>CM057156.1:5049361-5215561 GCA_029962745.1 Echinometra lucunter
ACTTTCAGATAAAACAGACTTTGTCGGATAAAACATCCGACAAGTCCTTTCATGAAACGCTCCCCAGATGTCTGATTTCACACATCGAGTGAAAGGAAATGTGCACCCCGGCACAGAAGGAACATGACAAACCTTTTTTTCAGACATGCTAGTCCATCCAGTTAAGAGAATTGTAGTCTTTATATTGCTCGCATGCAATCCCATTTTTTCAAAGCCGTTTCACTTGTCTCTATGGACTTTTAACATAATAAGGCCTATTTTTTTTTATAGGTTTGTAATTTGCATAAATCGTGATACATTATTGAATAAAATATTCAGATTAAGAGAAAAACTCCTGTTATTTTATTTCAGAATTTCCTGACATCACTGTCAGATATCCGAGCGTTTGCTCGTATAGAGCTTAATATCAGGAAACACTTTCACCCTCCCACCCATTACATAGAATTTCACAGCAATCTCTCCTGGGGCCCGTTGCATAAAACTTTTGCCAGAGTTTTTTATGGCAAAATTTGAGGAAACTACGGCAAAAAAAAATTGCCATAGTTTTCCATTACATAAAAATTTGCCAGACTTTTTTTTGCCAGAAAAAAGTCTAGCAAAAGTTTTATGCAACGGGCCCCTGGCCGACTTTCTGATTCTCACCCTTACTCTCTTGCCTGTTGCAGTTAGAGTTGATGATATCTGTTCAGTTGGTGGACATAAGTTTTATTTTTATATTACGGGACAATATCAATATTGATTATGTTATGCCCTTCACCTCTTAGGCTCTTTACCAAAAGCGATGTACCGAAAAATAAGAAAAATAAAGAAGATAAGAAATACAAACGTCTAGATTAAGGCTATAATCTGTTTTCTCTGGCCTGGATGGATCTGGGGAGCGTTTCATCAAGAGTTTTGTCGGTGAAAATCACCGATAAATGTTACAAGCTACTGAAAATACTCGTATCTGATTGGCTGAAAGCAAATTAGTCGGTGAAAACCACCGACTAATTGTTTCATGAAACGCCCCACTGGATGGACGGACCTACCTCGACCGTATACCTATCGACGTCTTGAAAGACTAGACCCTAGGCTTTAATTTCCCCGATGTGTACTGTCTGAAACTTCTTTGCACTAATATTCTTATATTTGGCTAAGCCCAACGAACGTAGAGGGCGTCAACACTTTTCAGTGTTGCTATAAGGAAGGTTCACTTCATACGCGCAAGCAGTTGAAGTGCGCGCACATTTTGGTAGTCATGCAAACAAAACCTTAAATTGATATAATACAATGACGGAGTAGTAGCGACATGAAAACAAAAAGAGGAATTATGACAAGATTAAGATTTTTTGAATTATAAATAAAAATATATATTGAAGCCATAAATTATGCAAAATAAAATCAAGTATTTATGACCTTGAAAAATATGTTTCTAAAATCTATAATCCTTCAGTAATTAGTGACCACTGTTATCAGTGATTTTACCAGTGTGCTAAATTCATGACGTTTTTGCCCAGCTGATTTTGTGACCACACGCAATGCATTTCGGGATAGGGGGTACCTCTCCCTCGCTGCGGGCGTACTACTGAAATTGAATAAAATCTGTGCGCTGATCCATCAACATGCAATATCAATATGATGCGTCGTCTGCTAAGCTTTGTTTACGGTACGGTATAGCTAGCGCCTGCCCAGGCGCCTGGGTAACGTACAGAGGGGTAGACTAGCTCCCAGCACTGGACTTACGTGCCCGAGGACGTAGAAGCGCTGACAGGGCATGAATTTTCCATACTTGTAATTTACTATAATGACAAAAAAAAACAACAAACGAACCACTACAACAAAACGGACGGCGAATATTAGGGGCAAAAATTTCGACCTTTAATTAAAATCCTTTTTTTTTTCCAGCCTATCACTGATTTTGGTTATTTATGAATTCATCTTGTATTTCTTACCCATTTATTCAAATATTTACCAATTCGATCTATTTCAGGGTTTTTTTCATGACATGCATGAATGAATTAGTTAATGTCTTTATGAATTTATGGATTCATTTATCTTGATTTGATTATTTTTTTTCGAGGAGAGCAGAGTTAATTTGAATTTGACATCACCACCACTTCTATTGAGACCTCATGTGTCATTTTAACCTTCTCCAACAAGGCTGCCGGAAAGGCGAAGGAGGTAGGGTAATTCTCATTAAATAGGGAACATCACATCGAATGATGTTGATACCCCTCCCTCAACTCAACCTCTTTGGAAACTTTTTTTTTCACCCTTTCTCCCTCTCTTTATTTTCTTCTCTCTTCCTCCCTCACTCTCCCCCCACTCTTTCTATTACCCCGACTTTTTTTTCTTCTCTCTCCCATTTTTATCAAACCTCACTATCCCAGGTATTTAATATTCTCTCTCATCTTTTTTTTTTTCTTTTGCATACTCTTACTCGCTCATATTCTGTTCCCAGGCTCTTTCGATCTACGATTCAATTCATCCAAAGTTACGCCCTAGAATAAAAGATAGACAGGTATAATTGTACATTCAATTATAAAACTATTTTTTATTTATTGTGCTTTAAACATCATCAAGGCTACGACTGTGCTTACATATTGCGAGTTGAATTATTCACTGTCACTGACTTCATTAAACCCCAATTACTTGTACAATTTAAAAAATCAAACCAAGTTTAATAACAGAAGAATAGGGTACAATAGAAAAGGAAGTATTTGATGTGAAATGGCAGTTTTTGTTTCGCTTTTTATGGGGAGCTCCCTTGGCTCAAATTGGTTATTTAGGTGTTATCAACTCAATTTCAAACCGATTTCAGTAATAGAGGTTAAAATGGTCAGCTTGACAAGCTAACTGATGCATTGTCATTTCATTTCTCACAACTGACCACTATCATTTTATGGGATCTAGTTATTTTCATACATTTATATTTCAAAAGGTAAGAGAGAAAGATACATATAATACAGTGTATGTATAGTTAAGACAAGGCGTTTGCGATGTTGTGTCTCGCCCACTTGTGAAAATAACTAGAAATATCGTGATCTGTGATGGCACACAACAGAACTGTATCGAAAGCTCATTGTGAAATAACTGGGATGGAATAACATTTGATAAAATATGAGAAGGGTTTTTTATGAAATGGTACTGCATTTTCACGTGCATGTACTTTCCCTGCTTCTACTCTCATCCCTCTGATATGAGTAACATTGTATGATTGATATTTTACATGTATGGAGTTGAAAAGTGTTTGTGGTTGTAGTGTAGCTGAGGGCTGCAGATGCAAAATAGAGAAGTAGTATTTACTAGCAGAAATCTGCATGAGTAATTTTTACATAATTCTACATTACGAATGTTTACACAATATCTGTGTACAAGTTCAGAAGCGTCACCTATGATTATCAGTTGAGCAATCAGATTCAACACTGGACAAGAAATGACAGAGGAAAAGCAAATTCAAGAATTTGAAAACATCTGTAACGTATGACCTCCAATGACCTTTCACCTTATCATGTGAAGTCCAACAGAATGATAACATGCACTTCCCCTTAGTGATCTGCAACCCAAGTTTGACTGAAAAGTGTGACACGGTTGCAAAGTTTTGTGTCATAAGAGAGTCTTGCACGTAAACTTTAACCGTTCAACGTTTGACCTGTAATGACCTTTGACCTGACCATGGGACCTCTGACTGGACCATAACATGCAGGTCCTCCTCTTAGTGCATCTACAACCCAAGTTTGATAGATAAGTGTCACATGGTTGCAGAGTTTTGTGTCATAAGAGAGTCTTGCACGTAAACTTTAATGTTTGACCTGAAATGACCTTTGACCTTACCATGTGACCTATGACTGGACCATAACATGCAGGTCCCCTTAGTGCATCGACAACCCAAGTTTGATAGATAAGTGTCACACGGTTGCAGAGTTTTGAGTCATAAGAGAGTCTTGCACGTAAACTTCAACGTTTGACCTGAAATGACCTTTGACCTTACCATGTGACCTCTGACTGGACCATAACATGCAGGTCCCCTCAGTGCATCTACAACCCAAGTTTGGTTGAAAAGTGAGTCACGGTTGCAAAGTTATGTGTGATAAGAGAGTCTTGCACGTCAACTTTAACATTTGACCTGAAATGACCTTTGACCTTACCATGTGACCTCTGACTGGACAATAAGATGCAGGTCCCCTTAGTGCATCTACAACCCAAGTTTGATTGAACAGTGTCACACAGTTGCAGAGTTTTGTGTCATAAGAGAGTCTTGCACGTAAATTTTAACGTTTGACCTAAAATGACCTTTGACCTTACCATGTGACCTCTGACTAGAGCATAACATGCAGGTCCGCTTAGGGCATCTACAACCCAAGTTTGGTTGAAAAGTGAGTCACGGTTGCAGAGTTTTGTGTCATAAGAGAGTCTTGCACGTAACTTTAACGTTTGACCTGAAATGACCTTTGACCTTACCATGTGACCTCTGACTGGACCATAACATGCAGGTCCCCTTAGTGCATCTACAACCCAAGTTTGGTTGAAAAGTGAGTCACGGTTGCCAAGTTATCTTTCATAACGTTTGTGACGGACGGACGGACGACGGACGGACGACGGACGGACGACGGACGGACGACGGACGGACGACGGACGGACGACGGACGGACGACGGACGGACGACGGACGGACGACGGACGGACGCCATTTGGATCCCTTAGTCTCGCCTTCACCTCCGGTGGGCGAGACAAAAAAAGTAAAGCAAATTTCTAGAGTTATTTAAAAAATTAAATAACTTTAAGAAGACTGAAGAAATAATCACAATAATATAAGTATCATAATACAGATAATTAATTCTAACTACTGTCTCACAAATTAAAATAGTTTGTACAAATGAAGTGAAGCACTGAACGAATTTCCCATCCAATCCAACCCAAAGGAAGAACTGACCTAGAACAAATCTGTTTTCCTAATCAAAGGTGCTGTATTTTCATGGGAATCTGACATTAAATTTCAAAGTATAATTAGCTTTGAATTTCACACATTTTAAACTTATAAATCTTACATTTGCTGAATCTCTTACACATCTACATAAAAATATTGTACCCCAGAATAAGTATTACTTGAGTTATAAAGTATAATGTATACACAATTAACATCAAGAAGAGAAAGTAGGAAAGGTACGTCTTCATGCAAACCCTTAGTTTATTAAGAATGCACTTCTAAATTCAATACTACAGACATGTTAAAATGAACAAAATATGATATTGCACAATTAGGAGTATGGATGGAAGGTGATGGTCATCAGTAGATTATGGTTAATATTTTAATCATTTACATGATTGGAAGCAATAAGTTAACGTTAATACTTAAACACATTTTTCTCTGATTATTCAATTTGCTTGAAAAGCAAGTAGGACTTGACCTAAAAGAAATAAAATCTACCAAGCATTTTCTGAACAGCATCTGGTTCAGTATCAGCAGTTCTTTACATTTCGGACAAAGGCCGTGATGTGCTCTGTTCTTTATAGGTGGTGAAGGGTGGCATGGCAGGTTGAGACGTGAGCAATTCTTTGATTGTCTAGGGGCTACAGGATTTTGATCAACAGAATCTTCTGAAAAGAAAAAAGAGAAAAATAACAATAACAAATACGTTTTGTTTAAAGAAGTATAAAAATAAAGTATTTTTGCAATAGCTCAAAACTAAAAGTACAAAGATTTATAATTTTGTAAAATATATGAAAATGCAAACCTACATGACTTAAACAATTAAGTGATTTTTATGTTGAGGGGGGATTTGAAAATTTTAAATCATACATGTACATGCAATATCCTTGTTTAAATGTAAATTTTTGTCATTTTGGTGCAATCAGGCCAATGGTTAATTTTACTCAACTTTCACTCTTCTGAGGGGGGATATGAAAATTGTTAAATCATACATGTACATGCAATATCCTTGTTTAAATGTAAATTTTTGTCATTTTGATCCAATCATGCCTATGGCTAATTTTACTCAACTTTCACTCTCTGATTTTTATTCAATTTCCTTAAAAAGAGGGTAGGAGCACATAAGATCAAACTTGTGTGTGACTGTAGGCTATCAAACATTCACCATTGCAGGGGTCAAAAGCAAACAACAAAATTGCTCTAAGCAAGATATAATTTTCTTAAATTTGCTAGATCAGGGACTCTTCAACTCTTAATGTGCCATAGATTTGGGGATTCAGACTTGAAATTGAAATTTTAAATAATTCTTTTCCTCTCATGTATGAATTATTGAGCATACCAAAATGCAGGCCAATACACACAAAAGCTATTGAAGCTTTTCCGGCGGTAATGACTAGTCAGTAGCAGTTTAAAAGCTAATGTGGGTAGGACTTGACCTAACAAACATAAAACCTACCGAGCATTTTCTGCCCAGCATCTGGATCAGTATCTTTAGCAGCTCTTTTATTCCAGAGATAGGCGACAATGTTCTCTGTTTAGATGGTGAAGATTGACTGGGAGGTTGAGCCATGAGCAATTTGTTGATCTTGCCTGGGCATAGGGGCTACAGTAGTTTGATCTTCAACAGACTCTACCTTCGTTACTGAAAAGAAAAAGAAATAACAATGTCCATGATGGAGATTTCTTCAAAATTTTGAAAAACAAGACATACTTAAGGTTACTTAAGGTTACTTAAGGTTGAGTTCTGGACGCAGGAACTAATGCCTCTATGTCCAGATCTTGTGATCTGGGAAGATCTCTGTTGGCCTTGATATGACTGATATGGCTGGGGGGATCTGCTCTATATTTGTATTTAAATTCAGCATTGTGCCAGAACTTATCTAGCTTGTTTTCAAATTGTATAACACTATCAGCCTCAACAACAGAATTTGGAAGGCTGTTCCACATATTTACTACTCTCATTGAGAAGAAGTTACAACGCGTACTTTTGTTAGCTCTTTTCTTGCTTAATTTATAACTATTGCCGCGGGTTCGGGAAATATTGAATTCTAATATAGGAGCAAGGCTAGGGTCATACACCCTTATCATTTTAAAGGTCTCAATCATATCACCTCGTGCACGTCTATAAACTAGAGTAGGCAGATTCAATTTACGTAATCTTTCTTCATAGCTTCATAATTTCATGTTCAAACTTTAAATTTCATGTGAATGGCATTCAGAGGTTGACAAGTCTTGCAAATTATTTGATTTTTTTTTTAAATTATCAATGTCCATGACTTTAGATTTTTTTTTCCAGATATCATGTGTTAACCCTACAAAAATTTCAAATGTAATTTTCACTTTCATTTCATATCACTACAAACCACATCGAGATAAAAAGGTATTTACAATCAAACAATAACATTGTACAAATCAATTGGAGGATCCTTACAAGCAGGACATAAGTCATAAATGGTTAGTCTCTCCTATCATAAAAGAAAAGGCAAAAAGAATCTGGTATGTCTGGCCTATAAAGTTATGGCTATGTTACTGTGGCAGCCCGGAAGCGTAGCCGTAGGCGTAGCAGCGTTCCAGGGCTAAGCCTAACCAACGAACGTAGAGGGCGTCAACACTTTTCAGTGTTGCTATAAGGAAGGTTCACTTCATACGCGCAAGCAGTTGAAGTGCGCGCACATTTTGGTAGTCATGCAAACAAAACCTTAAATTGATATAATACAATGACGGAGTAGTAGCGACATGAAAACAAAAAGAGGAATTATGACAAGATTAAGATTTTTTGAATTATAAATAAAAATATATATTGAAGCCATAAATTATGCAAAATAAAATTAAGTATTTATGACCTTGAAAAATATGTTTCTAAAATCTATAATCCTTCAGTAATTAGTGACCACTGTTATCAGTGATTTTACCAGTGTGCTAAATTCATGACGTTTTTGCCCAGCTGATTTTGTGACCACACGCAATGCATTTCGGGATAGGGGGTACCTCTCCCTCGCTGCGGGCGTACTACTGAAATTGAATAAAATCTGTGCGCTGATCCATCAACATGCAATATCAATATGATGCGTCGTCTGCTAAGCTTTGTTTACGGTACGGTATAGCTAGCGCCTGCCCAGGCGCCTGGGTAACGTACAGAGGGGTAGACTAGCTCCCAGCACTGGACTTACGTGCCCGAGGACGTAGAAGCGCTGACAGGGCATGAATTTTCCATACTTGTAATTTACTATAATGACAAAAAAAAACAACAAACGAACCACTACAACAAAACGGACGGCGAATATTAGGGGCAAAAATTTCGACCTTTAATTAAAATCCTTTTTTTTTTCCAGCCTATCACTGATTTTGGTTATTTATGAATTCATCTTGTATTTCTTACCCATTTATTCAAATATTTACCAATTCGATCTATTTCAGGGTTTTTTTCATGACATGCATGAATGAATTAGTTAATGTCTTTATGAATTTATGGATTCATTTATCTTGATTTGATTATTTTTTTCGAGGAGAGCAGAGTTAATTTGAATTTGACATCACCACCACTTCTATTGAGACCTCATGTGTCATTTTAACCTTCTCCAACAAGGCTGCCGGAAAGGCGAAGGAGGTAGGGTAATTCTCATTAAATAGGGAACATCACATCGAATGATGTTGATACCCCTCCCCCAACTCAACCTCTTTGGAAACTTTTTTTTTCACCCTTTCTCCCTCTCTTTATTTTCTTCTCTCTTCCTCCCTCACTCTCCCCCCACTCTTTCTATTACCCCGACTTTTTTTTCTTCTCTCTCCCATTTTTATCAAACCTCACTATCCCAGGTATTTAATATTCTCTCTCATCTTTTTTTTTTTCTTTTGCATACTCTTACTCGCTCATATTCTGTTCCAAGGCTCTTTCGATCTACGATTCAATTCATCCAAGTTACGCCCTAGAATAAAAGATAGACAGGTATAATTGTACATTCAATTATAAAACTATTTTTTATTTATTGTGCTTTAAACATCATCAAGGCTACGACTGTGCTTACATATTGCGAGTTGAATTATTCACTGTCACTGACTTCATTAATCCCCAATTACTTGTACAATTTAAAAAATCAAACCAAGTTTAATAACAGAAGAATAGGGTACAATAGAAAAGGAAGTATTTGATGTGAAATGGCAGTTTTTGTTTCGCTTTTTATGGGGAGCTCCCTTGGCTCAAATTGGTTATTTAGGTGTTATCAACTCAATTTCAAACCGATTTCAGTAATAGAGGTTAAAATGGTCAGCTTGATAAGCTAACTGATGCATTGTCATTTCATTTCTCACAACTGACCACTATCATTTTATGGGATCTAGTTATTTTCATACATTTATATTTCAAAAGGTAAGAGAGAAAGATACATATAATACAGTGTATGTATAGTTAAGAAAAAAGTAAAGCAAATTTCTAGAGTTATTTAAAAAATTAAATAACTTTAAGAAGACTGAAGAAATAATCACAATAATATAAGTATCATAATACAGATAATTAATTCTAACTACTGTCTCACAAATTAAAATAGTTTGTACAAATGAAGTGAAGCACTGAACGAATTTCCCATCCAATCCAACCCAAAGGGAGAACTGACCTAGAACAAATCTGTTTTCCTAATCAAAGGTGCTGTATTTTCATGGGAATCTGACATTAAATTTCAAAGTATAATTAGCTTTGAATTTCACACATTTTAAACTTATAAATCTTACATTTGCTGAATCTCTTACACATCTACATAAAAATATTGTACCCCAGAATAAGTATTACTTGAGTTATAAAGTATAATGTATACACAATTAACATCAAGAAGAGAAAGTAGGAAAGGTACGTATTCATGCAAACCCTTAGTTTATTAAGAATGCACTTCTAAATTCAATACTACAGACATGTTAAAATGAACAAAATATGATATTGCACAATTAGGAGTATGGATGGAAGGTGATGGTCATCAGTAGATTATGGTTAATATTTTAATCATTTACATGATTGGAAGCAATAAGTTAACGTTAATACTTAAACACATTTTTCTCTGATTATTCAATTTGCTTGAAAAGCAAGTAGGACTTGACCTAAAAGAAATAAAATCTACCAAGCATTTTCTGAACAGCATCTGGTTCAGTATCAGCAGTTCTTTACATTTCGGACAAAGGCCGTGATGTGCTCTGTTCTTTATAGGTGGTGAAGGGTGGCATGGCAGGTTGAGACGTGAGCAATTCTTTGATTGTCTAGGGGCTACAGGATTTTGATCAACAGAATCTTCTGAAAAGAAAAAAGAGAAAAAATAACAATAACAAATACGTTTTGTTTAAAGAAGTATAAAAATAAAAGTATTTTTGCAATAGCTCAAAACTAAAAGTACAAAGATTTATAATTTTGTAAAATATATGAAAATGCAAACCTACATGACTTAAACAATTAAGTGATTTTTATGTTGAGGGGGGATTTGAAAATTTTAAATCATACATGTACATGCAATATCCTTGTTTAAATGTAAATTTTTGTCATTTTGGTGCAATCAGGCCAATGGTTAATTTTACTCAACTTTCACTCTTCTGAGGGGGGATATGAAAATTGTTAAATCATACATGTACATGCAATATCCTTGTTTAAATGTAAATTTTTGTCATTTTGATCCAATCATGCCTATGGCTAATTTTACTCAACTTTCACTCTCTGATTTTTATTCAATTTCCTTAAAAAGAGGGTAGGAGCACATAAGATCAAACTTGTGTGTGACTGTAGGCTATCAAACATTCACCATTGCAGGGGTCAAAAGCAAACAACAAAATTGCTCTAAGCAAGATATAATTTTCTTAAATTTGCTAGATCAGGGACTCTTCAACTCTTAATGTGCCATAGATTTGGGGATTCAGACTTGAAATTGAAATTTTAAATAATTCTTTCCTCTCATGTATGAATTATTGAGCATACCAAAATGCAGGCCAATACACACAAAAGCTATTGAAGCTTTTCCGGCGGTAATGACTAGTCAGTAGCAGTTTAAAAGCTAATGTGGGTAGGACTTGACCTAACAAACATAAAACCTACCAAGCATTTTCTGCCCAGCATCTGGATCAGTATCTTTAGCAGCTCTTTTATTCCAGAGATAGGCGACAATGTTCTCTGTTTAGATGGTGAAGATTGGCTGGGAGGTTGAGCCATGAGCAATTTGTTGATCTTGCCTGGGCATAGGGGCTACAGTAGTTTGATCTTCAACAGACTCTACCTTCGTTACTGAAAAGAAAAAGAAATAACAATGTCCATGATGGAGATTTCTTCAAAATTTTGAAAAACAAGACATAATTTCATGTTCAAACTTTAAATTTCATGTGAATGGCATTCAGAGGTTGACAAGTCTTGCAAATTATTTGATTTTTTTTTTAATTATCAATGTCCATGACTTTAGATTTTTTTTTCCAGATATCATGTGTTAACCCTACAAAAATTTCAAATGTAATTTTCACTTTCATTTCATATCACTACAAACCACATCAAGATAAAAAGGTATTTACAATCAAACAATAACATTGTACAAATCAATTGGAGGATCCTTACAAGCAGGACATAAGTCATAAATGGTTAGTCTCTCCTATCATAAAAGAAAAGGCAAAAAGAATCTGGTATGTCTGGCCTATAAAGTTATGGCTATGTTACTGTGGCAGCCCGGAAGCGTAGCCGTAGGCGTAGCAGCGTTCCAGGGCTAAGTCTAGATCTACTCGAGACGAGTTAAATGTTGGTGTTGTTACCCAACCGGCTAACCCTAAAAGAAACTTAGAACATTTTTAGAGCGGGCATATTTCACGATACTGCTGGCAGTTTTAATGAGTTATTGGATTTGACCACAAAGATATGGCCAAACAATAAAGACTGTCTTGATTGACTAGACTTTTAAGTTGGGCCCAGAACGATCGGAAAACGGGCCGAAGTAAACTTCGCACACATGCGGACTGCCGCAGGGGGCTGCAGGCACAGGGGCGGGTTGGCAAAAATTAATTTAAAGTTAGGTTAAGCTTAGAATCTAGACAATAATTTGCATGCAGACAGTCGGTCCCTTAATTATTCCCTTCAATTGCCAAATTTGATCAATTATCATTTCAAATAAGTAAATCTAACATTACATTTCATAATTCAAATCATACCTGGTCCAACTTTGTTCACTTTCACGGACTCCGACGAGGCGGTCATTTTTCATCGCATGATGATAGCCGACTCGCGACATCGACAGTACAGTATATACACAGTAGCAGAGTGGATCTATAGTAGTAGCAGCGAAATCTAGCAGAAGACCGTTATCAACCTCACATATCTATATTATTGTATCAAAAAGTAAGATTATAAAATTATCGCTATTTTAGCTTTTTTTCTTCCTTAAAATAAAATAAAAGTATGAAAACATTATTTGCCATAAGATTTCATTTCAAGTTTTTTTATTTAAAAGTGGTAAAATTTTCAAATAGAAAAAAAATCAACTCTACAATCTACTAAAAAACCTCTCTGAGAGAAAATCCGAGAAAATGATGGTCACAAAAAATAAGCGCAGTGAACCTTCCTTATAGCAACACTGAAAACAGAGTGACTGAAAACAGAGTGGATTTATAGAGAGAGTGGCGACACGCGTATGTACAAGCTATGGGGCGCGGGGTCAAAGGTCAAACATGGGGATCAAAATAGTTCCCTCCCAGTCTGTTGCGTCGTCTGCTACCTACAGAACAGAACGAAGGTGCCATGCTGCCAGCTTGCAAGACGATATTTGATTGTATCCACTTTTTACTGACAATATGTATAAAGCTTCCCGAATGAAGGAAATGCAGCATAAAATCTCAATGTTTGATTCCGGTGAAAAAAAAAGTCTTCTGTTTTGAGCCAGAATGGCATTTACGAATCATTCCCCTGCAGCTGTTTGGTACCATTATTGTTTTAAAATTCTTTTATTCAAACATAATTCCGAATTTTGTAAGCATACACTATACTGCTATGCTCAATCCATTTCCTTATGTGTGTGATCATCCCCCCCCCCCCTCTCTCTCTCTCTCTCTTTCAGTTTTCTTTTGGATAAGGATTAATATAAACTCATTTGATAATCATTTTGAGCAAACTCTATTCTTGCAGACGGCAGTTCATCCCGGGGCTCCAATTTGGTGCCGACGGGGGTGTGTCGCTGAAGCCTTCATAATCGTACCCATGTTTAATGGTCATTTTGGCAGAGAAGGGCACCCATTATTAGGGATTATGCACCTCGGATGTATAGGCCTACTCTAAAGAAAAAAAATTACTCATTTTTAACAAGTAAGGGGCGTGTTAAAGGATTTCCCGGCTCTCGGATGTGTACTCTAAACAATATAGAATTGCTGATTTTAAAAAAGTGAGGAGCATGTTTAGGGATTTTCCGACTCGAAACTATACCACATGTTTAGGGATTTCTTCCAAAAAAGCGACTCATCTCAGCGACACACCCCCGTAGACCATATTAGGCCCGTGCCCCCCCCCCCCCCGCCAGTCCATTTCCTCAATACTGGGTGTCAATTGGTTAAATTTTATATCATGAAGTAATGCTGAAATCAGTTCACTCACTCAACAATCTTTATTTCTTCTCTATAGCATATCTTCTATAACCACTCTCCTCTTTTGTTGTCCATTCGTTGATTATAAGAAATTCATTTAAAAGATTTAGCTTTGTTCCTCTCTCTCACTCTCTGTCATTCAACTCATTAAAACTCTCCACGTTTTTGCCTTTTCTTTCTTTCTTTATATCTATCACTACGTCTACACTGTCTTCAGATCATCCCTTTTCTCTCTCTCGCATTATGTCAATTTCCGATTTTCTGGCCATAAATGTCCCCCTCCCCAATCCTGCATATGCGTTGAAAGACACACCCCTCTCCACAAAGCATTCTTGAAGTATAACAGACTTTTAAACTGGCAGAGTTTTTCGTACATAATATGAAAGAATAATTTATTCTAGTGAAATTATTAAAATGCTAAATCTGATTCAATATCTCTAATCAAATGCATGTTAATTTTATTAACACCCCCTCCCAAATAATAGTAAAGGGGGAAGGGAAACTCTTCAACCTTTGCATTAGGACGGAAATTCCAAGGGGGGCATGTCCTCACAATCATGTACCCACAATTTGGAAGGTGGAGGCATTTTATCAAACGTAGCTTCCTCCCCGCCCATTTTTTTTTTTTTTTGGGGGGGGGGGGGGGATTTTTAATATTTTCTTTTTTAGTGAAGTTTCAGATACAAGGAGACACCTATTGGAATTTCTTATGCTTCCCCTCACCTTTCAAGACAGATTTCCATCCATGAGTGCAGTATGTAGTTTTGGCAACGTTTATGAAAATCAGCTTGAATACTGCTCACATACATGACCAGTAGCAACTAATTCTCAGTATAGACTGCTACTTTCTAAGTCAATTACTTAGCATAAACGATTCGATTGTATTGGTGTTCATTGCGCTTACAACATATTGGCTTCCACCTCAAAAGGGAAGTTCATCTTCAAATATTTTATTATAATAAAAGTTGAATGTGAGTAACATGACAGTGAAAATTTGACCATCACTCTATTATAGCAAGAAAGTCATAATTCATTTTCAAGTATACTGCTTGGATTCAATACTGAAAACACTTGATTTTTCTGTACATGCCATCAAAGCAAGAATTTTTCATTTGGCCGAGGGCAAAAAATGAGATGAGTACATGGCCATACGAAGAAATTTTTCAGGGGGGGGGGGCAAGTATTTTTCTTTTTTTAAACTTGAAAACGAGGGAGTGAAGTGGCCGAGCTGGTCACAAGGATACTTTTGTATCTTTAAAAGTGAAATTGAGGGATTTGGTGGATTTTAAGAAAATTTTCAGTAAAATTATGTCAGTTTTTAAAATTTCGGAGGGGGGGGGGGGTGGGGGGGGGGGGGGGAGGGGCAACTGACCCCCTTCCCCCTGCCGCGTATGGCCATGGACGAGTATGCAATAAATTCTTATACTTCAAAAATAACATGCAACAAAAAATATTGCATTTTGTAACATAATTTCTGTACCTATGAATTCTGTAGTTACGTCATATGGAAAATCAAGACTTTCATAGTGAAAAAAAAAAATGCATTTGCTCTACACATGCTAAAAAAAAAAAAAAAATCATTTGTTATAATAAAAGTTGAATGTGAGTAACATACCATCAAAGCAAAAAATTTCACTCGGCTGAGGACAAAAATGAGATGAATACATGGCCATATGCAGAAATTTTTTTCGGGGGGGGGGGGGGGCAAGACACGTAATTTTTTTTTGGAAAAACTTGGTCACAAGGATGCTTCCCCTCTGCATCCCTTTCCCCTGCTGTGTACGGCCATGGATGAGTATGAAATAAATTCTTACACTTTAAAACTAACATGCAACAAAAATTATTGCATATGGTAACACAATTTCTGTACCTTTGAATTACATAGTTACATCATATGGAAAATAAAGACTTTCAAAGCAAAAAAAAAAAAATGTGTGTGTTCTACACATTCTAAAAAATCATTTCAGGTTATTTCTTAGTTTCACAAGAGACTCTAATTTCTCTTCATAGGTAGTAGCCCACATTTGCAAGCATCAACCAATCTGCACAAAAGCTTTACTTTATATTGCTATAAGCCACAGAAAGACACTTGTAAAGTTTTAGATCTCGGTACATTCCCGTTTAGGATTGAGAAGGAAAAAAATTAAAACACAAAACTTTTCTTTTATTTTCTTTGTTTTGTAAAGGGGCCTTCCTGATGCTTTAAGAGCAAAATCATTCATTTTTTACTTATTCTTTGGAATATTGTTGTAAATTTGATAACATGATAGTTTTACTTTATCTGTCATCTAAAATTGCAATTAGCTAATCTCTCTTCAAATTCTGAAACGATGTAGTGCAAATGCTTAAACATAACAATAAGTTTTGAACATTAAATTAGAATACTCAGCTAAATGCCCCTACCTTTCTTTGAAATATTTTATGGCTTGATGCCGAAAGTTTGAAGATGTAATTGACTAACCTAATGGCAAATTTTAAAACTATACTGAATCCAAATCAGATTCACAATTTGGAGAGGGCATCTCCTATTTGCTCTTGAGTCTTGACAATACCTGTTTTGGTGAAAAATGAACATTTAATGGGGAGAATAGACTACTCATTCAAAACAAAGTGCTAGGACCACACAAATAATATATAAAAAAGAACATCTTTTTAAATGTTCTGAAATTTTTGAAGAACTTTAGCCCAATAATGATTTGTTCCCATCAGATGCAAGGGTTTCAGTAGCTTATGGCAGTTGTCAGTGAAAATGAGACTCTTTTACAGGCTGCCCCGACTTCTTCACCATATGGCATATTCACAAAGAAATGTGTAACTTGAAAGGGGGATAAATCAAAGAAAAAAGAATGCAATGAAATGAGATAAGAGTCCTTTAACTCCACAATTCTTTGTTAACCAGAAGAAGAAAAACAAGGTGGGATATGGGAATATTTCCCCTTCCCCTTTCTAAATTTCTGTCTATGCCAAAGCTAATTTCAGGCTACTGCCATGGACACTGGCTGCCTGAAATTCCACCACCTATTTGGGCAGGCAGTAACATTGTATCTCTGCTCAGTCTGTGCTTCGTCTATTTTCTTGCCCTCAGCAGATGTAAATCTCTGCCCGTTTCTCTCTGTCTTTGCCAAAGATTGCGGTGTGATGATTCTTTGTAGCATGCATCATTTTGATTTTGCTCTGCAAAAGAAAATAAAATAAAGAGGAGAAAGTAAAGGAAGACAGAAGGGGGGGAGAGAGAGAGAGAGAGAGAGAGATAGAAAGATAAAGGGAGGGCAGAGGAAATGAAAGAAAGACAAACAGAAATAGTTTATATTATCAGATTATTCATGCTTTCAGCTCCTTTCATTACTGAAAAACTGACATGTAAACTAACCTACATTTAAAGTGTCTTTACACTAGCAATTTTTAAAAACAAATGATAATGACTAAGCAGATTAATTCAGTCAGTTCATAATTACTGGAAAAGAAATTATTTGAACCATTCCAATATCAAACGAAATTTAGCCAAGACTACATAAGGTTTATGTATGAATTGATCTTATGATGCTGGTCACATATTCATCAGATAGAGACTGTTATACTCACGATATGATCTGTGCTTTAACAAAGAAGTTTAATAATGCAATGTCAGTGTGCAAAATTACCTCTAAATGCTGAAGTCAAACAAAAAAGCTAATATGACATCTGCCAACATTTCTTTCATGGCATATCCTGCCTCTCATGAAGCGAAGTTCTGTATTGAAGTTCTGTATCTTCAGTCTGTGTCAACTCCATCAAATCATTAATTATGGTCCAGCATCCTGTAATAAATATCAAATAGTAAATAATTATCATTGGATAAAAACAGTCCATGGAGGAATCATGGAATGTTATCAAATCTATGTTTACTTCATCATGAATTCATGTGTACAAAACGATGAAACTTGCATTCCAATACAGGCAATTTAAGGGTAAATTTAAGCGCAGCCAACACACCCCCCCCCCCCCTCCCCCCCAAAAAAAATATTAAAAAAAAAAAAGTAATGACGAACAATGAGGTTATCATTTCATATTTTCTTGAGATTGCTAGTTGCTAATAAAGGAAAAGTCTAAATTATCCATATGCACTATGTGAGGTTTTTAGTCTTATAATTAGTAGATACCAGTGGATTTGTGGTCCAGTGCAGTCGTCCTAAATGATTACATAATCCTGCCAAAGGATTTCTCATACAGGCATTAACAAGTCTGCACAAGAAATAAGCACAACAATAATACTGGGGTAGGCCCTATACAGATTCTGCATGCAAAATTGTAAAAATTTCTGATTTTCATTCAGTTTTTTCAACCAATTTATTGAATTAAAGCTGGAATTCAGTTGATCTTCAGTAGATCTGGAACTAATTGAACAGAACCTAGATATATAGTCTTCTAGATCTAGAGACTAGAGCTCTAGATCCAGGTCTAACACTGACTGGACTAGACCCTAAATCTAAATCTTTTCTTGGCCTTGAGCTTGGGCCTGGTCTTACTCTTAGTTTGGAGGGGGAACTGTTTGGTTTGGGACTAACTTAGACCGAAGTGTTCTGTCTCTAACAGTCGTCGTTAGCCTTGTATTTTGGTAGGGTCCGAGTACCGACCCTACCAAAATACGAGGCTAACGACGACGGTTAGAGACAGAACACTTCAGTCTAGGACTAACTTAGCTAGGCCTAGACTATCCTAGAGTCTAGCTAGGGCAAGGCTTGGGTCGGGATTTTTAATTCAAATATTTACTAATTTAGGCCTTTAGTCTTTACTTTACTTAAGGCAAACTGAAATTATTATCATTAAAAGAGCAGGCTCAAAAAATCTGAATACAATTTGAAACGTGTGCACGAAGCCCCAAAATTTCAGCATGGGCCGCGGCTCTTGCTCCAGCCGAGGCCAGCCCTAGGCTCCTAGGCCGCCCGCCTCGGCTTTGCCCGAGTTGGCCGTGCCGTGGACGGCGCTAGCCACAAAATCAAAATAGTTCCCCTAACATTCCAGTGGTCCCTCATGCAGTATTTCTATGTCTGGTTTTTGTCTAAATTTACGCTATTTTCGTTAAAAATAACGAAATTAAAAAAATGGCAACCTTGAAAATAACATGCAAATATTTTTTCCAACACATCATAACCATCAGTACTGACAGAAAATGCGAAAATAATCTTTAATCGTCATTTTTCTCCCTAAAAGAACATGAAAATTGGATTTGTTAAACCGGCGTTTATTTACATTGAAAAGACATTACGCAAACTCCACAGGATCAGACTTAATTGATATAAAAGTGATACAACTGTCCTAGAAAAATATTTTTTCAGGGAAAATGCGGTATCAGAACCAGAAAACGAAAAGAGAAAATTCGACTTACTGAAATTTCAGTGCATGTATCATTTCACCACAGACGCTGCTGAAGCAGAAAATCAGCCGAGGGAACTATTTTTGAGCTCCATGAAATAACTGACCAATCAGAAACGACTTCCGTTTTCGTCACTCTCTCTATAAATCCACTCTGACTGAAAAGTGTTGACGCCCTCTACGTTCGTTGGTCTAGATCTACTCGAGACGAGTTAAATGTTGGTGTTGTTACCCAACCGGCTAACCCTAAAAGAAACTTAGAACATTTTTAGAGCGGGCATATTTCACGATACTGCTGGCAGTTTTAATGAGTTATTGGATTTGACCACAAAGATATGGCCAAACAATAAAGACTGTCTTGATTGACTAGACTTTTAAGTTGGGCCCAGAACGATCGGAAAACGGGCCGAAGTAAACTTCGCACACATGCGGACTGCCGCAGGGGGCTGCAGGCACAGGCGCGGGTTGGCAAAAATTAATTTAAAGTTAGGTTAAGCTTAGAATCTAGACAATAATTTGCATGCAGACAGTCGGTCCCTTAATTATTCCCTTCAATTGCCAAATTTGATCAATTATCATTTCAAATAAGTAAATCTAACATTACATTTCATAATTCAAATCATACCTGGTCCAACTTTGTTCACTTTCACGGACTCCGACGAGGCGGTCATTTTTCATCGCATGATGATAGCCGACTCGCGACATCGACAGTACAGTATATACACAGTAGCAGAGTGGATCTATAGCAGTAGCAGCGAAATCTAGCAGAAGACCGTTATCAACCTCACATATCTATATTATTGTATCAAAAAGTAAGATTATAAAATTATCGCTATTTTAGCTTTTTTTCTTCCTTAAAATAAAATAAAAGTATGAAAACATTATTTGCCATAAGATTTCATTTCAAGTTTTTTTATTTAAAAGTGGTAAAATTTTCAAATAGAAAAAAAATCAACTCTACAATCTACTAAAAAACCTCTCTGAGAGAAAATCCGAGAAAATCGAAAATGATGGTCACAAAAAATAAGCGCAGTGAACCTTCCTTATAGCAACACTGAAAAGTGTTGACGCCCGCGCCCTCTACGTTCGTTGGCTAAGCCTAAGAATCAAAAGCAAAATGGAGGATATGGTTTGCAACTATCGGAAATGTAGACAAAGTCTTAGTTCGAATGCATGGGTGACATCTTGCTCTCGTATCCTTTCCTAACACTTGTGTGTCTAACAGCTAAATTCTTGGCTATTTTCATTTGTTTGCTTTGTCTTTGTGTGACTTCTGTTTTTCTAACTTGATTTTCGTTTCATCTTCTTTCCAAGTTTCCGCACCGTACCGGTAGCGACTCGTCTCACCTAGGGCCGGGGCGGGCTAATTAAGCTCGGCGTTGGGGTCCTGGTCGTGCTTATTATACTTATAGACGGGCTCAGGGGAGGGCCTGAAACTAGTTTTAGGGGGTAATTTTCATTTTGGCATTTTTGGGAAGTAATGTTAACGTTAGCTGCCAAGTTGAAAGCTGATATTACAATTAGCTTCTACATTTTGTTGAAGCAAGATAATCATAAAGGCTATTCTAGATCTAGGTCTAGAGGTCTAGATCTATCTAGACGGTCCATGAGTTAGGGTCTAACTTGTTAGATTCAATTTCAAGCATGCAATGCATTAAGTTAATTTTAACTCATAATTGTTATAACTTATGTTAATAATTTCCTAATTAACATTAACAACATTATTCAGTATTGTGGAACTTAACAGAAATCATCAAGATATTTTTTGTGATGAGCATGGATCCAAAGAATTCAACAAAAAATCTGTTTGCCCTGCTTGTAAGTATTCTTTTGCTCTTTGTTCTTGAATTAAATGTCAACCATTTAGTCTATACCTTGACATGAAGTCACATTTTCAAATTCAGTTGACTTGGATGTTCATATTCGAGAGGAATTTGAATGAGAAAGGTTTTAAGATTTGTCCCCCTTCCCCTTTTAACCAATTGAACAGTAAGCTTGGGTTTCTGGTTTCTAGCATTTAACATTAGACAAGTCTAGAGTTGATAAATTTGTGAAATGAAGATTATCTAACAGTTAGGCCCTACATTTGAAGAATAAATTCTAGCATAAATATGATGTGCAGTATAGTCTTTACTATTTTAGATTATTTATGTTAAAAGTCTAAATGTAAGTAGGCCTAAATTAACTACAGTTTGATAAAAGGTTCAGTTTATCATGGGTTGGTATGAAATGTTTGTTTTAGAACTATAAAACTTAAAGGATAGACTCTGGGCCTATTTTAAAGTGAAAGAAAGTGTATATTGCTGCATGCTGTACTTCAATGATAATGATAATAATAATAATAATAATAATAATAATAATAATAATAATAATAATAATAGTAATAATAGAAGATAAAGCAATACAGAAAAATGTTGCAGGGAGGTAACCATTGTATTAGTATATTCTTGTTCTTATATACTTAACTCACCATCATTTAGTAGTTTGGAACCATAATTTTTTTATTTTTAGAGCCCAGATATATGAGCAGAAACAGCAAAAACTATTTGAACTCTGTGTCCACTTTGTTGTTCATGTATAACACCATTTTGCATTTGTTGCCTTGATGATACATAAAAAGGAAATAAGCATATTTTGTTAGAAATATCTTGATTGGCAACAATGGAATTACTGATTTCTATCAGCAACTTTACATGATTTATCCCCCATTCTATTTTGTTATGGTATGTTTCTTAGTGGGTTTTTTTTTTCTGCTGCCTTTTCTAATAATGGTTTATTTTTATTTTGTCTGCCTTTCCTTTTTTAGTTTTATTTTTATGTAGACTACTTGTGTATTTTATTTTTACATTGAATCCTGTCAATCATGTAAATATGTAATTCTGCTGATTTACTTTAGTAAGACATAAAAAAAAAAACTTTACATGATTTGACCTAGTGTCTCTCAACACACATTTTTTCTTCAGATGAAGGACTGTAGATTTTTTTTTTTAAAAAGTGGAAATAAGAGTGCTCCTAATGTGGCCAATAGTAAGAAAAAGTTGATTCATAATATTTTTTAAATTCTTTGTCCGGAAATCAGTTTTAGTACTATCCTGCAAATTTGATGAACACACTTGGTTGTAAATCATGTTATGATCTCTCTCTCTCTCTCTCTCTCTCTATATATATATGTGTTTACCATGCATGAATTGCATGAATGCTCACTCATTTATGTCTTTTCATTGTTTTTGTTTTCTTTATTGTTATGAATTGTATTACATGTATGTTAAAAGAGCCACTGAAAGCAAAATTTATATGTACATGTAATAATATGCATTGACCAATAAAGAATCTTTAATCCTGAATCTTGAGACTTGAATGTGTTCTTTGTCAGGTGATACTAACCTTCCAGGCAAGTTTGATGTGATAAGGATAGATCTATCACCAACTGAACAGTATAAATCTATGGTGCTGGCTGGACAAAGACCTGAAGTCATATTAGAGGTGTGCTCAAGAGCTCTTGCATTTTGGACCTATCAGGTAAGTATGTTTTAGCACATTCCTTATAGACTCAAGATTCAAGATTCAAGATTCTTTATTGGTCCATGTATCCATGGTCCATGCAAGTCATAAGCTATGTTACTGAACTAAACAGTCATGCCTAGGAGTCAGTTTCCCCACATCATGAAGTGACAAATTTAGAACTCCCTGATAGGTTATGTAAAAACAGATTGGTCTACTGAAGATGTGAATGTAGAAGTAGAATTGAACCAAGGCTGTCCTTGTTTACAGGCGTATACATTAATTTGTAGAATTATGAGGCTATCGAAATCTTTTTCCAGTGAAAGAAGTGATGATCAGTTCAAATAATTGATTTATATTTTTGTAACATTACATTGTAGAAGTACCCTTTGATGTGTAATGAAACCACAGGAACCTGCATTTAACATGTGTATTTATATAGGTCATGTACATGTATGCTACTTAAATCATGCATGAGGTAGACTATAGAGAGGGATTTACATCAGCTAATTATATATCATGACATTAATGCTTTCAAAGTGTAACCAGTCAATTCATGCCCACCATTTTGTGCAAATATAAGAATAAGTTACTGACTTGGAAGTAGAGTGTGAATTTCAAATTGAGTTGTTGAAAAAAAAAATGAAAGCATACTATCTAGGCCTATATTTGATACATAATAGCAAAAAATTAAATTCATTTAGAAGTTCATGTGTGATTTATTTACTTGATTGAAGAAAAAAACCTCACAAAGTAATATCTACTGTGGATATGAAAGTAGAATGCACGCTGAAAATTAAAGGATTAAAATATTGTTTTCTATAATACATGGAATGTGATTCGGTGAAAGTTAAACATGGTTATAGGGCATTTTACTAAAATCTATCATGAACAGTTATTTCATGCTCTCCTATCTTTCATTTTTTTATACCTTAAATATCTATGAAAAGCATTTGAAATGTAGTGTTGAAATTGATCTACATTGTAGATTAATTTTAAATCCCTAAAATAGCCCTATTGAGGTCACACACTCTGATGAGTGTATGTCAAAAAGCTTAGTGTGTTCAGTGAGCTCTTCCAATTTTGCATTTTCAGATAGATCAAGAGAGAACATATCAGGATTATGTAGCTAAGAAAGCAAAGGAAAGGAATACACAGATGGAACAGTATTGTGAACAACTTCTCAACAGAACACAGACTGAAGTGTCTAGTATCCTTATCACATACTTACTCTTGTCTATGCTGGGTTTGCAAGTAGCAACCAATCTGCATAAAAGTTTTACTTTAGATTGCTTTAAGCCACAGAAAACACTTGTAAAGTTTCAGATCCCAGTACATTCCTGTTTAGGATTGAGAATGAAATTAATATTCAACACAAATTTTCTTTTATTTTCTTTGTTTTGTAGAGGCGTCTTCTGAGCTTTAAGAGTAAAACCATTAATTTTTCAATTATTCTTTTGAATGTTGTTAATATGATAACATGATAGCTTTACATAAATATCTGTCATTTAAAATTGAAATTGGTTCATTCTCTTCAAATTCTGAAACAATGTTGTGCAAATGTGGTCTACTATCTTTAAAATAAGGAAATGGTATGAACAAAGCTGGAACAACATGACAAGGTCAAAGCAAATCCCAATAGTTATTTAGCATCTCGTATCCAACTATACTTTGTATGAAGGAACTCCTCATGGAATCTTTAAAGTTTTAAGATTTTGTGCACAGCCAGTGCATTGACAATTTGTAAATATTCAGTAATAAAAACTATCTTCTGCAAATGAAGTCAGAACTCATACCCACAATGGTAGTGATGTAACTGTATTTTCCTTCATATACATCATCTCAGGTCTGAAATCACACATTTCATGTAAGTGCATGTATGCTTTATGTTCCTTTATTTGTGAATTAATTTGCCAAATTTACCTTCTTAAACATTAGATTACTTGATAGATTCTCCTTTAAAACATAAGGCAAAAAAAAAAAATACTTTCAAATTTTTATAGTATTTGGCTCAGGTAGAAGCATTAATTAGCACACTACAGTTAGCCTTTATGAATTGGTCATCCAGTGTAAACAATTTTAACCCAATGAACATACTTTGATTTTGGTATAACATGTATTTTCCATAGTACCCATCCCTACTTACATGTATATTGGGCTTAGTATTGTTCAACAGGTTAAGTATTGAGGCAATCGCTTCATTGTCTACAATCTGATCATAATTTTATTATTTTTGATATTCTACTCTATCCATTTAATTAATACACAGCTTTGCGGAAAGAAGTGGAAACGACAAAGAAGAAATATAATGATGTTTATGAGAAACTTGTGGAGAGAAATCGGCAGCACCAGAAACTCCAGGTATAGATGAAAAATGTTTAGTTTTGCCATAGTACATTGACAAGTCTAGCATCTTACATTTATCCCTTTCAATAAATTTTCTGATTCAGAAATTAACTATGATCATGCTATGTAATTCCTAAATATGAAATACTTCCTGAAACAGACATTAACATGCTTATCGTGTCAAATAGATTTTGGTTATATCTTTGCCTATTTCTGTAAGAATATTTGCTTGTAGATACAGAAATAGTTGACCAACATCTTTGAATTTATCAAAGGCTTCTAACATTCAAATCAAATAAACTGTGCATTGCTACCACTTTGACAAGCATGATGAAAATTATGTGCTAAATTTGGTGTAATTATTTTACTATTTCCTATGTAGGCTTTTGTAAGTCTGCACCTTTAGAATTTCAACCTCAAACAAATCATTCTTTTTAAATAATGTGCTCTAAAGTGATTGCTAATCAGTAAGTTAAGCACTTTGAAAACAGTGTGAGAAGACTTGATATGTGTTATGGTTCCTGTGGAGGCAAAGTTTTGAAACAGGATAACAGGATTTTTTTTGGCTGTCCCCTTCATCCCCCCAAAAGAGTTATGACTATTACATGTAGATTCAAATTCAAATATGCATTTGATTTTTGCCCCCTCCCCTTATGATATCATGTGAGGATTCATTTCTCTATCACTGTAATCAGAATGAAATCACTAATCTGGTTTTTTATCATATTTTCCTCAACAGTTGATGTATGATTCTCTGCGCAGGTAAGTGAATGCTATAATGATAAAAACCCTATATAAGGAAATAGTATGGTGACCCTGAAGTACGCTTGACAACAGGTCATGTGCGATGTGAATTTCGCATCGCAGGTCCTGAATTTCGCATTGCGGGTCATGAACTTCGCATCCCAGGTCCTGAATTTTGCATCACGGGTCGTGAATTTCGCATCCCAGGTCATGAATTTCGCATCGCGGGTCGTCAATTTCATGACTGGGATGCAAAGTTCGCACTGCGGTTATTAATTTCGCATCGCGGGTCGTGAATTTCATGACTGGGTTGCAAAGTTCGCACCATACGTCATGAATTTTACATCGCAGGTCGTGAATTTTGCGCCTCGGGTCATGAATTTCATGACCTGGGATGTGAAATTCACATCGCACATGACCTGTTGTCAATTGTACTTCAGGGCCACCATAAAATAGTCAATTTAGTTTATCGGGTTCATCATTGTTATTGTTTGTTTGGCATTACCTGTGCCTGGGAGGCGAAAAGCGAACTGAATCACTGTAATCCTGGGGTCTCTCCTCCCGATATTACTGATTGAGGGTTTGCAGGTGGACCACAGGGTTTCCCCAAAGTCTTATATCAGTAGTGCAGTGAGTTCTTAATGTGCAAATGAGGTGACTCTCCTCTACGTGGGGCCTCCATTTAATGTCCTATTCGAGGGAAGAAGTGTTTTCCACTGTAACATACTAGCCTGCGTCTATGAAGCGGGAGGGGCACGATAACATAATGTAGGCTTCAGTTTTATGCCTGGGTTGGACTCGAACCTACAATCTTTGGTTCGACAGGCAGATGCTTTACCCACTGAGCCAATTACTTGCTCCCTTGAGTTCAATATAAATAGTGGTTCACTAATGCATATCAAATTTGAGTATGATTTGGAAAGATGTAGCTTCCCAGGTGAAATCTCACATAAAAATAGTGCAGTATCCATCAGAAGATATTGCATAACAATCTGAAGTTCTGAACTGATTCTGGTTTGACATTATAGAACACACTGTACAGATTATTGTATGGTTAAGCTCTGTGTGATATCACAATTTAGATGTATCATTACATTCCAAGATGGACAGAAATTCACAAGCATATAATCCTATGAATAAGAAAAAAGAAATTAAACTTGTGATACACATTTCCATGTATATATATATATATATATATATATTCCTATAAAGGACCATTCTTTATCACAAAATTTTTGTCCACCTTATAGAAGTGTCATAATGGTGGCAGGTGCCCTGATGTTTGATGTCTTTTATTTATTATAGGAAGTCTATAACAGTGAGCAATATGGATTCCTTCCCAGATGGTGTAGGGGCTGTAGGACCAGGAGTAGGGGGAGGAGGTGACTTTGAGATGCCTATCTCTTTTGTTGAAAGTGAGCAAATGCATGTATTAAAAAAAAATCATGATTGCTGATGACTGAAAATAAGAGGAATCGGTCTTGATATGCAAATATGGAGTGTTTTTGATGAGTAGGGCCTTGCACAAAATACCAGACATTGCATATTTCATGAGAAGAAAACTGCACTAGCGCCACCTACAGGATCAACAAAACCAGCCTCTATTGATCATGAGATGAGACCTGTATCTTGATGCTATATTTGTATTGAATTCTAATACCTGTGGTATTGGTTTAGTAGCATTTCTATGATGGCGGATTTCAAGTTCAAGTTCAAGTTCAAGTTCAAGTTTATTTAAACCAATCAAGCATACCATATATTACAGTCAGCTGACAAAGAAGAAATATAACACGAAAGGTTTGGGACCCCGAAGAAGCAGAGCTTGTGAAAGGGGGCCCCTTAATGAAAGGAACAGAAAACTAAAAACAAAAATAATAGATGGTAATGTATCATAACAATAATTGATAAGAAACATATTTACTATTTGATTATGCTGCTTTAATCATTTTAAAATGATTCAAAGAAAGCTGTTTTGAAAGCTGGAAAGAATTAAATTTTATTAACCGGTCTTTAAGAGAGAGTTTGATGAAAAAAAAAACAACTGAATGCTTGTATCATGGGTAGCCTGACATTCAAGTCTCAATTTTCAGAAATGAATGTGATTTTGAGCACAGAACTCACATATTTTCAGGTCCTTAAAATAGTCCAGAAAAATTCAAGATAGCATCAAGTATGGATTTACTATATATTTTTTATCATCCATGAAACAACTTTCATCCACTTTATGAATATACTTCCTTTTCAGCAGGTCACAAGAGACCATCAACAGAGGATAAGAGAATGAAATCAACACCAGCTGAACGTAAGAAATCTACTATTCTCTTGGATTTCAGCATACCATAATTATAATGTGAATTACTCTGCACATTACTGCTTTACACTTACCCTGAAACAAAGACTACTTCGTGGTAGGCTACCAAAATTGTAAACAAATGGAAACTGTTTTCAGCCATTTTGGCAAGTTGCATGATTTTCAGACAAACTTTCAGGAAGAAAATTTGTGATCTTTTGTGTCAGAAAGTACAGAAGACAGAATTTGATTAACACTTTGCTAGTGCATTATTCCTGAAAACATTGAAGTCCTTGTTCCTTGTATTATAAACTGTATTGTTATTGTTGCAGGTGAATTTATACTGAATCCCACCACCACCCCTCAGCATGGTCATGTTGATGGTGATTCCTTCTACAGTCGTTTTAATCTGGAACTTGGTACTCCAAATGAAATCTCCCGTAGACTTGGACAGCGGAAAATGTGATCCCTCAACTACCCTTGGGTTGATGGCATAAAGGTCAAAGTGTTAATTGTTTGTATATGAAAGTTTGAGATTGAATATTCAACTGAAGGTGTCACTATTCTGAAGTTCAATTTTATCAGTGAATACTTGCATATACTGAGAGTTTTTTTTCCACACATGTTTATAAACTAATAGAGCTATCAAAGTATTTGGAGAAGATAATGGAGAATTTCACACAAAACACTGATGTTCAAACATCCAGTATCTGTCAACATTTCTAGAGAATTAGGATGGCAGCTTGAATATACAGAATTATACACCTTCATGTTCATTTCTATAATCACATTTGAAAATTTCATTTAATTTTTGCGAAGAAGAGCAAGTTATTTGCTTTCAATAAAAGATGTATTTCATGACGTGCATATTCATATTGTGGGATTGCCTCCCCTTTAATTGAACTACATACAAGGGTTTGAATTGCTTGTGTAACGACCTTTTTGAATTACCAGTTTTGATCTACTTTACAATATGTGAACTATAACATCTGTTCAAAGCACAAACATAAAGTCAACAGATAAGTGTTTGCTTGTCGGTAATAGTTCCATAACCTAGGCTATACAAATAGCAAATTTTGCTATGCAAACATGTAGTCTCAAGGTCCAGGCTCAACATTACCAATATGATGATGTACCCTACTGTTTTTCTGTGATTGTGGAAGACCTGTTAACCTATGCCATTTCCACAAATGTAGTAGACAATTGCATTTATGAATTTAATATGGGCAAAACACCATAACCATCAAGGTTAAAAAAATGGGCCTTGACACAGACATATGTACATAAAAGGAAAAAGTATGTTGGGGGGGGGGGTACCTTTCAGTAACAAATACAGTGTAAATTGTTGATTGTTATTGGTCTGATAGTAGGAATGTGGTCTATTAAGAAATTACATATGTACAGATGTTCTTTTTTTATACATCTTCAAAGTCATTAACAAGTATTTACTCTTTTGATTACCTGCCAAATAGGGGAAATTCTTCCAAAGTTTTTAAGAGTTTGTATAAATTTAATGTCTTTTTTTTTATTGTTCTTGTTACTGTCATTGTAAAGTATTTATACTGTACTTGATATGACCTGCCAAACAGGTGAAAATTTTTTTACAATTTCTTTTCAAGAGCTTTTATGAATTTTATGTCTTGAATTATTTCAAATTGTTCTGATTGTTAGTCATTGTAAAGTATTTATACTTAATTACTTGGCAGAGACTTTGTATCAATTTGATTTATACTCTGTACATGTATAAAGTATTCTTATGTACATATATGTATTGACTATTGTTGCCTGATGAAATGACAAACAATAAAATACATATAAAACAATGAAAGCATGTCCCCCACTTATACTTACAAACCTGTCCTTTTTCTTCTCCAACCAGTTTAACACCCAACTACACTGACTTTCATTGTCTTCACCATGCTCTTCTGTTGTCGAACTCATCTCATCTTTTTTTTTTGTGGATAACTACAGTGTTTGATCTCATAATTTATTTTTGATAAAGCTACATAGTTGTCATACATTTAGTTTC
The DNA here is from genome assembly GCA_029962745.1 of Echinometra lucunter. Taxonomy (NCBI): domain Eukaryota; kingdom Metazoa; phylum Echinodermata; class Echinoidea; order Camarodonta; family Echinometridae; genus Echinometra; species Echinometra lucunter. The sequence goes on from CM057156.1 coordinate 5,079,109, forward strand.
TTTGTTACAAACTACAGGCCAGCTACTGATGCATTCATTCATTGCTGTAAATGGGTGTAGGAATATAATGGGCAGAATCATTGAGAAGTAACAAACATTAAAGGGGGTACCCAATGCTGAAACAATGTTAGTTCATTTAAAAGAGCGTGATTTCATTAGCAGAAAATCATCTGCCTAAAGTTTTTTAAAAAGTCGTGTTGCCAAGGAAACCCCAAAATGTGGTAAGATTTCAGGATATTTTTGACCCCTCAGCTGAGACCCAGTTTCAACTGGCTACCCACTTTGACGTCAAAATGACGTAAAAGTGGGTACCATGTCGCGCAATTCAAGCAAAATACGCGCAAGGTATGATAAATATTGTACAGTCTAGCGCGTAGCACAAGTGCAATGCGCGAAGCCGGGTACCCACTTTGACGTCATACCCCATCTTCAAATTTTTTGGTCAACTCTTGACTTTTTATGAGAAAATTAGCCAAAATGCATTGATTTCGATTGAAAATCATCAAATTTCTAAATGTTATTCTTCTTATAATTCCATTCTCGATCATATATCAAAAAAATGTTTACCATTGTGTAATCACTTTAAGTGCATCTGCAACTATTGGAGAATTATGTATTCCAGTCATGCTAGGAAATCCCCTTGGCCCTTGATTTGCAGAGGATGGACATTTGTTCAAGTTTGTTGTGTATATGGTGTAAGGACAGAGGTGGACAGAATGACAGATTGTATGAACAGTGAAAGAGATGGGTTACTGGTTCCTGATATTTCTATTTCCAAACAATTTCAGCTTGCATGGTTATGTGATGAAACTCTATCCTAGTTTTTAACTTAGCCTTAGCTTGCTCTTGAGTGAATGTGAGTGAAAGGATCAGTACTGCATACAAACTATAGGAGCATTGACACATGCAGTGCTGTCTTCACGAGAAATTACATCAGCTGAAACCAATTACTTGTGACTGCATACAAGTCGTATCACAGTATTCAACCAAGTAACGATATGCCCTTTTTGTTTCATATTCGCGGGCTGTTCAGAAACCCTCCTTCCCTCAGATAGGATCACTAAATGGAGGCCCTCTGTAGAGGAAAGTCGCCATTTTCGCATGTTAAGAACATACTGCTCTGTTTGAAGCATGGTACGGAGAAACACCCAGTGCAGTGGTACACCTCGCAACCCAATTACATGTATTTATATTTGGAGAGAACCGACAAAGGTTTACAGTGATTTAGTTTGCTTTTCCCCTCTCAGGCCGAGGTGACGCTAAACGCTTAATGGCTTTATACAGACCATTTTCGAAGATTATATAATGTGTACTTCCATCTTTGGTACTGGTTTTCCAATTTTTAATAATTAACTGGCAAGACACCTTTTTCTTCATAAAACTGTATCAATATGCTGGTGTATTTAGATCATATCAGACCTGCCAACCCTGCAAGTCAAGAAATACGGACAAATGATTAAGAATCTATCAAAAATAGGGACATTCTAAATTTGCTATGCATTACTATAGACAGATTTCTAAAAAAAATAGGGACACCGGGTCGTCGAGGGTGAAAATTGCCCTTTCCTGATCCTCAAAATAGGGAATGTCCCTATTAAATAGGGACAATTCGTCCGTTTTGATGAAGTGACGGATACGAGGAAAATCGCAAATTTTTCAGTTTAAGTTTTTTGCATATTTGGACATCTTTCACTAACATCTTGAATCTCACAGAGTTTCAGACCGTAATAATATCTAATCACGTAACTATGGCAACGACGTCAACAAGAAAATACCTAGTAAAAGGATTTTCTGTTTTCACAAAGTGATGGCTTTCAGCCGTCCTGTATGTTTTACGTGTGTGGCTGAGTTCCGTCACTTCGTGAAAAAATAAAAGAGTGCGTCTTCGATTAGAATATGCGATCACGCACAATTAGGTCAAATGCGCGCTCATCAAGTCCCATTTGTTTAACACCCGTGTGGCTGAGATCCGTCACTTCGTGAAAAAATCACAGTGGGATCTTGAATTTTGTGTTTTCACAAAATGACGGCAATGTTTACACCTCATTTTCTTCTAAAATATAAAAGAAATATGCAAATGATTAATAATGAACATTGTCCAGAATATGCCCTATACAAGAATATAAAATTTATTCACCCTTTATACATTAAAGAGGTTGAGATTGAGGTTTGAAACTTTGAAAGCGATTTACTCAAAACTAACTTTTTTAAAGTTGCGCGCTGATCCGTCACTTCGTGAAAACGGACGAATTGCCAGGTATGTCATATGTTTATTGGCTATATTGAAATCTAGGTGAAGAATTCTGAAGGGATACTTTGTGTATGCATGGCATACAGACTTCCAAGGTACAAGTGATCAGAATTTCAAGGTACAGCTTATCTTACATGTCCCTTTGTCCCTCTTATTAAAAAACTTTTTTGTATGTGTATTTCTATTTATCTATTGACTAAATCATGAGCTCTACTTCCCTAAATTGCACAAACACTCGGGTAAACAAGAGGCTTGGTTTTAATACATTTTGATTCTTTGTTTAATTCTCATTGGAGCATCATTGTTACAAACAAAAAATTATTTTTAAGCATTAACAGTAATGATTGGTATAGGTACAGATATTCACAGGATATATGACCTTAATTTCATTGAATATCTCTGCATTTTGCACCTGATACAGACATCTACACAAGATTGTCATCAAGTTTTTGTGACTCCTGAAGCCATGATAATCAATGTATCATTATAAATGCTAAAAATAAAAAATGTTTGAAATGCTTAAAGTTACTAATACCCTCAGATTAGAAATCTAGAAGAGACTTTTGAAATCTAATCAAACATCCAACATTCACTTGAATTTCATCAAGACATAAAACATGGAATTACAAAGAATATAAAAATAATTTTTTTTTCTTTGGCATGTTTTCAAACAGATTCAAGTGGGCTGTTTCAACTAAGCCCAATAATCACGAGTGGCACTCATTTCTTATCAACGTAGAGAAAAAATAATTCAAAGCACAAAACCAGAACTGCTCCAAGGAGCACCAGCAAGTAATGATGTAAAATATGATGTCCAAACAGGGGCAGAAAAACATAACCTTGACTCACAAATCACATACTCAATCAGCTTCACCACCAGCAAGTAATGATATAAAATATGATGTCCAAACAGGGCAGAAAAACATAACCTTGACTCACAAGTCACATACTCGATCAGCTTCACTAAGAAAAAAAAGAAAATTCTCATGAGCATAACAAAGTTGATATAAATCGTTTTTCAAGATTTCATCTTGCTTACATTACAGTAAAATCTTACATATTCCTGAAGGCAGAAAAACAGGAAAGGGACTGAAAAGTTTTGATTTTTCAAATCTTAATTTTCTAAAAACACCCTCTTGCACAATTCAAACTTTTATATCTCTCAACACAGTCACAGGGTTCTCACTAGAAAAAAAATCCACACACGTTTCCACTCTGCGCAAAGCGTGGAAATTTCGGAAGTTTTATGGAATAACACCTAAAGTTAGGTGTGGCGGCAGTATATGCTATAGTAAAAGGATGAAAAATACTTCTTGGTAAGCAGCAGTTGTCTACTAATGGCATAAAAGTAAAAATACATTGCCAAAAAGCAAAACAATTCCTGACATTTATCATTATTGTTAGGAATATATACTCCAATATTTTTTTACCCTTGTTGCCACGCATGGTGCAGCAATTTCACACATGGTTCTTCCTTGTCTGAAACCCTTTACGCATAGTATTGGAACCATGCACAGTCAAAACAATAAAATTTTCATACAAAATAAGGCACAACAAAAATGAGGTCATCACACATGTATAGACATTTCTACACATGGTTTAGTTGGTTCATGGATGTAATGTCTGTACTGTTTATTGGTCCATGCAATCCAATACAATTGGTTGAGTACCGGAAAGGCATCAACTCTGAGATAACATCATTTTAGCTCTCATGTAGTCCCATTCTAAGCCTTAGCAGCAGACTGCTGGTAAAGCTTCTTCAATTCTGCATCATCTGTAGCATCAGCATGCTGGATAAGATTAGTATCACCACGAGTCTCACCCCAAGCATCAGGCTTAGACATAGATGGACACTCTGGTCGACCACTGGCTGGCTTCAAGTTCTCCCAGTAATCACGTCGTGCCCTAAATCATGGGAACATGAAGTACATAAATCACTTAATCTGGAAAACTGGCATAAACTCCATAGCTTTCATAACATAATACTAAGAAAAGACAGGTTTCAGAAGAATGTTTAGAGGTCACAAATTAATGTTACAAAAGTGCATGGCTGGACTTAGTGAATGCACAGAACGTTTGATGCAAGATAGAAAAAGAGTGTGACAGAACTAAGACACAGAGATGGAAGGAAAGAGAAAAGAAAAAGAAAGAAAAAAAACTTGAAATAATTTGATAGATGAATAGAGATGGAAAGAAAGCTGAATGGAGAGAAAGAGAGAATTAAGAATAAGAACAGAACAAAATACTAAAATGGAAGGATACTGAAAACTTTAACAAGTCTATGTGAAAGATAGAAGAAATGATTTACCTAGCCCTGACCCATGGCTTTGTATGTTGGCGAAGGCCATCACCCCATAGAGCATGTTTCTCAGTTCCTGCAGGGTAGAATCCTCTTTCCTTGCTCAGTTCTTCACACACTGCTCTAATGTGATAAGCTTCAAATCCACAGCATCCACCAATGTAACGGATACCCATCTCATACGCCTCACGAGCGTAACGATGACACTCCCAGCGCGTCAAGATACGAGGCTCCAAACCTGATATGGATAAACAATTACATCAATGAACTCTTCCATAGCACTTAATATCAGAACTCATTTTATTGTTGTCATCCCTAACTAAAATTACCGACAACATTTCTCATTATTTCTGAAAATGCTCAAGTAGACACAATTTTTGTAAACACTGAAATCTAATTTGTAGTCATGGAATGTTGATTGGTCAGAGGGAAAGAAGTCACTCACCAAATGGAAATTCAGGCAGATCAATGAATCCCTGCTTGCCAGCATCTGGTGTAGCAAAAGCCAGAGGTTGGATCATAAGATGCTTCTTGATTCCAGCCTTCTCTAGACCTTCCTTCATGAGAGCTACAGCCTTCAGACTGACGAAAGGGTCAAAATGACAGTTTACACCTACAACATCAGCACCTAACAAATATCAAGAGAGTTTTAGAAAATTAGAAACATTGAATTATTATTATTATTATGGTAAAACTATTTCATCAGAGCTACAGCCCTCAGCCTAGTCCAGAGATCAAATTGACAATTCACAACAGTAACATCAGCACCTGCAAATACAGTGTGTCCCAGAAAAAAACAAAACCCACGATTTATCGATGTTTAATCATAGCTTTATCACATTTATGATGAGATAACTGACACATATTTGTGAAGCTTAGATCCTCTTTTTTCATTAGATTTCACTCATACGATACATACTTCACGCAGAAGCGAACAAAGACATTATGAAGCAGGGCTACCAAAAAGATGTTTTGGCAACGACATCTAAATTTCGAAGAGATAATCATATTTCTAGAAAGGTCATTTTCCACCCTTTCATATGATGCCTCAAATGAGCAAAATGAACTAGGGATGACAAAGCTCTGTTGGTGTAAGTCATGCTTGCATTTCCATGATTTAATAAATGAATATCAAAATTGTGATTAAGATATGCTTAAGCATCAATAAATCTGTTTTCTTTTTTTCTGGGACGCACTGTATATATGTAGATCGTATCATGGTATGTTAGAGAGTAGATTGACCAAAGACCTAGGGAAGACTTGGGAGGGATACAAGACATATGGTACCTACAATATAGACTAGAAGGGAAAAGAAAGGGTGGAGTTGAGTGGGGTAAAGAGACAAAGGGGAAGTTTTGAAAGTTAAGCCACTGACTATTAAATTTTCTATTTCCCATAGGCTTTGTACAGGGACGATCCAGTTCCAGTAGGCAATGGCTTAATTGAGAACAAGGCTGTTAGGATAGAAGAGATAGAGGGATAGAGAGTATAGAGGGCAATTCCACGTCGGAAAAACAGTCACCTTACTTCACATTTAGAGCAAAAATAATCACTTTGATAGCCCTAAATAGCCTAATCTTTGAATTGAAAAAAGCTGAAACAATAAAGAATTCCACAATCTTAGCCTGTGTTGGTATAAAACATGTTTGATTTCAAAAGACATGTCTGAAGTTTAAAATTGGCACTTTTTTCTGGTAATTCCATTACCGAGGTATTATACCACAATATTTTGAATGTAAACTGTTGAAATTTATGAGCTCACATGAAAGAATGGGCATATTTTCAGAGTATTAAATGGTAAGAAGGGAGGCAGAGTACAAAAGAGACAAAGAAAGTCTAAAAATGTTGGTAACAGAATTACACCCTTGCCGTGGAATTGCCCTCGAACAAACTTCACCAAAAAAGGTATGGCAATTCACAGATGTGGTTTTTCTAGTGCAGTAGTGATGACCAAATAGTCCATTCTGTGCTACTCATGTCATGAACACAGCTCCTCTTTCATTTCTCAACTCACTATCCCTCAGTAATTTTCCAGTGTTTTCTAGGATGAGACATTAGACTTCAGCCATGATTACTTACCAGCCTTTGCCATCCTGACAGCACAGTCTGCAGCAGAAACACCATGCATATCACCTTCTGGTCCTATACACAATGAGCAAGCTACAGGAATACCAGTCTTCTTCAATTCTTCTACAGCCCATTCAGCCTCTTCTACATGCTCAAAGTACTTAAAAATAGATAACAGTTGCAAAATGAACTCAGTGAAGACACACAACAAATCATACAATAATAGATAGGAAGGAGTACTACATTCAAGCTCATGACTAATTACCTAAATAAACATCAACTGTATACTTTTCAAAATTTTAACAATACTTTTAAACTGGAAACGAACACAATTCCAAAATTTAAAATGTTCAATTCGCCAAAAGACAGAACGAAACAAGTTTTTACCAATAAATCAAACCCAAATGTACTGCTTACTATCATACTAAAAATGGCAACTCCATCATTGATTTTAGGAAAAGTAGTAAAAACACCATCAAACAGAAAGTTATCTTTAAGAGAGTCACATGTTCTCTTTTGTTAATAATTACCTCAGCAATAAGGAAGTCGACTTTGTTTTTGACAAAGACATCAGCTTGTTTACGGAAGATGGCTTGGACGGATTCCTTGTTAGCACCAGAGAGGTATCCTGGCGTTTGACATACACCTCCAGCAAACAGACCAGGTCCATTCCCATTCCCAATCTGAGCTACTTCGCTTGCAATATCACAAGCCTTCTGGTTGATCAAAGCTCCCTTCAAACAAAAACAAACAAAACAGTGTAAGTTGCTAAAAAGGAGGTGTTGTGGCAAAGTTGGTAAGAGTGCATGCTCTAAATCAAATGGTCGTGAGTTTGATTCCCACTGATGCCTGGCTCATTTAATCCACCTTTGCTGCACTCTACCCAGGTGTATAAATGGGTACATGGCACTGCTGGGGTAATAATGTTAATGATAATTCATGGTAAGCGCACTGAGCACCCTTTGGGGTGGATATTTGCACAGTATAAATATCTTCATTATTAATAGCATTATCATTATTATTATCATTATTATTACTATTCCTGTTATTATCATTATTATCAATTATTATCATCAAGAAAATACCTCAAATTATTACGATTTCTAAGATTTGACTTTGTGACATTTAAGCAACTCTGCTGTCCACATTGATATCTTGTACTAGTATCAAGTTAGGGCTGTTACCGAACCGCCGAACCGAACGGAAGTTCACCGAACATGGCACTTCCGAACAGGACCGAACCGAACCAAAGGCCAAGTTCGGAAGTTCGGCAGGTTATAACACAGAACATTGATTAGGCCCTCAGTGAAGACCTTGTCCTGAATTCATTATGCAACATTGAAAATACACCTTTGCTTTATTAAAAAATTAATACATACATTTATTGGTGGGATTTCTTTTAACTCATCTTCTAAAAGTTTTTCTTAAATAAAAGATAGAAAACCACTAAATACAGCTTGTGTCTCATTTTTCCTTTGATTCTGATAAATTTCATAATATTTGGCACCATGAATTCTAGTTGTTTTCCCCCAAAATCATGTTAAAAGCTTCAAAATATGCCCAAAGATACTCATGATTGTAATCGATCGTAATAAGGTTGTAATCGATTAGCAATTATAATCGATCATAATACTAAATAAATATTTTCAAAAAATTAGAAAATCGAAAAACACTGCTTTATTGATAATTTCTTTTAATATTTTCGTTCCTTCCCTTTTTTCGTTTTTTATAAAAAATTTTCTCTTGTTTTCTATCCATTAGTACATGAAAATTATCTTTCCCCTTCATTCAGAAAATATTATAAATAACAAAGAATCATGCAATAAATGTAGTAACGATTTTTTTTTCATACAAAATATATTTATAAGAAACAGTGACTTGCAAGTGCAGTAAAAAATGAGTGAGTTCTGGTAGTCATTTGTTATCGATGCTCACCCTGTTATTTTTTTATACTGTATTGCTGAACCCCGAACCGAACCGAACCCGAACATGGTGCTAAATTTACAGCCCTATATCAAGTTAGGACAAAAACTACCAAGGCTTCTTAAGATTTTGCAATGATAGGTCAACATAACTGCCAATACATGACTGGCCTTATGACACTGATCTGCAGCTCATCTTGCTGGGTTGCATTGCAGTATGTCTGAAGTTCAACCATCTCTCATCTTCTACCGAGTCTTATCATAGCTGCATTAGCCCTACAACAGCATTCATTCAGGGTGTGTTTACTGGGGCGAGTCTTATCATAGCTGCATTAGCCCTACAACAGCATTCATTCAGGGTGTGTTTACTGGGGCGAGTCTTATCATAGCTGCATTAGCCCTACAACAGCATTCATTCAGGGTGTGTTTACTGGGGCGAGTCTTATCATAGCTGCATTAGCCCTACAACAGCATTCATTCAGGGTGTGTTTACTGGGGCGAGTCTTATCATAACTGCATTAGCCCTACAACAGCATTCATTCAGGGTGTGTTTACTGGGGCGAGTCTTATCATAGCTGCATTAGCCCTACAACAGCATTCATTCAGGGTGTGTTTACTGGGGCGACTAAAGTTCTAATAAACGATCTAAGTACCAGGCTAGCTTACCCGTTACCCTCGATACGCATGACACTAACTTGATTACCCATTTAGCATCATGGACTTGAGTCCCACAAAATAAGGGGATTGGATTACTGGTTGACCAGACCTGCGACTCAAGTCATTGTGATAGTCATAGTCCATAGTCATCCTGCAAAATGCAGCTGCGTAGAGGCAATGGGCTCGAGCCAGGTTTTGGGAACTCAAATCGAGATGATAAACATGGCATCCAAAAAGACTGCCTGTTGTGAGCATGATTGTCTAATTTCTAGAAAATAAGTCACCCGGATAAAAACACCCTTAGTAAACAAGGATGATGACTTGGAGTCATTTTCATGAACACTTACAGTGTGCTTCTCAAGGGATTGGTTTGCACGGTTCTCCAGTTTGTCATCACTGGCATAGAAAGTGAAAGCTTGAATCACATCAGCTCCAGCACGGAGAAACTCCATGGAGAGCTGTCGAACTACAGATTGAAAACAGATTTATTACAAGCTCCAATAATCAATAAAGACAATGATGGCATGAATGAGCAATAATGATTTATCCCACCATACAAGATACTTTACAATGCAACATAAGTTGTTTTTTCCCTGGTTTTTGTTTACTTGTTTACTAAATTTCAAATCAAGACCAACACTATCTACCTCCTGTTCGAAACATTTCCTTTCACCTTCATATTTTTGAGTTGGATTTCTTACAATGTCCCTCCCTGTTTGCAAATTTTTAATCCTTGTGATTGTGTGCATCTTTTTTCCTCTTCTCTTTCTAATCTATTTTCTAAACTTCACAATCAATTATTCAATGTCCTCTCCTACAATCAGAACTCCATCCTAACCTGTTAGTGAAGTGGTCTGGATTTAGATTTTAAGGTCTGTATATAGCATAGAGTCCGATGTTACAATTTTAACTAGATGAATCCTCAACCACATGTGGTCGAAATTTATGCCTCCGCCTTTGCCAGATCAGAAATATATCACTTTTAATTATGGGAAATGTATTAGGATAAATTTAGAGTACAAAACTGGAAAAAATGGTTCTATTTAAATGATATTGTGTCAGCCACATTTGAAGTTGATCCGTCAAATGGTTTTCAAGTTATTGCCAGAACGAGCAATTTTCGTGTATTCAATGACATTCATGACCTTTGACCTTAGACCTTCTGATCCCCAACTCTAATTAGATCATTGTCCCTCCCATATGCATACATGAGCCAAGTATGAAGCCGATCCGTCAAATGGTTCTTAAGTTATCATGAGAACGAGCCATTTTTATGCATATAATGACCTCTATGACCTTTGACCTTGTGACCCCAAAATCTAATCAGATCATTGTCCCTCCATATATATACATGAGTCAAGTTTGAAGATGATCCGTCAAATGGTTCTTAAGATATCGCGAGACGAGCCATTTTCATGTATATGACCTCTATGACCTTTGACCTTGTGACCGAAAAATCTAATCAGATCATTGTACCTCCCATATACATACACGAGTCAAGTTCGAAGTTGATCCGCCAAATGGTTTTAAAGCTATTGCGAGAACGAGCCATTTTCATGCATATAATGACCTCTATGACCTTTGACCTTGAACCTCATGACCCCAAAATCTAATAAGATCATTGTCCCTTCCATATGCATACATGAGCCAAGTATGAAGCCGATCCGTCAAATGGTTCTTAAGTTATGAGAATGAGCCATTTTTATGCATATAATGACCTCTATGACCTTTGACCTTGTGACCCCAAAATCTAATCAGCTCATCGTCCCTCCCATATGTTTACATGAGCCAAGTTTGAAGTTGACCCATCAAACGGTTCTTAAGTTATCGCGAGAACGAAAATGGGACAGACGGATGTACGGACAAACAGACAGACAACCCGAAAATATAATGCCTCCGGCACCCACCTTCAGTGGGCGGAGGCATAAAAATGGGGGGGGGGGGAGGGGGTTTTAAATCAACATTTTAGGTACCGTATGCAAATGACCTGCATGCTTTTAAGCGTCGGGCCCTGTCTTCTCTCTGATTTTGATTAAAATAAAGTAGCTTCTAGGAAGACAGTTTAACAGCATATGAAATATGGAGTGACTTTTTGATCTGGGCAGCTAGAACTTAGAAAATGCAACCAAAACTATAGTGTGAATGTTTCTTTCTTTTAAAAGAAAAGAAAATAGAAAGAGAAACCAACCTTCCCAGGAAAACAAAAGAGAACACACAAACCATTTCTTTCAGTTAATGTGAAAATGTATCCAGTAGGAGCAGAGAACTTACATATACTTGGATTGGATGTTCTTTGTAAGTTTCTATAGTGAGTGAGCTTGCTTTCGCAAGTGAAGGCTCCTTGTAATTCAGGTTATCTTATACAAAGAGTCCTATTAATTAACCCATTCGTGACAGGAATTATCGAAAGCCTAATTTGATCAGCTTTTATTCTTCAAATTGGCAACACCAACATTTTTATTTTATTGCTACATTTTATTTATATAGTGTCATGTATCAGAAATGAATATAAATTGACAGAAATTATGAGAAGTCAAAAAGTTGCCAATTTGCAGGGGAAAATGGTGATTTTAAACTTTCTATCACATTGCCAATTTAAGGACTTTAATGCTTATTTTCCTTTAAAAAATTTTCAGCATCAAACAATGAATATTGATGCAACCAAAATGGGCACAGTTTATGTAGAATTTTTTGCTCTTTCTGCTCATGTATTTGGTATGATTTTTAGGGCTTTGCAAATAAAAGATATTAGGCCAGACCACAAAATGTGGACCTCTGTCATGAATGGGTTAATACAACAACCCAGCTACACGTATGACCAAACCTTTATAGGAACAATACTAGCACATATATGAGGTCAAATTTCTGCTTACAAAGCAGAATTCTACCAGGCATTTGTGGGGTGATAAGGCTACAAAACAAAAACAAAGACCATTCTGCACAGACAGTATGACAGAAAGAAAGAGCACACTATGATGGCCCTGAAATACGCTCGACAAAAGGTCATGTGCGACGTGAATTTCGCATCCCAGGTCATGAATTTCGCGCCGCAGGTCGTGAATTTCACAACTGGGTTGCAAAGTTCGCACCACGGGTCATGAATTTCGCATCGCGGGTCGTGAATTTCGCATCCCAGGTCATGAATTCCGCGCCGCAGTGGGATGCAAAGTTCGCGCCATGGGTCATAAATTTTGCATCGCGGGTCGTGAATTTCGCGACTAGGATGCAAAGTTTGCCCCGAAATTCACGTTGCACATGACCTGTTGTCGAGCATACTTCAGGGCCACCCATAGCACACATACTAATCAGACAAAGGTTGCATAATAAAGACTGAGTCTGGGTCAATAATTTAAGGCACATAAAAAGGGCACATATATAGCCACAGGAAACCTCTTATTCTTTGTTCAGTTCTTCATAAGTGTGGCAGACTCTTTGTCAGATTCCCTCTCCTACTTCTTTTGTCTATTTCCTTTTCGCTATTTTTTTATTCTTTCTCTCCCACTGTCTCTTATCTCTATAAAGCTGCCTTCTACTTTCATCATTGGCATTCGTCGTTTCCTTTGTGTCCTATCCTTGCAATTAAAGTGATTACACAATGGTACAAATTTTTTTGATATATGATCGAGAATAGAATTCTAAGAAGAATAACATTAAAACTTTGATGAATTTTCAATCAAAATCAATGCATTTTGGCTAATTTTCTCATAAAAAGTCAAGAGTTTACAAAAAAATTGAGTATGAGGTATGACGTAAAAGTGGGTACCCAGCTTCGCGCATTACACTTGTGCTACGCGCTAGACTGTACAAAATGTATTATACCTTGCGCGCATTTTGTTAGAATTGCGCGACAAGGTACCCACTTTGACGTCATTTTGACGTCAATGTGGGTACCCAGTTGAAACTGGGTCACAGCTGAGGGGTCAAAAATATCCTGAAATCTTACCACATTTCGGGGTTTCCTTGGCAACACAACATCTTTAAAAAATTTAGGCAGATGATTTTCTGTTAATAAAATCATGCTCTTTTAAATGAACTAACATTGTTTCAGCATTGGGTACCCCCTTTAAGACCCAATATCACCTCAAGGAACCTGCAGACTCACCAAGCTTTGCTTTTTATGCAGGTTCCTTCATATTTCGCCTATTCCATTGTTTTCCGTTATTTTGACTCACTTATTTATGTTTGATTTATACGAATGGTCATGCCATATGTCTTATCTTATTTACCATGTTAAATTGTTCAATATTTGTTAAATATTTATGTTATGTGAAATATGAGAATAAATTCAAATTCAAATTCAAATTCAAATTAGTAGCTCAAAACTAAACTCCGCATTTGTTGGATATAGGGGATGAATTTGGACTATTTTGAAAATTATTAATTCTTAGCGATTTTGTTGTCAAGATGATCAGGAAGACAATGTCAACCCAGTTGCTTTCTGTAAAAACTACTTACCAGCCTCTGGGTACTCCACAGTTGCCTCTGGGGTCCATGGTCCTGCCTTGACGTAACCACGCTTCTCCAAAGCAAACACGTAGCCTCCATCACCAATCACCAGCTCACCTGCATCCAGACGCTCTAGGAAGCCTTTCTTGTCCTGCAGACAAATGACATTTATGAAGTCTTAATAACAATGGAACACAATTCGGGCCTAGAAGGGTCAAAGAGTTCATCTGAATAAAAAGGATTAATTCTTCACCCTATTCACTAGGGTGAATCTTTGCTCCTGTAACCTTGAGGCAGCAGACAACAATACACCCGGCTTGAGGAAATCCACAGGAGTAGATGAAAGCTTGTCCACTAAACTTAAGGACGGCAGAAGTTTTAATCCTGGATGTCTGATGGTGAGTATGATCTAATTTCAGTCTAACACTTATTTTCCATTTTTCCTTCGACCCAAATCAAATATTACTGTCCTCTTTGTAGAGGTACAGCAGGAGTAAACGTTAATGTTTCATTGTCATTTGTCCTAGACAAATGATAGGCTTTTCACACCCCAAATTTTAGTCCCGTACTAAGCTTAGTCCCGGACTAGACTGAGCTTAGTACCGGACTAAGCTTAAAGACATTGGTTAACATTGTTATGATTTTAAAAAATCTTATTTTGTTACTTGAAAATGGGATAAACATAAGGGTTATAGTGTAAAAATACCAGTCTGAAAGTTTCAAAGTATAATATCCACAGGAAGTATTTTTAAATATCAAAAATGTGAACCAATGTTTGGAAAATATACGAGGGTCGGTTGCACAGAATAGACATAAGGAGTGCGCATGCGCGAGTGACTCACCTTACCGTCCTGTGTGTACTGGCGAATCACGCGGCGAGAGGCACATAATGGCATTTTCAAATTCAAGCAAAGTGGTCCTCTTAGTGATTGTCTCGTGAGACGAAGGATAATAAAATCGCCGTTTGCGTCTAACTTACACTTTTTCATTCCAAATTATGGTTGGTTTCAGGGTTTTTGAGTACAAATACAAATACTCATACACATGTTTCATCTTAGTTTGAGAATTTTTTAAATCAGCTACTCACAAAGTTAGCCAAAGCCTTTAACCCCGGACTATCTGTTTTTGCGCTTCTTACCTCTAATTTTAGTCCCGTACTAGCCGCCTAGCCCGGGCCAAGAAATTACATGGTTTTCACACCTCAAATTTTTAACCCCGCACTAACGTTAGCACATGCGCAGTATGGGCGGAAGTTGACTTTTGGGGTGGTCATCGGTCGTCCTCCGGTCAGAGCGAAAGCGCGTGATCTCCCGAATGAAAATCAAGAACAGAAACTCGTGCACATGTGCGATCCGTACGTATACTGTGCATGCACTCATCTTCTCGAATTCATTACATATTTGTGTACAACATTGAACACGTTGTTTACATCCGCAAAACCGGTCAGCCAGCGTGCGCCAGGCCGATTATGAATACATTATGTGCTGCCAGTTCATTGGCTGATGCACAGTTGCCTTTGTTCACAAGATGCAGGCAGCCTAGTCCAGGACTATGTTTTCACACCTCAAAGCTTAGCACCGCAATTGCGGGGTTAGCCCACCAATTGGTGGGCTAACCCCGCTTTTGACCAGGGTCAGATCCCGGGGGGGTAACTCTCCACATGGCCTGCTACGCACCAGCGTCCAGAAAAAGCGTCGAAAAGGGTCCCGTTTCAGGCACTCAGGCGTCGTCGACATCTTTGGCAAAAAGGGTTGCTTTTCAGCACCATTCGCTGGTAAATCGCCTCTTAGGGTAGCCTTTTCTCACTCTTCACGCCATTTAGGGTTGCTAATTTGGTTATGCAGATTACGCCATTTAGGGGTGCAAATTTAATCTGCGCCATTTAGGGTTGCAAATTTGGGCAAATTTGAGCAGACCTATACGCCATTAACACCATGAAGGGCGTGATTAAGGGATACTAAATAATCCTCGCTCACGCCGGCGCGGCCAGCGCTTATGAGAGTAACCCCTCCGTACAGTCCCCCTAGCTAGTCTCTTACACACGGCTCTATACTAGGCAGCACGCGTTACCCACACGCCCATAATGCTATGGCTATGCCAATCATCGATGCTAATGCAACCGTTCCGTGCCTGTTTGAAGCGACTATGCTGCACGGCATGCATTTGCATCATCGATATAAAAAAAATGGATAAAGCAACAGTGCCCTCGTTGGAAGCCGGAAACACTTAAAAGTACTCTCAAGTGCCACAATTTCTCTTTTATATCTAGCATTTTCCAAACGTCTCAAAACACATTATTATGGCATCGTGAGTTTCATTTGATGGAAATTTTATTACCATAGAAGAGCTGTTTATTGGTGAGTAAATATAAGTCTAAGAAAAAGTTTTACTCGTGTGTACTTGTTTCACTGGTTTTCGTTCGTGTTGTTATTCCTAGAGGCTAAGCCCCATATACTGTTAATTGTGTTGTGTTTTTCAATTCAAGTCAGTAGTGGCCTAGCGTTACTTATATGTAGATCTATCCTGTCCTTGATTGATCCGCTCACAGGAGTGATAGCTTGACTTGTCTTTGTGTACAATTCAATGCAAAAACAAAAATTGCATTTTTGAATGAATAGACTAGTATATTTCAGTTTAATGAATTAATTAACCACAAATGATAGGTGCAAAAAACATACGACTTTTACGAGTAAAATTTTTTCTCAGACTTAATATGTATTTTTCAACACAGTAACGTTACTGTGAGCAAAATGAGGGACTCTCTTGACCAGGAGTTATAGTGGAGTCTGTTAGCGACAAAAATACCCCAGATGTGGACACGGCGGACAAAAGCATGATTTTTTCTTCAGACCTTTGTATATGTATAAGGATTGAAAATAGGGTATGCTCCAAAAAATCTGACTTCAGGAATGGTGAAAAAAATGGGTCTAAATGCCAGAATTTATGAATGCCACCTAAATAATAAACAGTCTGAATTCTTAGACTAACACAGCAAGGAGATTGGTCAAGAATTTTTTGTGCCTAGCTTATCTGGCCAGTGCTAGCTGCAGAAAGTGCAATGAAAACCCCTTTTCTGGCTTTTGATTCATCTTTGGATCAATTTCCTTTCAACTAGCCATTTCCTTCAAATCTATGTAAGTAAATAATTTTATTAGTAATGTCAACTAAGTTATTCAGTCTTTTTTATTGTCATAATCTGGCTTGCTGTAACAACTGGAACATCTTCAGTCCCATATGTGTGAAATGGTGTTAGATCTACAGTCGTTGGAAATGATAACATTTTGGATAAATATTAGTGATTCTGTGTGGCCAACCACCACCCTACCACAATAAACATAACATAACTAATTTTTCACCTGCATAATTGTTCCAACTATGATGCCGTTTTGTACATTTATGATTTTAAAAAAATCGAAAATGTGAGAACAAAAGTAGATCTAGGTAAATCTCAGCTAGTCTGCATCACTAGACCCTAATACCAAGTGGGCCAGACTTGGCTTAGATTGGATAATTTGCGTTTGTGCTGAAAATCTGATGCAAGAAAATATCACAAAGGTACATCAGGGCTGCCAACATTGGATAATAGTTGAGAGTGAGATTATACGAGAAGCGAATTGCTAGGGAGCGAAGCAACCAAGCCCGACCGATCGAAGCGAGGGAGTGGGGGGGGGGGGTGTGGGAGGGGGCCGTCCCCGTCCCACGGTGTGGAGCTTTCTTATTTTTCAAGGTGAAATTGTGTGATCTGGTGCATACTTAGGGTATTTTAACATATACCTAGTAAAGGCATTATGAAGAGAGAAAATTATACATATTTACATGCAATGAAAATGATAAACATGGAATACCCACTTGTTGAAATGCCAACCATGTCTTTATTTGGTTCCCTTCTCTGTTTGACCCAGTTTTTGATGTAGGAACTCTTGGGAGCAGATGATGGGAAGATGCAACAAACAAGCATCCAAACAGAATTTCTTTTATCAAGCCCGGATCAAGCCTCCTCTGTTGCCATCTTCATTGTCATTATGGCTGAAAGTGTTCCATATAAACATAAAGAATTCATGTGTTGTGCGTATACGGTACGGGCCGGTCATGTCAGGGTATCG
Source organism: Echinometra lucunter (assembly GCA_029962745.1). Lineage (NCBI taxonomy): Eukaryota > Metazoa > Echinodermata > Echinoidea > Camarodonta > Echinometridae > Echinometra > Echinometra lucunter. The sequence goes on from CM057156.1 coordinate 5,096,854, forward strand.
ATGCAAGCCCACCGCACACTATATACGATCCGACTGCGACCCGATTTTCGAACATGACTTTAAATATAAAAGTTTAGACAAATGAATTATCTTATTTGAAGTTCAGAATAATAATAGGAATACTAAAATCGAAATTTTGGTTTGCAAGCGTTGTGGTCGGAGTAAAGGCCAAATCGGCTTCAAATCGTAGCCGATATTGCAAGATTTTATTACAATTCAGAATTGAGTTCGCTTTTATTCCTACAGGGAGGCTCGCAATAGCCCGGAATATCAATTTGTGCATTCATACGACGATTCGAAACTTTGATCCTTAAGATTTAACATGTTTGAATGTTCATATCAAATGCTGCAACGAATTTTTCTAAAATCGGATCTCAGACGGATCGTATAGTATGCAAAGGGATAAAAGAAAATAGCATAGCCCTGCGCATGGGCGCGGGCGCGGGACCTGGACGTGGTTGGCCTGCCGTGCCATCCACGCACGTTAAGTCAGGCTAGCTGGCTAGGCTAGGCAGGCGCTGATCTGATCTTAAACACGCACGCGATCGAAATGAGATCGAGGGCTTTCGACAAAAGGCGGGAAAACTTTTTCACAACTTTCGACAAAAGGCAGGGAAAACTTTCACACGTTTTTCAGCGCTTCCTAAATCTTTGAGTTGGTCACCATTTTATTGAAATCTATCATTTATCATTATTATTTAGTTACTTCAGATTCGTGCGTGAGAAATTTCATGATTAGCGTGAGAGCGTGAGAAATGGGTGAAATGCGTGTGTCTCACGCTCAATGCGTGAGTGTTGGCAGCCCTGGGTACATTCATCTCGTTTTGTGAAGTCAGAAGTTAAATTTTAGTGGCATAGCTGAAAATACTGATGTATGAATGAAACAACACCATCCACAACCTAATCAAATTCGTAATCCCAACTGTGTTATAATTAATTCTAGAACTGAAGTTAGACTGAGAGTAGGCCTAAGTCCAATGCAAGGAACCTACTCATGCTAGACCCAATATAATGAAAATATTAAAATCATTGTCAAGAAGTGTGTTGATATTCTAAAATTTTGCTCATATATAAACACATCAATAATCATATCTAAACTTTTTTTCTTTTGGATGGGGGTGGGGGGGGGGGGTCATGATAGTATACATTTTTTTTTAATGTTTTTAATTGAAAATGCAATTTATCAAAGTTATGCCCAGAAGGGCAGGCAAATATTGTTTTCTGTGGGACACGATCAAAGCACATGTAGCATCCTAAAGGTGCCTTTTGACAGAATTTCAGCTTTACCTCATCCACATTCTATTGTACTCAGTCTATTTTTATTCTGATTGTAGGTGAGACCATATCTTCTCCAATCGGTACATTTGACTTTCTGGACTCCATGTTTGATTTCATCAACAAATAGAAGATCACTGTACACACGCTGGAAGACATTATGAAACCTTACGGTGAGATTTACTAAAGATTATTCTTTCTTTACACATTACCATGGTATATATTCTCTTTCCCTTTCCTCTAAAATAGGGGGGGGGGGGGTTATCAGGTGCTATATTTTGTAAGCACAGGCAAGGGGTTTCAATTTTCAATTTAATTCTTTTATGTGTAGGGCCTAGATCTAAATGAATTTTGTAATGTAATTACTAATTATCAAAAGATTTGCAACAAACACTTCGAATCTCCATTTCAGACCCCCCTCCCCCCCTCCCCCCACAATAGTAAATGTAGATAGTTGTACCCTTTGCATGTGGTAATTCCAAGAAGCCCAAGGTTTACCATTTTTCTTTTACTCTCTCTCCCCTTTCCTTGTACATTTTGAATGTATTGTTTATATATTTATTGTTCTTTTTATCTACTATCTTACTCTATTATTCATGCAAGAATGAATGAATTAATGAATTAATGAAAAATATGTAAATAAATACATAAATAATGATATCAAAATAAAGAGCAGAAAGAAGGACATGGAGAAGAAGAAGAAGAAGAAATTGCCATCTGTTTAGTGAGCACACTTTAAAGGACAATGAAAACCTTGGGACAAGTTAGCTTGTGTGAAAAAAAAATCAAAGAATAAGTAACATTTTGGTTTTTTTGTGTGTTTTATTGGACGAAATATTAAAGAATTACAAAATTACACTTTCCCAATATTCCAAGAAATATTTCTAACGTTAATTAATCAAGCCTGACGTTTTCTCGTGTGTCGTGTGTAGACTTACATAGTTGAGGTGTATGGTCTAGGGTGATGTAAATTGATTTTTTTCCAGCAAATTGTGCTATCAAAATGAATGTCACATTCTACTTTGTTGTATTGCAGACACATGGATTCACAGGGCAGCTGTGTTGGTGTAGTCAGTGCTGAAAAAGCACTACCATTTTTGCCGAAAAATGTACTAGGAACCATGGAAGGCCCAGACCAGTGGACTGCTTTAGGTACTAAATAGGTAGGTCAGTCAGTTTTTTTTTTCTGCCCAGCAATAGGCCTATGATACACAATACTAACACACGCTTCAAACATTGAAAAGAGCACACATTCTTTTTGCATGTACTAGTATCTGTAGGCCTATTCTTCTGATTGCTTTATGAAGATTTTTTGTGACAACTGCACAATTTCTTATGGAAATTGGCGGGGGGGGGGAGTTAGGTGGGGGGGGGGGTAATTTTATGGTAGGTGGGGTTATGCCAACACATTTTTCCCCCCTTGGTTTTTATTAGCATGTGTTGTATGTCAAAGTTAAGTTTTGAAAAATACAAAAAGGTTACAAACTATTAATCTTTAAAGATAACAAGTTATGTACATATATAGGATCAAAATGAAAATGAAACAACGTAATGAAATGTGTTTGAAGTCTAATCGAAACAATAAAAAGACTTTTCATTTCAATCAATTTATGCTGAAATGCTGTTACAGTTACCATTACACTCATGCCATGCATTGTCTGTTTTATGTGATTTATGTTTACAGAAAGGCTGAAGCTGTCCAGTGCCTTTAGGATATATTCCGTGAACCTGCGTTTGTCCTGAAACCCTTGTACCGACCTACAGTTGGCAACAATACTTGAAGGCATAATTCAGGCCTCTGGGATTTGCCAATACCACTTCTTCAGGTACATTTTGTTTTGTTTTTTAAGTGTGGGCCTAGTAGTAATGGTAGTCAACATGTACATTATGGGCCACAGTTCTAAAGCATGCCTTTCAACTGTGCAAAATTTTGTCCTATTTTCTTAGGTTTATTGTACAGAAAAAATGTACAAAATAGTTTTTTTTTGTGTGAGGATTCACTTTTCCCCACAATCTTATTATTCTGGGCTTTTCCACTCCTTGTTTTTTTTTTTTTTTTTTTTTGGGGGGGGGGGGGTTTTGTAATGATGACCCCTAAAATTTGATATTACTTAAATTTCGCCTTCTTTCGCCATTTGAGCAGAGGTCTTCAATCTAGAAACTAAATGACATAAAAATTGTAATGGAAACTCTAATTGGAGAAATGACTGTGTCGTCTACTACATTGTCAATCATACACTTGGTACATGTTGTCAAAAGGAAAACAGAAGACAAGGCTATACTTGTCACAGTTTAATATAATATTAGGGAAGTAATCATTTGGTATTCTCAATCATGCAGGTTTGAGTCAGAACCAGGTGTTGTTAAGAGCCAAGAAATCCAGCAAGAAAAAAGAAGAGAGGTTCTCCCTGCTGATGAACTCTCCCAACAACCCAGTATTTCTGCAGATGCCCCCACTCAAGCCAGCAGCTGGACTTTCCCTGGACTGCAAAAGGGACTTGTGGAAAGAGATCTGCCCATTCCTGGATGAGGACAAGGCAGACCTCTTACCTCACCCTTGGTGGCAGGCAGAGGAAATGGAACTGTAGGAAACTGTGTTAGTGTTTGATGGAAGGAAAAATTACAATGGTTTCCATTCTACAAAGTGTACAAAAAAAGGTTACTTTTTTGCTGATTTTTTTTTTCCACTGTTAGAGGAGGATGCCATCTCCACTTGGCTAAGGTGTTGTATTGTGAGTACAGCTAGTGTGATAGACAACCGCTTGATGTATACAGAGATGAACACCAACGAAAGACACCATTACATTCTGTTTTATAATCCAGTGTTGATAAAGTTTGACCAGCAGGCATGACTGTACACAGCGGGGGACATTTGCCCCCTCCCCTATTTTTGTTGTTGAAAATTTTTATTTTTTTTTAATGAAAATTTTCCACAAAATCCACCTAACGTGTGCACCAAATCCTTCAATTTCACTTTGAAATATGCAAAACCATCCTCATGACCAGCTACATGTAGTTTGCTTTGCTTCCTCACTTTCGAGTTTCTTCCAAAATTTTTACACGCTTGACGTTAGCAGAAAAGGGCACAGAGGAGGGAAACTGCCACATTCTCTTTTACTTCCAGATATGAAGTCTCGAGGAAGTTAATCTACTTACAGTATAAAATGCTTGTACATGTAATGCACTCAATTTGTGAAATGTGTGGAAAAAATAGTTGAAGAACCAATATTTACCATATACAAGTACTGTTTCTGTGTGATTATTGCTACTTACAATTTGCGCATTGTATAAATCATAACGGGGTTGTATGCACATTGATTTATTTTCTTTTACTTTTGAATTGAAACAGAAATAAATGAGCAAGACCACAAATTAGATACTAGTACGGTATCTGAAAGTAAAAGCCTGATGTCGAGGAGGTGAAGGAGTAAGGGCTGGAAGAGGTAATATCACAAAGAACAAAGTCAGCAATTGCATCTGATGTTGACAGTTCATGATGAAATTACCCCAACCTCCTCCTCCCATCAGAATTTACAATGCTTTTATTTGTGTTTGTTTTAAAGCAGAATTGACCAAGGTTTCACTGAGAGATACTTTTAAGTACTAGTAAGCGTAACAACCCAGTTTTAATTTTAGAACTTTATGTACACATGTATGTCTGATTGTGGTAGACCCCTTTTTCTTGTGTGTGCATATCATATGGGGTGCAGGTTAGGGCGTGCATGTTTTGTGCAAGGGTGTGTGTGTGTGTGTGTGTGTGTGTGTGTGTGTGTGTGTATGGGGGGGGGGCACTTGTTTATAATGCAGTTGGAGGATAGGTGTGAGGGTGTGTGTGTGTGTGGGTGGGTTTGTTCATGAAATGAGATGGGGTGAACCCCTCCCATACTCTTTTTTTGCACTGGCAAATGAAAACTTGAAATTGAGTGTATTTGTCATAGGTGATGTTTAAGTATAACATTATCTGCTGTGTGTGGGGGGGGGGGGGGGGAGGAGGGGGTGACAGTGTGTGTACGTGTGTGATGGCTTTTCTGAAAATTCTCAGTAAAAATGTAATTTTCCTCAGTTTCCCCACACCCTCTCACCCCACCCCAGTATGACCATGATTATATGACAAGAATATTTGTGTAGAAAAGTAAGAATCATTATTTTTCCTTGAATAAACAGTTGAATACTTTCGCCTTTACTCCAATGGAAATGTTAATTATCTTTTGCAAGGGGGCACTCAGTGGTGGATTCAAGGGAGGGGCTAGCTGCCCCCCCCCCCTCCATTTTTTTTTTATCGGGGGCTTTACTTGGGGGGGATAATTTCCTAATGGTGATGACCTTTTTTTTTTTTTTTTTTTTTTTTTTTTTTTTTGCTTGTCATTTTTTTAAAGAAGTGCCGCCAAGAAAATCCTGGATCCCCCTTGTCCTTTGTGTTCTTCCTCCCCACCCCTCCCCCTCCTCCATCCCCCCTAACCCCACCCCACCACCACCCCTCACCCCCATTCTGCATCTGCATTCAGATATTTTTGTGCATCAGGGTTTCAGCACAAACAAACTATCTGTTTAATTAGGGTCTGAATTAAGAGACTAAACAAGGGAAGCAATGCATTGCCATTTTCTTCCATAGAGTTTTGCACTAGCACTAGTCTATAAATTCAGACCCCTTAAAATATGTGAATTACCGACATTTAGACCCATTTTTTTCACCATTCCTGAAGTCAGATTTTTTGGAGCATACCCTATTTTTAATCCTTATATGTATACAAAGGTCTGAAGAAAAAATCATGCTTTTGTCCACCGTGTCCACATATTTTCACTAACAGACTCCACTATTAGTACTTCCAGGAGTACACAATTCATGTTCTAAATTGTTAATCATGTTAAATCATGTTTAGATGGACAGTATTTTTGTTTGCTTAATCCTAATTGGGGTACATCCTGGTGGTAGATAAACATTAAGTATTTGCTGTCGTAATACATTTTGGTACTTAGTCAGTGAAAACTGGTTCAAACCTAGGCCCATGTTTGATAAACCATGCATCTCTCTTAACTATTTACGTACCATACATGTATTAGTTGCAGAGACGTCTCTGAGACGTGTCCTGAAAATTATGGAGTCTCCGAGGAGTCGCAAAAAATTCGAACATGCTCGATTTTTTGGGGGGGAGACTTTTTACAGTCTCTGCAAAGTCTCCGCGACGTCTCCAAGACGTCTCCATTAGTTGCTGGGACTAATTATATCTGCGACTGCTGAGACGTCTCTGCGATATCTCCGAGATGTCTCCGCGATATCTCCAAGACGTCTCTGAGCCATCTCAGAGACGTCGCGGAGACCAGGAGACCAGAAAGACTGATGAGACGTTGCAGAGACGTCTCTGCGACTCTACCTGAAGATGTTTGACCCACTTTAGAAACCGCGTGACTGAACGCGTGCTGACATTCCTCTTGGTCTGAGTCAAGTGCATGATCCTGTAAACGCTCCATTATCATTATTTTGAAACTTGTCGCAGAAGCGTCTCTGTTGGTGAGATAGGGCCTTTAGGTATCAAATTAATCGATTTCAAATGTTTACGCCACTTAGGGTATCAAATTAGGAGATTTCCCTGTTCACGCCACTTAGGGTGGCTTTTCTCATGGGTTACGCCATTTAGGGTTGCAAATTTGGTTAATAGGTTACGCCATTTAGGGTGCATTTCTGAGGTTGTCGGACACGGGTGGGTAGCAGGCCATGTGGAGAGTGACCCCCCCCCCCCGGGGGTCAGATAGTCCCGGACTAAATGTGGTGCTAACCCACCTCTGAAATTTGAGGTGTGAAAGCGAGAGTTATTCCCGTACAAAAATGCGGTGCTAACCCACCTCCCAGTTTGAGGTGTGAATCCGAGAGTTAGTCCCGTACTAAAGGTGGTACTTAAAAGGCCTTAGTACCACCAAATTTTGAGGTGTGAAAAGCCTATAACAGACTTTAGAGATTGAAGTTTCCTTGTCCTTAGTATAATTCCAGACATATCTCTCTCTCTCTATCCTGTCTCCTTTTCCTCACTGTCTATCTAATCTAATCTTGACTACGGTTCAAGAAAAACAAACAAAAAAAGGTTCAAAAGTTTGAATCAGCATGTGTCTTGTAAGATAAGAGTGCAATAATAAATTTAAAGGAAAAAGGAAATAGCAATTCATGATAACATCTTAAAAAGCACAACTTTTCACGAACATGAATCTACAACATTTCTCACAAAATGACCTACCCATCTTCAACAAAAAGAAAGCTTCTGTTGACACAAGTTTATAAGGGATTGTTCTTTTATTTCTATACACTAATTTATCAATTAGAAAAAAACAAACAAAAAAACACAAAAGTACTGTTTAATGATGCTCAGTATTTTTTCTGCAGGTTTCTAGAATCAGTAGGCACGCTGATTAATGCAAGTCAGTGTGGTTACTGATCTAGAATCAGTAGGCACGCTGATTAATGCAAGTCAGTGTGGTTACTGATCTAGAATCAGTAGGCACGCTGATTATGCAAGTCAGTGTGGTTACAAATGATAATTACATGTGTTTTAAAGTTAGAGAAAAGGGAACATAGGAAAACATGTCTACACAAGATTTCATTTGCACTAAACTGCGATTTTTTAACAAATCATGAGAGCCCATTAGACATGCGAAAGACATGCAGGTCATGTGACCAAGGAGAGGCAGAAAAAAACTAGATGAATCTTCGACCACGCGTGGTCGAACTTTATGCCTCCGCCATTACCAGATCAGAAATAAATGGCACTTCATGTTGCTTTATTTTCATTTATACAATGACCTTGACCTTGACCTTTGACCTTGTGACCCCCAAATCTAATGAGAGTATTGCCCTTTCCATATGCATACATGAGCCAAGTTTGTTCAACCGTCAAATGGTTACTGAGTTATCACAAGAACGAACCATTTCTATGTACATAATGTCCTCTATGACCTTTGACCTTTGACCTTGAGACCCTAATCAGATCATTGTCCCTTCCGTATGCATACCTGTGCCACGTTTGAGGTTGATCAGTCAAATGGTTGTTGAGTTATGGTGAAAACAAACCATTTCTATGTACATAATGACCTCTATGACCTTGGACCTTTGACCTTGTGACCCCAAAATCTAATCAGATCATTGTCCCTTCCATGTGCATACATGAGCCACAAGTTTGAAGCCAATCTGTCAAATGGTTCTTAAGTTATCGCGAGAACGAGCCATTTTTAAGTGTATTATTACCTCTATGACCTTGACCTTTGACCTTGAGACTCCAAAATCTAATCAGACAATTGTCCCTCCCATATGCATACCTGTGCCAAGTTTGAGGTTGATCGGTCAAATGGTTGTTGAGTTATGCTGAAAACGAACCATTTCTATGTACATAATGACCTCTAAGACCTTTGACCTTTGACCTTGTGACCCCAAAATCTAATCAGATCATTGTCCCTTCCATGTGCATACATGAGCCAAGTTTGAAGCCAATCTGTCAAATGGTTCTTAAGTTATCGCGAGAACGAGCCATTTTTATGTGTATTATTAGCTCTATGACCTTGACCTTGAGACTCCAAAATCTAATCAGATCATTGTCCCTCCCACATGCATACACGAGCCAAGTTTGAAGTTGATCCGTCAAACGGTTCTTAAGTTATCGCGAGAACGAAAACGGGACGGACGGACGGACGGACGACCCGAAAACATAATGCCTCCGGCAACCACCTACGGTGGGCGGAGGCATAAAAAAACTAGTCCAGCCCCTACTGTTTCAGGTTATGCCTCCAGAGTATTGGAGAGGCATATCTCAGCCTCCAAAGTACCTTGGATATCTCTCATACATTCAGTTCTCCTCATTAAACCAGTACTGCTTTGTCAGACTGATTGCACACTGGTCAACAAAGGACATGGACATCTTCATCTTTATTCCATGGATAAAGCAAATCATTTCTTGCATAATTATGTAGGCATTGTGTCAACAGGGTCTGTGTTTGCAGACTATTCTGATAAAACTATTCCCTAAGGGGTGGAGTTTCCTTGACCTCACTCAGGTCATGCAGACAGGTCAATTTACCATGAAGCTGTATATCCAAATGGGTTTGCAGTGTGATAATGGGGAGAGCAAAGGTTTCTGATAATACTGGACAGGCTAGTGGGGGGGGGGGGGATGTGTCTCATTGAGGCCTGTACATCATCTGCATAAAGCACTCTAAACAGGGATTAAAGTAGGATGGAAGTAGGAGTGATTTTAATACCCTAAACAGAGAAATAGTGTATTACATCTCCGATTTAATTATCCTTAACAGGGATTTTATGCAAGGATTGCATCATAAGGCAATAGCCACAATGTGTCTTGCCACATTCATGTGCAATCACTGTTGTAGGTAAACTGTAACATTTGAACTCTCTTGACCTTTGATCTACATACATGACCTTTGAGCCCAAATAACAATGAGGTTCTGTAAGCCATCTACTATCTAAATTAGGTTACAACTAGTTTGAAAGTTGCCAACCTGAGTCGAAAGTTGCCAACCTGAGTAGAAACTTGCACAGGTAAATTTTAATATTTGACCTTATTTGACCTCTGACCTACATACATGACCTTTGACCCCAAAATAACATTGAGGTCCCTATAGAGCATCTAGTTATTCCAGTGTGATAAGCGTCACAACGGACACCGCTAAGGATCCCTTAGTCTCTTGCTCCACCTTGGTGGCTCAACAAAAATTGTTTGATATCATCTGCCTGAATACACAACCTCTCCAGACACACAATGACGCAACTGGTTATAATAGAAGCACAAGTATTCAAGGCAGTACGTAGTTCAATCAAAAATAAATTGGCAAGTTCCATTCAGTCTGCAGTGAAAATTTCATCTTGTAGATTAAAATAAAAGAAGACAAATAACAGTTAAACCTAGATTTCATTCATGGTCTGAGTCTGAGCCCTGAAACTCTGAGATAAGACCTCTACTGCAAGTCCACCATCCTCACAAGTAGGTGCCAGAACTTAAGAAAGGTACAGGTACATGTAAATGAGTGTGGTACAGGTCTAGGTTTACTTTACACCTGACGCCAAGTTAAACAAAGGAAAATCAAATAAAAACACTATAATGTACTGCCTGGTTATGCTATCACTTGTCAATACACTTCTCAGACTCAGCCTAAGTTTAAATCCCCCATCACATCTTCAACATCTCTTTGATATTAATCTTTTATAGATCAATGAATTATGCAGTTATTGGATATGTAGTACTCTCATTTTATCATTTATCTAATCTCTTGTAGCGACCAAACTAATTTCTTAATTTTTCTGTTTGATTTGCCTATTTTTTACCACCCTACGACCAATTCGGGTGTGGTAAAATTTTATCACAGACCGCGAAACCTAATCACTTTTGGGTCACGTGGGTCTAGTGTCATCCCACCGAGGAAAAATAGTCCTCCCCTTTATTATTTTTAAAAACATGTATTATGATGCAATTGTTGGACATAGATGCATGAATATAAATATACATATATATATTACACATTAATGTCGATTTAGATTTATATTCACTAGCATATCATATTGTGATGCATTAGAATGTGACGTCATGAATATTTAAATGCGGAGATATATTAGGCAAGGCCCGGTAGCTGGGCAGTGGCATTATCCCGCGCACAACACAGAACGAAGTCGTCGCGGCTTGTTGACTATTTTAGAGGCTGCACATTAGCTTTCGACTGTATGTTTGCAGTTGTTATTTACCAGGTATGTTAATTATATTTTATCTGATGAATGTTTTGCTTTGCTGGAATTTATAGGAAGGATCTTGCTACTTGAAAATATGCTTATTTCTATGGAATAGTTCATTTTTCTAGCCGGACAAAGTAGTGTTAGAAAACACTTGTTTTACATTTTGGAGTGTGTCGTTATGTATATGCAGTTTATAACCTTTTAATCTTGGAACACACATTAATATTCATTATGTACCCCAAAATAAACTGCTTATATGTTTTACAGCTTATTAGATTGACAGTGATGATATTTAATCACCTTGCATTTATTATACGACATGTTTTATCTTTATTCACCAAATGATGGAATGTATAATCATTTACATAAGCCTACTCTTTGTGATCTTTGCTTACAATATTTAGATTGCTTAGTCTAAAGTATCAGACCCAGTTTGGTTTTGCGAATTTAATCGTTTCTTTTTTTGAAGTAACGATTTATATGATGAAATACATAGTAGATAACGGACCTATTCCTTTTTTATAGCCGCTGATATAGAGGCTGTTGAGTGTTCATGGCTGCTGACCATGGGCGCAGCTGACCAGGAGACATATATTCCTGGGACCTTATTATACTAGGGTGAGTTATTTAATCTAGTGATTTACGCCAAATTCTAACATATGACCACCCGAGTCAGAAATAGTTTGATGTCATAATTTCAGGTGTTTTTCCTTTCCGGAAAATTTAGATGACATTTATAATATTATATGATAATGAATACTGTATTACGACAATTTATAATATTATATGATAATAATTTCTATATTGTTTGGTTAAATAACTACGATTGATATTCCATATCAATTTACTTCAATTAAACTGCTTATTTGTACAGAAAGTCTGATAACTGTTGATACAACTTGTAACAATTCATGTTATTTTTATTCTCATGATGTTTTCTTTTGTCTTCTGTACATTGCAGGGGTTACCTGTTTTTCATTCTTCTGTTCTGTTTATGATTAATAAACACTACCCAACACATCTGCCTGTCCCTTCGCTCTCATCTGTTCTTCTCTTGTCGCCCTTTGTGAGTGAATGGTTGCGGCCGACTTCGGCCCCAACAAAGTGGTGACCCCGACGTGATCCGAGGGTGACGCGCCTAGCCGACTGATGAGATGACGAGGCTACATCATTAACAGGGCCGACGGGATTTCAGACTGGCTGCACCGCGGAACAGACTGCATGGCCGAAAGTGAGACCAACGCACGAGGCATCATAGCTCGACTTCGAACACAGTCCGTGGCAAAGCCGACGTACTCATGGCTGCATCCGCTGAACTCTAAGCCTCAACGCAGACCAACCTAAACATATACGGTTGACATCACTATAGACTTATCTAGTGCTCTGAGGAATCCCGAAGCCACTCGTGTTATTAAACCTAGTATAGGTATAATATTGTAAAATATTTTCATACTTGTAATTTGTATAAGAATCATTTCCCACTTGTATAAAGGTATCTTAACGGCAGTGAAGTGATTTATTTGCAGCGAGCGCTATGAATGAGCAGGCTCCCGCCGGAGCGCAGCCGATGCTGAGCGCTGTGGCTATAAAACTTCCCCCTTTTTGGAAGACAGACCCCCTAGTATGGTTTGCCCAAGCAGAAGCGCAATTTTCTACACGGGGCATTTCCAGTGAGGCGACTAAGTACTCACATGTAATCGCAGCACTTCCGCAGGAAGTGGCGCAAGAAGTGCGTGACTTACTGATATGTCCACCTGAAAACAATCCATACCAAACTCTAAAGGATAAGCTAATCTCGCGCGTTAGCGCGTCTGAACAACGTCGCGTACAATTACTCTTAACAGAGGAGGAACTAGGAGATCGAAAGCCGTCCCAGCTCCTGCGCAGGATGGAACAACACCTTGGCGAACAACAGCTAGAAAAAGGCATACTGAAACAGTTGTTCCTCCAGCGATTACCAGTTAACGTAAGGTTAATCCTGGCCTCGACTAGCGAAGCGCTGCCGCTATGTGATTTAGCAGAATTGGCAGACCGTATATTGGAAACTCAATCAGTTTCCTTGGACAACATTGCAACCGTAACGGCAGTTGACAAGGTCCCGAAACCTTCGAGTCCCATAAACGCGCTAGAAAGCCAAGTGACCGAACTAACCAAATTAGTTCGTGAGCTAACGACCGCTGTTGGGCAAATGCAGCGCCGTCAGAGTCGCAGTCGTAGCCGTAGTCGGAAACGCGATAGACGCGATGTGCCATCGAATGCCGAAAAAGACGAGCTTTGTTGGTATCATAGTAAATATGGAGATGATGCACATCACTGTAGGCCACCCTGCGCCAGGCAAAGAGCGGAAAACTTGTAGGCCAGGGGGTAGGTGCGACAGACCTGACTGGCCAGACGGATAGTCGCGTATTTTATGTAACGGATAGAAATTCGAATGTGAGATTTCTCGTAGATACCGGCGCGGCCGTGTCCGTATTTCCCGCTAGCCGACAGCAACGCACATGCAAGTCTGATGTAACTCTTAGGGCCGCAAATCGCACTGTCATACACACCTACGGACGACGTTCATTAACCTTGAATTTAGGTCTCCGTCGCAAGTACCAGTGGATATTCATCATTGCAGATGTGTCCACAGCGATACTAGGTGCCGATTTCTTACACCACTTCCGTTTGCTTGTAGATGTAAACCGATGCAAATTAATTGATTGCGTGACCGGTCTGCACGTAACAGGAAGCCCAGCGAATGGTCCGTATATCAGCCCGGTGTACGATACGCCCGAAAATCCTGACCCGTTTTATGAACTACTGCGCGCGGAGTATAGTGATGTCACTACACCCAACTACAATGCGCAGGCGTTAAAGCATGATGTAGTTCACTACATTGACACGCGTGGTCCGCCAGTACATGCTAGACCCCGCAGACTAGCACCGGACAAGTTGAAGATTGCGAAAGCTGAATTCCAGCATATGCTTGATTTGGGTATCATCCGTCCATCTAGCAGCCAATGGGCTTCGCCATTGCACATGGTCCCAAAGAAGACCGAAGGGGACTGGCGCCCATGCGGCGACTATAGGTCACTTAACCGTGTTACAGTTCCTGACCGTTACCCTGTACCACACATACAGGACTTCGTAACAAATCTCCACGGAATGCAGATATTTTCTAAGGTAGATTTGGTTAGAGCTTATCACCAAATCCCTGTTGCACCCGAAGACGTAGGGAAAACGGCGATATGCACTCCATTCGGATTATTCGAATTTGTCCGGATGCCCTTCGGATTGCGGAACGCAGCACAATCATTTCAGCGCTTTATAGATGAAGTGATACGAGGACTTCCGAACGTCTATGCATATATTGACGACCTCTTAGTTGCGAGCAGTAGTAAGGAGGAACACGAACTCCACTTACGGCAACTTTTTGACCGACTCAGAAAGTTTGGCGTCGTGGTCAACCTAGCTAAGTGCGTATTCGGCCGGACAGAGCTGGAATTCTTAGGTCATCGGATCAATCGAGCTGGAGTAAGTCCACTTCCCGGCAAAGTGGCAGCTATCCGTCAGTGTAGCATACCCACTTCTTTGAAAGGTCTGCGTGCATTTCTAGGTCTTGTGAACTTTTATCGCAGGTTCATTCCAGACTGCGCAGCGATCTTGATGCCTCTTACCGATCTTCTCCGATCTCATCCGAAACGGTCGAGGAAACCGCTAGATTGGACGCCGGCTTGTGATGGCGCATTTTCCAAGGTCAAGGACAAGTTGGCAGAGATTACCTTGTTGGCCTACCCGAATGCCGATTTCCCTCTTAGTTGATGGTAGATGCATCTGATCGCGCAATCGGCGGAGTTGTGCAACAACTCAACAATGACGCATGGCAACCGTTAGCATTTTTTTCGCGCAAACTCTCCCCAGCGGAAACGAGATACAGTACGTTCGGAAGAGAGTTGTTAGCCGTGTATCTTAGTATAAGACATTTCCGTTATATGCTCGATGGTCGGAGCTTCTGTGTGTACACGGACCACAAGCCGTTAACATACGCGTTTAAGGCACGGCCTGATAGACATAGTCCCCGCGAGATAAGACACCTGGACTATATTTCACAGTTCACCACAGACCTACGTTACGTGAAAGGCCCGGATAATGTGGTAGCTGATACCTTATCCCGTCCGGAGGTGAGCGCATTGTACACCGACACTTATGTCGATTACTCATTGATTGCGAATGCGCAGAAGACTGACCCGGAGTTGAGAGAATTGCTTTTGCCCGAATCAGAAACCGGTATGACCCTTAAATCCGTTCCGAGTATCATGTCAGGGTGTACAATCGTTTGCGATGTCTCTCATGGGCGTACTCGACCGTTTGTTCCGAAGAATCACAGGAGGGCAGTATTCAATGCTGTACATGGTCTGTCCCACCCCGGTGTACGCGCAACGCAACGGGCAATTAAGGCACGATTTGTTTGGCCCAACATAGACAAGACAGTTAAGAAATGGTCGCAAGAGTGTCTACCGTGTCAGAGATCCAAAATTCACAGACACACCAAAGCGCCACTAGGAACATTTAGTACACCCGACGCACGATTTGCACACGTGCATATTGACCTAGTAGGGCCGTTGCCTCCTTCCGATGGCAAAACATATTTGTTGACATGTATAGATAGATATACGCGCTGGCCCGAAGCCATTCCAATATCTGACATTTCTGCCGAAACTGTCGCGAAAGCCTTGATCGAGAGATGGATTTCCGTATTCGGTGCACCCGACATTATCACCACTGATCGTGGTAGACAATTCGAGTCTCGACTCTTCGCAGAGTTGATGAAGCTGTTAGGAACAACGCGGATACGCACTACCGCCTATCACCCCGGCCGCGAATGGAATGATAGAAAGATTCCACCGACAGCTCAAAGCCGCACTGAAAGCGCATGACGATGCTACACTCTGGCATGAGCATCTTCCTGTAACACTTCTTGGTATTCGTATCACCGTAAAAGAGGACTTGTCATGCTCGCCTGCAGAGTTAGTGTACGGGACCACTCTGCGATTGCCTGGACAGTTCGTAGCAAGCAAACATGTTGAAGTAGATCCAGGCAATTACGTGTCGCGTTTGCGTCAGCACATGGCTGCGAGTACGGCCACACCGACAAGGGCGAAAGACGGCCGAAGTTACGTTCCTCGAGACTTGCTCAAATGTTCGCACGTTTTCGTCAGAGTGGACGCAGTGCGTAAGCCTTTGGAACAGCCATACAGAGGGCCATACAAGGTCGTGAAGCGCAGTGAAAAATTCTTTACGATCGACCTTAACGGTCAGCGCGACCGAGTCAGTATCGATCGCTTAAAGGTCGCGTATGTTGAGCAGCATGCTTCACCAGAGGAGGAAATAGTCACCACCCCCAGCACCTCGGTCCGTCAAACCAGATCTGGGAGGAAGGTCCATTTCCCCAAACGTTATATAGCCGCAGTTAGTAATTAAGTGGCTTTATTTGATACACTGATTGCGAATATTTTGTGATATGGCATTATATGCATTGATAGTATTGTATGATTATCGTAAACAAGTGATTTTTCAAATGACTTGCTTACTACGGGGGGATTTCATGTAGCGACCAAACTAATTTCTTAATTTTTCTGTTTGATTTGCCTATTTTTTACCACCCTACGACCAATTCGGGTGTGGTAAAATTTTATCACAGACCGCGAAACCTAATCACTTTTGGGTCACGTGGGTCTAGTGTCATCCCACCGAGGAAAAATAGTCCTCCCCTTTATTATTTTTAAAAACATGTATTATGATGCAATTGTTGGACATAGATGCATGAATATAAATATACATATATATATTACACATTAATGTCGATTTAGATTTATATTCACTAGCATATCATATTGTGATGCATTAGAATGTGACGTCATGAATATTTAAATGCGGAGATATATTAGGCAAGGCCCGGTAGCTGGGCAGTGGCATTATCCCGCGCACAACACAGAACGAAGTCGTCGCGGCTTGTTGACTATTTTAGAGGCTGCACATTAGCTTTCGACTGTATGTTTGCAGTTGTTATTTACCAGGTATGTTAATTATATTTTATCTGATGAATGTTTTGCTTTGCTGGAATTTATAGGAAGGATCTTGCTACTTGAAAATATGCTTATTTCTATGGAATAGTTCATTTTTCTAGCCGGACAAAGTAGTGTTAGAAAACACTTGTTTTACATTTTGGAGTGTGTCGTTATGTATATGCAGTTTATAACCTTTTAATCTTGGAACACACATTAATATTCATTATGTACCCCAAAATAAACTGCTTATATGTTTTACAGCTTATTAGATTGACAGTGATGATATTTAATCACCTTGCATTTATTATACGACATGTTTTATCTTTATTCACCAAATGATGGAATGTATAATCATTTACATAAGCCTACTCTTTGTGATCTTTGCTTACAATATTTAGATTGCTTAGTCTAAAGTATCAGACCCAGTTTGGTTTTGCGAATTTAATCGTTTCTTTTTTTGAAGTAACGATTTATATGATGAAATACATAGTAGATAACGGACCTATTCCTTTTTTATAGCCGCTGATATAGAGGCTGTTGAGTGTTCATGGCTGCTGACCATGGGCGCAGCTGACCAGGAGACATATATTCCTGGGACCTTATTATACTAGGGTGAGTTATTTAATCTAGTGATTTACGCCAAATTCTAACATATGACCACCCGAGTCAGAAATAGTTTGATGTCATAATTTCAGGTGTTTTTCCTTTCCGGAAAATTTAGATGACATTTATAATATTATATGATAATGAATACTGTATTACGACAATTTATAATATTATATGATAATAATTTCTATATTGTTTGGTTAAATAACTACGATTGATATTCCATATCAATTTACTTCAATTAAACTGCTTATTTGTACAGAAAGTCTGATAACTGTTGATACAACTTGTAACAATTCATGTTATTTTTATTCTCATGATGTTTTCTTTTGTCTTCTGTACATTGCAGGGGTTACCTGTTTTTCATTCTTCTGTTCTGTTTATGATTAATAAACACTACCCAACACATCTGCCTGTCCCTTCGCTCTCATCTGTTCTTCTCTTGTCGCCCTTTGTGAGTGAATGGTTGCGGCCGACTTCGGCCCCAACACTCTCAATTTACCCCCTCCCCCCACTAAACCAGGGATCTCCTTGATTAAACTAATTTGAGAGGACATTACCCTTTGGGTTTGGCATACATGCACTTGCCAACTTTACCGATTTAGCCGCTAAACTACTACTTTTCATGGAATTTAACCACATACCTCACTGTACTAAAAACAACAAAAAACAGTAATCTACCGCTTTTTCATTCTTCAGTGTTGTTGGTATGGTTTGGCACCAGAAGTTACACTCTTATCTACTATCTAGACTTAATGCCAATGGTATCCATTATCAACAAGTGGTCAGATTTCATGACCCTACCTAAGTAACGTTACCCTTAATTCTCCAAACTGCATCAACACTCCCTTTGTCTACCATGACTCATCATCAATGACGAGAACAAAAACTTTCCACCTTCAATTCAGATGAAAACAAACTAGGGCCTACTAAGTTAGTAATTAGAAACTGGACCTGTTGTTTTGCAGCATCCATGGCACGACCATATGATACTGTGCGGTAACCCCACTCACGCATACATGTAGCTTTCACGCAAGCGGAAATTGGTTCCCATAAATTCATCTCACGATTTACAGTCAACGACCATCCCGCTTCAGATTTAACATACAGAACAAGTTACTAGCCTAGTGATACTGTACAGACAGCATACGTTAAGTTACCAATCCATCTATCCCTCACACATGTCACATAACAATTTAGACTTGATAATCATCCATATCAAAAACAAAGAAAGAAATAGATCAGTTATTAAAACTCACTGTCTTGGGTTTCTTAGCATCTGACATCTTGACTAAGCGCTTCTTAAGAAATTCAAATTGTAAATGGACTAAAAATATTCTGACGAGCTGATGATGTGAATCTCCCAAATTTGTTGGAGCAAGAGGGCCGGAATATAATACAACAGTGCACTCGATCCAGATTGCAAAGAAAGACTGCTGGAAGATGCACTGCGATTTATACCAGCTAGCCAGCTCGTTTTTTAGTGCTATGTGCACAAATCGATGTGTGCAAGCAATATGCTGCACCAGCGCGGTGGAAGGAACAACATGATTATAATATAAATGCGGATGATGCGGATCATAAAAGTTCATTCACTCTGGAGGTTGGTCCGAATACAGGATTCTGATTGGACGGCGCTCGAACCCCGCCCATTTCCCTTATCAGCTGCGAGCGCGCGGTAAACCAAGGAGCTTCATCAATGTTTGAAGCTAGCTCCTTGGGTAAACCGAAGTGTGCCAGGCCTTGGTGCAGGGTGCAAGGGACCTACATATTAGTCTTAGCTTTATAGACCATGATTATTACAATTCACCCCAAACAATCTTGGTACATTAACTTTTCGTTCGGTCCAATAAGTGGCGTCATGGGGGTCATGGCAGGATAAAACTTGTAAGTAAACAAACAAACAAGCAACAAACAAGCAATAAAAAAACAGAAAAATATCGAGTAGATGAAATCATGATACTGATTGGCAGGCAGATTGTAACAATTGTGCCCCTTACGTAATGTAGACCTACACAAAGTGAAAAAAACCCCGAGAGAATAAGAACTGAATAAGGGAGGGGAGAGAGAGAGAGAGAGAGAGAGAGAGAGAGAGAGAGAGAGAGAGATGAGAGAGAAATAAAAACAGAGAAAAGAGCCACATCACTACAACTTTCAAGAAATAGAAGGTGTTCACATTCTCACAAGTGAGTTCCACAGCCAATATGTGCAGTTTCTCATATGCCAAGATTCATATCTGATATCCTGTTTGAGAAATCAAAGATACTTTTTTGAACATGATGTCACCGGAGAGCTAAATAACATCTTGTCTTGCACGCTGGAGGGGCTGGAGGAATGTTTCCCATTGGAAATAAGCCAATTTCGGCTTTCATGGGCTATCCTGTCAAGGTATTTGATGTCTTTTTCAGCCCTATGTTGTATTCTATGTGTATTACCTGACGAATAAAATGAATCTATAGTCTTGCCAAACCTGTGGGCTCAATACGAATTTATGTCTAGTTAGATTAGACTATCTTAATAACAAGTGGGCGGGGCTGACCTCATCCAAGCCCCCCAGCGCTGGCGAGCCCAGCGATCGCGATAGCGCAGCAGATCTGATGTTGAGCGCGGCTGTGGCCGTGGAGTGTGCATATGTTTGGACCTCAGCTAGCTAGCTATAGCTAGCTCTGATCTGCCAAGTAATTGCAAATTACTGAAGTCAGAAAAAATGGCTTCCCGACTGTTTCAGGTGAGGAGATTACACCGAGCTCCGCATGGATTCTCTGTCAACTTGCCCAGTGTCCATACTTTGGCCGCTAGATGTATCTCGTGTAGCAGGACAACGTGGAATACAGAGGAGTCGTAAGTGGAGTAGAGTCTAGGACTCTACTGTTTGAAGCTTCTTATTCTAGCCATTGCAAATAACTACAGTGTGTCCCAGAAAGAAGAAACTGGATTTTATTGCAGAAATTCTCTATCATAATAAATAATTTCCTTGATGAGATATACATGTGTGAAAAGCTCTGCTTCTCTTCTTTCATTTGATGCATAACTTATTCATATTTCGTGCATGATTGTATGGAAAGTGGTGGTAGATTTTTAGTACCAAGAGGCAAAATTTCATTTGAACGCACAGATTGCAACTTTGAGTTAGTTTTTAGGTTAGCTTAACTAGACTCCGTGCTTTGCATGGCATCTGACAAGGACACAGACAAAATCTTGGCATGCTTGGAGACCCTGTTCAGTAACAGGGAAGATAATCGCGTGCTGCATACATAGAACTTATGTACGAGTGCGATTACCTTCCGGGTGACCACAGTGGAGAGAATGGAATTTCTGAGTGCACATGAAGCAATTAATCGTTTTTGGAAGTTGTGAATTTTAAAACTTGAAAGTAAGTTGTCCCATGACAGAGATGAATTTACATATTGTTAAGAAATACAGGCTTTGATTCACAAAAATTAGTAGTTAACACGTAGAGAGTGTAATCGACACTTACATGTAAGTGTTTGTTTCCACGACGTCAAAATGACAGAGAAATGAGAAAACTCCATCAGGATCACATACGAAATATTGGCCACTCTCTCCGTTGTGATAATTCTAAACCTTTTTGAAATTACATTAAAGCCCTAGATCTATGCAAGGATGTGTTTGGTATATCTTGATATGGAAATGAAAATAAATAACAATCAATCAATCAATCAATCAAATAAGATATTTTATCATCCTAGGGCATAAAAAGCAAATATTTTCCAAGAATTTGTTGATTATTGTAGTGATTTCTATCCTCAACCAGTTGACATTGAAGTCCATGTGGAGTATGCTTCCCTGTGCTGGATAAATGCCTCCCCTACTACTAGATACCATTCAAATAAGAGTGCTTAAAATTACTAGCGTTGACAGGGCCACAGCTTGCTCAAAATTATCTATAACCAACTTAACCCACAGGCAAAGAGTCGCTGCTGCTTATGTGTTTTACCAAAGGCAGTGTTTACAGTTACACGCGTTTAAGCGTAAGGATACAGCCACATGCGTCTCAAGTACTCTGTGGTACATCATGCAATAGTGAGATTAGAGGATGACTTGTAATGAGTCAGTTCATAGTTATCTTGTGTCCAGAATGACCTCAAATGTCCTCAGATATTTTGAACATGGAGTGCACTTTTTGTGCACTTAGAATAGTCACTCCTAAAGTGACAGAGGTGCCTCATGAATAGCTTATATTTCCCCTTTTGAAAAGAATGCTTCCACCTCGGTATCATGTAGTACACTATGGGTGCACTATTATTAGCACACATCAAGTACTTGTGTCTAGGTTTTAGAATGTTGTCCCAAATGACCTTCATCTGCTCATGC
The DNA here is from genome assembly GCA_029962745.1 of Echinometra lucunter. Taxonomy (NCBI): domain Eukaryota; kingdom Metazoa; phylum Echinodermata; class Echinoidea; order Camarodonta; family Echinometridae; genus Echinometra; species Echinometra lucunter. Next base: position 5,118,841 of record CM057156.1, read on the forward strand.
CCAGATTGTATCAGTGAACTGGGTTTGATTATAACTGTGAAACAGCATCAAGACGTACAGTTGTTAAGGAGCTCTAGGAAACAAGTCCCACAGTTGGCGCAAGAAGGAGTTGCTGGCCCTATATCATGAATTTGCCGACAGATCTATAACTTTCCAAAAACACCAACAAATTAGTACTAGTAGGCTTAAAGTCTTTTTCAAACATGTTATTTTCATTATATAAATGTCTGTTCACTTCTAGTCTTTTCAACAAAGCCTTGGCACTCTTTTTTTTTTTGTTCCTATGTTAGTGGCAAGTATTTATATTCACAGATGTTTGAGTAAGCTTTCCTGGATACAAGAGAACCAGAAGAAGAGCCCTTACAAAAGAGAGAAAGCAAGGGGCATTTAGAGATGCCCCAGGGCTTTTGTGCAAGACTATTCAGAGACAAAACAATAAAAAAACACTTGTTTATTTACTAAAAAATATCCTCAGACAAGCTTTACTATTAACTGTGAAGTCACATTTGTGAAAGCTTATTATATGAATTGTTATGTTATTAGAGTATGAATAGTACACAGTGTGATTGTGCAAAAAAGCTAAGAAAACACAGCCCCTAAAAAGTCCTGCCCGTAATGTGCATGGTGCAAAAAGAACGCTGGAGGAGTTAGTATCTTCTTTATCAAATCAGAGTATTCCCATTCAATCTGCAAGGCCTGCTTTTCAAAGGAGCCCTACTATAATAAAGTCATATTCTAACTGTAAAATACACAAAGAAAATAATACAATTATTATAGAAATAATACATTACATGAAAATGGGAAATTTATGAAGAAGGCAAAAGGGAGAAAGAGAGAAAAGAAAAAGAATATTGTGAAAAGGAAGAAATCATTTAGCCACTTAACCCATAGCAGTACAGAGCTTTTTGAGATCTAAATTAATCATCTTCAATCCTCAAATTGGCAATACAAATAATTTTTTTCCACGTTTACATAACTTGAAAAAAATAAATATGGATATAACATAAACCAAAATGAAATATAATTGTAAAATTCAATCAGAAATTGCCAATTTGAACACAGAAATAGTGATTATGTATTATTCACTGCATTGCCAATTTAAAGAGTTTAAAGAGTTTAAGTTACACTTAAACTGCTCTAATTCGAGAACGCTACAGCATACAGCGATGGGAATGGGCTCAAATTTGTCAGTGCATTTTTTCTCTTTCTGCTCATGTATGATATGTACTGCCCAACATTCTGGACCAACAGATACTGCAAAAGCATCTCCTAAAGGTGACACTGTACCTCTATGGGTTAATTGGTAGTCACAGACAATTGAATAATTATTTTCCTTTTCTTCTAGTATGATCCCTGTACTAACCCTGTACAATCTACACAACATGAATTGTGGGAAATCTAAACAGGTACAACTATGTGAGAGTACAGGGTTATCTTCTGTACATCTGTGTACATTAAGTGCTCCATATATGTGTGTTTTATTCACTGAAAATGCAGAGGAACATCAGGTAATCTGAACAAGAGATGGAAGGACAAAGCAGAGGCAGTCATCATTGGGGGTGGAGCAGTTGGCACGGCAACGGCATACAGCTTGGCTAAAGCTGGGATGAAGGATGTTGTTCTATTAGAAAAGAGTGAGCTTACTGCTGGTTCTACATGGCATGCTGTAAGTAAATCAAATTTTGTTCACTAAACTCAATATAATCCCTCTCTCTAGGTGCCATACCTATCAACTTTGACAGTCATGTTATTCCAATTTCACAACTCTGTTTCCATCCATTGTTTTTTCACTCTTATCTCCTCAAGTCATCTTTGCACACTACCCAGCCACAGCACTTTTCCCAACCTTAATCTTCACTTTCTGAATGCTTGCTTTAAGTTTTAGAATGCTCTACTTGCAATGGCTATCATTTTCTTTGATTTCCTTCTCAAAATAAGGGCTACAATTATGAATTCAAAGTTCCTCATTTGTGGTTTATCTTGCAGGGAATAAGCCAGTTCATAGATAACTCATGTCTCAAATGACCTCATATATCCACAGATATTTTAGAACATGGAGAGTTTACTTTTGTGCACTTAGAAAGTCATTCCCAATGTGACAGAGGTGTCTCATGAATAGCCTTTATTTTCCTGAGTGAAAAAAGAATACTTCCATCTGGGTATCATGGAATGCATCATGAGTAAACAATAGACTGGTTCGGTAATGTATTCCAGTTTCTGCACATTTCATCTATGAGCACCTAGTTTAGTGGACGTGCGCTATAAAACTGTTTGATATTATTATCATTAATAATAATAATATTAATAATATTAATAATAATAATAATAATAATAATAATTATTACTATTATCATTGTTATTGTTATTATTATTGCTATTATTATTATTAGTATTAGTATTATTATTATTATTATTATTATTATTATTATTATTATTATTAGTATTATTATTATTATTATTATTATTATTATTATTATTATTATTGTCATTATTATTATTATTATTATTTCTATCATTAATTAATTAATTAGTTGATTTATGTTTCTTCCTCTTCAGGCTGGTTTAACTACATCCTTCCATCCAGGTATTAATGTGAAGAATGTCCATTACAGGAGTCTGGAGATATTTGATCAGTTAGAGGAAGAGACAGGACAGGTCAGTCATACTTATAAATACAGAGAGAGAGAGAGAGAGAGAGAGAGAGAAAGAGAGAAAGAGAGAGAAGAGAGAGAGAGAGAGAGAGAGAGAGAGAGAGAGAAGAGAGAGAGAGAGAAAGAGAGAGAAGAGAGAAAGAGAGAGAGAGAGAAAGAGAGAAAGAGAGAGAGAAAGAGAGAGAAGTAAGGAGTAAGTTTTAAAAAAAAAAGGACAAAGGCTACTTCCTGCAAGTTCATTGATGTACATGTATGTGTACTGATGCTACTTACATGTAGAGTGAATGATCGAAGAAGGGATGGAGGTAAAAAATGTACCTATTTTCAGATTATTTTTCTCATTTTGGATTATCTTCTTGAAAGTTATAAATCAACATTTTTTGTTGTGATGGCAGGCTGTTGGATTCCACAAACCAGGGAGCATCAGATTGCTCACAACTCCAACTAGAATGGATGAAGCTAAATACCAGATGGCAAGACAAGGTTGGAACAAAGCTTATCAAAGTCTTCTTACGCCGGAACAAGTCTTAGAGTTGTGCCCTATCATTCACATTGATGGAGTAAGTACTTGGTTAAGTATGTCATAGAAGAAGTGATGTACCATAGATGGAATAATTACTTTATGATGTGTATCTTATGATTGATATAAAAAGATTATTGTATTCATTGCTTCCCCTTGAATTCTCGCGTTTCACAATACATGCGCTACCAACATCCATTCCATGAGAGGCCTATTTTCCAACTCGCGGGTCCACAACTGTTTTAAAGATAGCAGACGCCCCGAGAGAGTTGACCAATTGAAAAAATATGTAACTGAACGGAAGGATGCCAAGCGCAGGAAAGAAGAAGAAGAATGAGTTAGTAGAATTAGCAGTGAGAGCCCAGGGAAAAATATGAAGTGTTAGAAGTCTGTAATCAATTAGAATAGGAGCAGAAAAGACGACTCAGTGTACAAGATAAATGGTACTGTTGTCGACCCATCTCGCACTAAAGTGAATAACATACTACGCATCTCAGAACATTACACACTCATGTTCAGGCTCACAGGCTGGCATTGCTGCCTAAGGTATGAAACAAAAGATCCAGGTGGGCGCATTGCGCTGTTCCATGATACAAAAAAAAAAAAGATGCATCCCGCATACCTCATATTGGTGCCTAAATGACCCAATATCTCCTTACATTGCTGGTAATTTGTGTGTACCACATTGTATCCTCCACTGAATGATTGTGTCCATTCAGGTGTGCACAGTGAAATGTCCTTGCTCGTTGTAATGGGAATGGTTATCAATCTTTTCCTTTGTTTGAGGGGCTTGAAGTTTAGTTCATTATATCTGGTATTTTGTAATACCTTGTTAATGTTCATTCAGATATCCGGCGGACAACCCCACAGCAAACCATTTTAATTTTTTTTTGTGTGTTCATTTATGATGTGGTAAACCAAACCACTTGACACACATCAACATGTCAACTCCAAATAAAAGAGAATTTGGCCAGTAGTTGCACAGACAAAGACATGGTAATTTGTGGTAACTTTATAAGACTTTGATTGCTTTACACCTTTTTGCTGCTAGAAGGCAAAAAATATGCCTCTTGCCTCTGCATTTTTTGTTTTGTTTTTATTTGTCGCGTCATATCCTATCCACTTGTACACATGAAAGAAGAACCTCAGTGGTTTCCACTTCATATATAAACAAGCCTTTATGTTGAGTTTTTTTATGTCGCCACTCACCGAAGGTGGGTGCTGGAGGCATTATGTTCTTGGGTTGTCCACTGGTATTTCTGTCTGTCTGTCCGTCTGTCTGTCTGTCCGTCCGTCCGTCCGTCCGTTCATCCAGACCTCTGTCCGTCTTGTCCCATTTTCGTTCTCGCAGTAACTTAACCAGACCCAACTTCAAACTCATGAATTTGGAAGTGATGATGATTTGTTTGGATGGCTTGTTCTTGGGATAACTTAAGAACCAACTAACAAACCAATTCAAACTATTAAAACTCATATATGCATATGGGAGTGGCATTGATTTGATTAGGTTATTAGAGTTTTTGAGAATTTTAGAAGTTCAGTGTATCATCTATTTCAGATCTGTCAATGGCGGAGGCATGTGCACAGTTGAGAATACATCTAGTTCTTTCCTTGATCCTGTGCATCATTATAGATGTTTTTTGCTGGGTATAGATAACCTGTTAGCTCTGTGATATCCTTTTTGTACTATCGTTCATGACAGATTTGAAAGCAGTAGTAATAGATGTGAATTACTCATTTTCTCTTTCACTGTCATTGCAGAGCAGCCTGTCATAAGACATTCTAGCATACATATGAATTACAACATTTTTAGCCTGTCATCCTCTATCTGTTCAGGTCCTTGGTGGTATACACACAATAGATGATGGTCATATAGACCCATATTCACTGACCCAAGCCTTAGCTATTGGTGCTCGTAAGTATGGAGCTGAGATCTACATGCCTGCACCTGTCATAAGCATGAAGCAAAGAGATGATGGCACTTGGGAAGTGAATACTAAGGAAGGAACCATTCATGCAAAGAGAGTAGTCAATGCTACAGGTAGTATACTATGTCACATTTAACCCATTCGTGACAGAAGGTCCACATTATGTGGTTTGGTCTAATAACTGTTGATGCAGAACCCTAAAAATCATACCAAATACATGAGCAGAAAGAGCAACAAATTCTACACATACTGTGTCCATTTTCATTGCATCAATATTTGTTGTTTGATGCTGAAATTTTTTGAAAGGAAAATAAGCATTAAAATCCTTAAATTGGCAATGCGATGAAAATGTTAAAATTACCATTTTTCCCTGCAAATTGGCAACTTTATGACTTCTCATCATACATTCTGTGGTTGTGTGTCAATTTATATTTATTTCAGATACATGATGTTTTATAAGAAAAATGTAGCAATAAAAGAAAAATGTTGGTGTTGCCAATTTGAAGAATAAAAGCTGATCAAATTAGGCTTTAAATAATTCCTGTCACGAATGGGTTAAAAAGTCTATCACATCATAGATCTGACATGCAACAACCTATCATGATAATGGATCTTGTAGCAAAAGAGACTATTTACCTCATCTTTGCAGTCATGTGAATTGAATTTTGAATTTATTGTCATGCACAGCTGCAAAGGCATAAAAATCATTTTGCGGTCTCACATTTGCATTCACAGTGGCGGCACCAGGATTGTTAAAATGGGGGGGCAAATGGAGGGCAAAAGAAAATGTTGGGGGGGCACCGGCAGTCAATTTTTTTTTGCGTGTATGGAGAAATTGAGCGTGAAGCGCAAGGTTTTTTTTTCCTCTTACACACATTTTAATATCAATTTTGTGAGCGAGCAAAGCGAGCGAACAAAAAATACCCACTTTTTTGTTTTTTAATCGCATTTTTTCGAATAAATATCCTGAAATATGACGAGCGAGCGAAGCGAGCGAGCCAAAAATGGCTACTTTTCTTGTTTTTAATCGCATTTTAGAAGAGAACTTTATAGATATGACGAGCGAGCGAAGCGAGTGAGCCAAAAATAACCACTTTTTTGGTTTTTAATTGCATCTTCAAATAAATATTCTGAAATATGACGAGCGAGCGAAGCGATCGAGCCAAAAATGGCTACTTTTCTTCTTTTTAATCGCATTTTAGAAAAGAACTTTGAAGATATGATGAGCGAGCGAAGCGAGCGAGCCAAAAATAACCACTTTTTTGGTTTTCAATCGAAGTTTTGAAGAGCGGAAAATGGTATTTTAGAGCACTTCACAGCTTGAATATGATGCTTATGACAACATCTACTTATTTACAAATTACTGTATAATTTTTCTTTTCAGTCCTCAAAATTTCTGGGGGGGCAACTGGGGGGGCAAAGCTTCTGAGTGGGGGGGCAAATGCCCCCCATGCCCCCCCCCCCTTGGTGCCGCCACTGTGCATTCACAATACAAAACATATCACAAACTGATATCTACATAACTTTCAACATAACAATATAATAAAGTCTCTGTTGAGAGCCTGTAGGATGCCAAAACATGTTTTTAAAAGCAGATTTAGCACCCCCCCCCCCCCCCCCCCCCCGGCTCCCAACAGACAATAAAAAAAATTGAGTTTAATCACAAAAACAAAATTGAAGAATAAGAATTACAAATTTAAAAATTACCTAAATATGTGTGTAGCATAGCACAAGAGATAAAAATTGCACTATTTCACTGTGAATATTTAGATGGTTCTTCATGTTTAAGGGGTTACTTGATACATACAATGCCTGCTTCCAGGGCATTTAATTTCAAACTGCTACAGAAAGTTAGACTGAAATCGGTTTAGATAAGGGTACAACTGTTGGTTGATTAGGTACTGTATGATTCTGAGATAATGGGTTTTAAAACCTAATATGTATTCATTGGGAAAGCATAATATTTTTCAAGGTTGTTGAATTAGGTAATCGAGCTTAATAAAAGGTTAAAAAAAAATTAAGAAATACAATCAAGCTGAGGGAAGGAAAACAGATTCATAGGAAGTTATGACGTTATGACTCAAGTTTTAGACCAAATAGTCAAGCTATATACTCTATACAAGTTTTCAAATGTTAGGAATGGGAATCGGGGTTAGGGAAGGCAATCAATAAGAAAAGCAGTTAGGTTACCAAGGCAATCAAGTTAACCTGTTAAGTATGATTTGATTTTGGTATAACCTGCATTTAACCCTAATTCTAACCCTAACCCTAGACTGAGTTATTTTTGGCTCAGTGTTCAGCAGGTTAACCCATTGGCTACTGGAATTGGGTGACCCCTGTATTAAGCCTATGGGCATGTGAGAGTTCAACGGGTTAAGAAAAGCAGGTCCAAGTTAAGAAAGGCAAACATGATAGAAAGAGAATTAAATTCAGAGCTAGCAATCAGATGAGAGTAAGACCGCTTATCAAAAGTCTCATCCCACCTCTTTGATTATCTTCTCCCTGACTGTTCTTTTACATCGGCTTTCCCGATCCCCTGTTGTTTTGTCTGAAGAAAAATGGAAGGCGCTAAAAGCTGCGTTCCAGATTGGCTCTGACTTTTGATAAGGTGCCTAAGAACATGAAGGGACTAGTAACACTTTATTATTTGCCGTGTTCTTCATCTATCCTAGGTTTCTGGGCCAAGGAAGTGTTTCAAATGATTGGTAGAGATATCCCAATGATCTCAGCTCATCATCAGTATATGGTAACATCTACCATCCCAGAGGTGAAAGCCCTCAAGACTGAGATTCCTGTGATGAGAGATCTAGAGGGATCTTACTACCTGCGTATGGAGCGTGATGGACTCCTGTGTGGTCCCTATGAGAAAGAACATAAGATGAAGCTCCAGGATGAGTGGGCAGTGAATGGAGTTCCTCCAGGTTGGTATTTTTATTTGTAATAGTTGTGTCTATGTTTGTGGTATTTGTATCAGTACATGTAATGTTTTTTTAATGTCCGTTTAAGTTCTTATTTGTGTACTCCAGTGTTTGTGTCTTTCCTACTGTGCTTGTTTGTCTTTGTTTGGTTTGTGACTGTTTTTTAATGTTTGTGTCCATTTAAGTTCTTATTTGTGTACTCCAGTGTTTGTGTCTTTCCTACTGTGCATGTTTGTCTTTGTTGGGTTTGTGACTGTTTTTTTAATGTTTGTGTCCATTTAAGTTCTTATTTGTGTACTCCAGTGTTTGTGTCTTTCCTACTGTGCTTGTTTGTCTTTGTTGGGTTTGTGACTGTTTTTTTAATGTTTGTGTCCATTTAAGTTCTTATTTGTGTACTCCAGTGTTTGTGTCTTTCCTACTGTGCTTGTTTGTCTTTGTTGGGTTTGTGACTGTTTTTTTAATGTTTGTGTCCATTTAAGTTCTTATTTGTGTACTCCAGTGTTTGTGTCTTTCCTACTGTGCTTGTTTGTCTTTTGTTGGGTTTGTGACTGTTTTTTTAATGTTTGTGTCCATTTAAGTTCTTATTTGTGTACTCCAGTGTTTGTGTCTTTCCTACTGTGCTTGTTTGTCTTTGTTGGGTTTGTGACTGTTTTTTTAATGTTTGTGTCCATTTAAGTTCTTATTTGTGTACTCCAGTGTTTGTGTCTTTCCTACTGTGCTTGTTTGTCTTTGTTGGGTTTGTGACTGTTTTTTTAATGTTTGTGTCCATTTAAGTTCTTATTTGTGTACTCCAGTGTTTGTGTCTTTCCTACTGTGCTTGTTTGTCTTTTGTTGGGTTTGTGACTGTTTTTTTAATGTTTGTGTCCATTTAAGTTCTTATTTGTGTACTCCAGTGTTTGTGTCTTTCCTACTGTGCTTGTTTGTCTTTTGTTGGGTTTGTGACTGTGATATGTGGCATTTTTGTATGTGATTTGTTGCTTTTCTGTCTGTGTTTTCCAGTTTCTGTGATAGATCGTTGACATGCTAAGATTTTAGTGCACACCTCTACGTACCTGTTTTAACTTGTTGACTATTGAAGTGCTGTAAATTTATGACAGGACCCATCTTACTCCTGTGGGCATTCAATGTACCTTGTAACTAGATTATCGCAATCAGTATAAATTCAAATATTTGCTTAACCATAAACAGCTTACCTTTATTGTGCATGTAGGTTACAGGCTATTGACTTTTATTTGTAGGTTTCAAAGTTCATGTGAGGTACCATATAATGGTATGATAACACAGTGCATTGGAAAATAAGCTCTGTCAAATGGGTTGTAATTTAGATTATTATTAACCTTGAATTTTATCTCAGTTTTGCAAGTCAGCAGTTTTTCTTCATGAAGCTAATATTGGCTGCATTGGCAAATGCTCTACATATTATCCAACCTTTGTGGTATGTAATGGTGGTTGTGAGATTTACTAGCAGCTATACAGTCTAGTTTCATTACTAAAATTTAAAGCAGTGTTTTCCTATTGTTCAATATATTGATGAGGAATTCCTTTAGTCCAAGGCAATTCTGTCTCTTGTAGATCATAACCTTCGAGAGTTTTGAGGATAGCATAAACTGAATTGCATTAACCTGTTTAGCATGAGTTGATTTCAGTTTAATACATATTTTCCTTAGAGCCTAGCCTGATTTATCTATAGCTTTGTATTCAAAAGGTTAAAAACAAACAAACAAACAAATACATTTAGAAATTAGAAAAATTCAAAACATATTCCCCTGTCTGTAGTAATGAAACTATGAACACTCCCATTCAGTTACAACTGTCACCAGGTACCACAACACCACCAAAAAGGAACTAGATATGAATGATACTTTAAGCCCGCTGCACACTACATGATCCTACTGCAACCCGATTTTCAAACAAATGGCATTTTGCATTAAATGTGAAAGTTTAACAAGTAAAATTATCTTATTTGAAGTTTGGAATAATGATAGAAATACTAAAATCAAAATTTTGGTTAGCTGCAAGTCTTGTGGTTGGAGTAAAGGCCAAATCGGATTCAAATTGTAGCTGATCGCAAGATAGCTACGACGTCACTACGATTCGGAATTTAATTCGCTTTTATTCTCACACTGAGGCTCGCAATAGCCTGGAATTTCGATTTTGATATTCATACGACTATTTGGAACTTTGATCATTATGATATTACATGTTTGAATGTTCATATCAAATGCTATTACAATTTTTTCCAAAATCGGATCGCAAAAGGGTCATATAGAGTGCGGTGGGCTTTACATGTATTTTCTGATTCTGAAAGAGGAGATTTTCAGCTTTAACCAACTGAATACTGGAACCAGGTGGTTTCTGTAACAAGGCTATGGGAATAGGAAAATTCAGTAGTCAGTGTGTTAAATTGATCTATGACTCATTAGAATGGGATATTCCTAACCCACAAAAAAGGGGAAGAATTTGCATCTCACGGAATGTTACACTCAGACAATTTCATTTTTTTTTTCAATTCAAAGAAACATTTATTTTCTTCCTCTTAACTTGCAGGTTTTTTTTCCCCCAGTTGTTAACAGTTTATACATAGTAACATAATATCTTACAATAATTTTATCTTACAATAATCTTAACAATAACATAAATCATAATGTTTACGGTGGCAAAAGAAGCATTATAGCTCAGTAGAAATTTCTCACAAGGGAATATCTGATTGAGTAGAGGTTTGTGGATACACCATGTAATGGGGGGGGGGGGGGGGGGTGGGGGGGGGAGTTTGTCCTTATAAAGACTTTGCATGAGTTCTGATAAGAACTATTTTAGAAACACAGCTCTTGCACAAAAGATATCAACAGTTCTTTTAAGGACTAACCCCCCCCCTCCATTAAATGATGCATCCGCAAACCTCTGCTCAATCTAATTGCTCCACCATGCAAACCTTCAAAGATCATCTTATCCAGCTCTGTCACATTCCCCTAAAACTCAGCACACTTACTTAATTAGCACATCCTGCTCATTGTAATGGATCATGAAGGCAACAGTTTGCTATAGTGTTAAAAGGATCAAAATGAGACAAATAGCCGTGGTCATAAAACTAGCAATGATTGCAGATCTTAAAAAAACATAACAACAAAAGTACCTAAAAATTGGTGTCTTTAGATAACTTTCATGGAACTCTTTTGGAAATACAAAACTTAAATGTGACCGTGCTGATCTGGATCACTTTCTCGAGCTCTAAAAGTACATCATTCTGTGCCACTTTTTACCCCTTTAAATTTTTTTTGAGTTACCCAATGAGCACCAAGAAAATTAGAATTCATGAGTTTGTGGCTGTTTGATAAGGCATGATGTGTAGGGGAAATGAATGGGAGTATGTGCGTGTGTGAGTCGGGGGGGGGGGGGTAACTTATGTTCTATAACCTCATGAGAAATTCCTTGTTATTGATAGAATAACATATCCATGCCTTTGTTAAATTCATTTTTACAGAAGCCATAATTTTAGTAAGGTTGATAAGGATTGTCAGGAACAATTTTAGGAATATTCACTGTTCAGGCTCCCTTTTCAGTATCGTGGAGAAACCATTCAACTCTCCATAGACCAACCCAGTTTTGGCTTACAAATCTACAAGAAAGCTTCACAAATTTAAAAAACTGGACTATTCTGGATGACTTTTCTCATAATGTCATTACTAAATATTATAATAAATATGTGCCTCATAGTGCTGCAGAATGATTATTCTTTTGTAAGAGCACGTTGCATGAACACCAGTATACCTTGATTGATTGCTTTATCAAATTTGATGACCTCAGCAGTTTTAGTACTAGACCTACTACCTATATATCCTCCGCCTTCACAAAATAAACATTACCAGTGTTGACATTTAGCATATATGTACATACGTCTTTTGTGTGTAAAAAACGATCCAGGTCATTTCAAATTCTGAGCATGACCTCATGGGGTCTTACAGATTTTATTGCAGTTTTTGTGTACAGATTAATCACATCCTTAAAACAAGCATTTTTTGTACTGTAAATCTGTTTACTTTACGTGAATGGCAAATAGATAAAAGCCTGTTTAGTACTTTTAATCACCAACTAGTGTCCTAAGAAGTTGTTAAACTGGAATATTCTGGTTTCCTAGGTCTCCCTGTTTAAACATTACAGTGAGATGTTACTGTGGGATAGTCTTCCTTGGCTTCCTTTTAGTTTGTCTGATAACAGGAACTTTACAGGACTATCATAAAAAGTGGGATTAGGTCACTACAAAAATACAGCAGTCCTGGATAAAATTCACCTTCTTGACCTTTTGAACATAACAAAGCACACATTTTCTATAGACTCCAGGTTGATTTATCTCACGCTCAGTATTGAACGGGTTAAAGGCTGACCATTGGGCCTTTTCTCAGGCTCAGTATTCAATGGGTCAAAGGTTGACCATTGGGTCTTTTCTCATGGGATGTATTATTGTAATTATAGATGGGCAATTCTGTGTTGGAAAAACAGTCACCTTACTTCACATTTAAAGTAAAAACACTCACTTTTATAGCCCTGAATAGCCAAATCTTTAAATAAAAAAAAAGCTGAAACAATAATAAAGAATTCCACAATCTTAGTCTGTGTTGGTATAATGCATGTTTGATTTTAAAAGACATGTTTGAAATTTAAAATTGGCGCTTTTTTCTGGTAATTCTGTTACCGAGGTGTTATACCACAATATCATGAATGTAAGAATAAAATTGTTGGAATGAAAGAGCTCACATGAAAGAATGGGCATATTTACAGAGTATTAAATGGTGAAAAGGGAGGCAGAGTACAAAGGAGGCACAGAAAGTCTAAAAATGTTGGTAACGGAATTACACCTTTACCATGGAATTGCCCAAATCCAATTGGATTTAAATTTGAGAACAAACATCTTATTTTTCGAAAAATAATATCATTTAAATGAAGGCAAAAACAGTTTGTAGTGTAAAAAAAACTCAAAAGCAGGAATGTATGTCACAATTACAAACCAGAGAAAAATACCACAACCTGCAACTGGGACTTCACAAGATATTGAATATCAGAGATCTGTAAATAAAGCTGGGAAATATGAATACTGTAAAACAAGAAATTCTTCACTTTTTGTTGCCATTTTGAGACTACCCCTGAATACCTACCCTAGAAGTAAGATTAGTTGATTCCTCATGAGTTCTATATTTTTAGAATATCATAGTAACCTATCATGCATTCGGGGAGGACCACTGCAAAGATAAACATGACATTTATTTTGTGTGTGTTTTTTTTTTTTTAAAGCTACCTTCCAAATAACTTTTGGTATTATGATTAGTCTGGGTGTGTTCAGGCATGATTGCTTTCATCATAATTTTAGATTTGCTTTGAGCTAAGGAGGTTCTAATATCTTGTTATTTTGTAATTATCTGACACATTTTTATATGTCATTGAGAGATTTTCTGAACATGCAAAATATAGATGTTTATGTTTGTGATCTATTCATGCTAATAGAATAATCAAACACTAAAAGAACAAAGTGAAAGAACTGCATTTTACTTAATGCCATAAGTTTTTTAGATGTACTTTATTATGGTGAAGGACACCCTTGAAGGGTTTATTGACAGTAGATATGTAGGTATGGATATGCAAATAGTTAATCTTTAGATCATGCCATTTTTAGTGCCTAGGGATCGAGCCTAGAGATTGAGTGGTTGTATTGCAGGGAGATCTTGAGTTCTGAAAGAGGGTGAAAGATAATTTGTGAGCTTTCTCAGTCTTTTTATGTTAGTTTGGAAGAAAATCATGGTAGAAATGTCCCCCGAACAAAATTACTATTCAGGTGCCCTCATTCAAACTTTGATAGTACAGTTCATACTGGTATGATGCTTTTCAACCAGATTAAGTTGATATCTTACCATTGTAATGCTTTTGAAACCTCATAGTATACACCAGTCTTTATTAATACTAAGTAATCAGCCTTTCGTTTCTTTCACACTGGTCAGAATTCAGGTATATTATGTTTAGAGGGAGGTGAATGTTCAAGTTAAGATATGATCCCTGAACGCAAGCCATATTCTGAAAGTCTAAACCCAACCTGGGTCTACTCCAAACTTTAAGTTCGTACAACCATCAAACCTGAAGACAGTCTCATACCTTTACTATTCATTCATGATGCAACTGTGAGAGGTAGGTCCTTTAAACTTTCCAATGTTAGCTCTGGTTTTTTGGACTTTGTATAGGGAGTAGGCGGGTAGGATGTTCCATCATGGATACATTAGCTTATCAAAGACAGACAGGCCACATGTTATATCAACAACAAAGATGTCATGAATTTTCTAGGGTGTTCACACTTGTTTCAGTGGTAATGAAATAATTCTCTTTAAGTTGGTCAGTGCAGTTATGAGTATAAAGATGAATAGTAAAAAAAAAAAAATCATGTTATAATGTTGCAATAGTAATATGATATGGAATGTGAAAGGGTGCTATGCATTAAAAAACAACAAAAAACCAAACTAGTATCACAGCACTTGCAAAATGATAGACTTGAAGAGGGTAAGGACAAAGTAAGAAATAATTCAGATAAGTAGATCTCAGATGATTACTTGGGGGGGGGGGGGGGGGGGCTGGCTCGGGGTATCTTTTGAATGTGGCAGTAGAACTTATTTTTATGCCTCCGCCCACCGAAGGTGGATGCCGGAGACATTGTGTTTACGGTTGTCCGTCCGTCCGTCTGTCCACCTGTCCGTCCGTCAGTCTCGTTTTTCGTTCTCGCAATAACTTAAGAACCATTTGATGGATCAACTTCAAATTTGGCTCATGTATGCACATGGAAGGGACAATGATCTGATTAGATTTTGGGGTCACGAGGTCAGAGGTCAAAGGTCATAGAGGTCATTATATACATGAAAATGACTTGTTCTTATGATAACTTAAGAACCATTTGATGGATCAACTTAAAATGTGGCTGACACAATGTCATTTAATGTATCCTAATACATTTCCCATAATTAAAAGTGATATATTTCTGATCTGGCAAAGGCGGAGGCATTAATTTCGACCACGTGTCATCGAGGATTCATCTAGCTTATTATTATTATTATTGTTATCATTATTTATTATTACTTTTTTTGAATTATTTTATTTGGTGTCACCTGTGCCTGGGAGGCAAAAAGCGAACTGAAATCACTGTAACCCACAGGTTTCCTCCTGATATGACTGATTAGGGGTGTGCAAGTGGACCACTACACCGGGGTTTCCCCTACTCTTATACGAAGAGTACAGCGGGTTCTTAACATGCAAAGGTGGTGACTCTCCTCCACACGGTCCTCCATTTAAAATCCTATCCAAGGGATGGAGTGTTTTCTGCTGTAACAGCCTGTATCTGTGAAACAGGGGAGGGGTACGTTAACACACAACGTAGGCTTCAGCCATCTGCCCGGGGTGGACTTGAACCCACGATCTTTGGTTCGACAGGCAGATGCTTTACCGACTGAGTAAACTCGCTCTCTCTGATGCAATGTAGGATGCTCTTCCAGATTATGGCCACTGTGTAATGCTTTTCACCTGATAAAGAGTCATCTGAGTCTAATATCCTTTTTCTTTTCTTTTTTTCTTCTTTCAGGTTTTGGTAAGGAATTGTTTGAAAGTGATCTGGATAGGATTCAGGATCATCTAGAGATAGCTATGAATAGATTTCCATGCCTTGCTACTGGTAACATCCAAAGTGTTGTGAGTGGACCTATTACATACTCCCCTGATCTCTTACCCATGGTGGGTCCTGTACAAGGTCTACATAACTATTGGTCTGCATGTGCTTTTAGGTAAGATATTAGGTTTTTTGAAATATTGTTGTGAATGTATCCAGTGAAAAGGTCTTCTATTGATTTGCTTGTTCCTTCATGTAAAATGTTAAATTGTTTGTTTGGATAGAACCACTGTGAACAACTCCAACTTGGGGGTGTTTCATAAAACCATACATAAAGTTACGAATGACTTTACGAATGACTTGAATATGGCAAGCCAATTGGGATTCTCAGTCATTATTAATCGCTTCAGCTATAGGTGAAATATGCAGGCATAGATTAACATTGCTATTGTTTACAAACATTTTAATTGCGAAATATATTTTTTGCCACAATTTAATTGAGATAATGGAAAATGCAGTCACACTTTGTTAAAAGCTTCAGGAAAAACTTTGGGCATCCTATTTGGCACTTCATATTCTAGTCATTTGTAAAGTCGTGCGTAACTTTATGAACAGCCTTATTAAACAATCCCGTGGTCTCTTAATAAAAACATTAAAAGACAACCGAAAAAACGAACAAACAAACAAACAAGCAAAACAACCAAAAACCTCAAGCTGGTTTCCTTCTGGTCTCCTTGTGGTCTCCTTGTGCTGTACTTTTGTGCACCCTGACCCACTTGTTGCTTCCAAATCTTTTTTTTTTTTTTTCATTCTTTTAATGTATTTGTCTCTTGTTATTGATGTACTGTACCAGTCCCTTTTTTTAACTGATTAGTTGAATAAATAATAATAATAATAATTATAGTAAGTAAGATTGGTAAATAAATGGACCAGTATAACTTCTTAGAATGATTTTTATGTTTGAATCCATCATCAGATGTAAAATGGATGAGTCAAGTGTGAGGTCTGTAATATATCTGCTTTTCCTTTCAGTTGTTTTTATATTGGATTTAATCTGTTTTGATATCTTAGAAGGAAAACTGAAAGAGAGGCATTCTTAGAGGGCATACATTCCTTTTTGTGCCTTTAAAACCATTCACGTTCCATTTTGTTGATTGTTACAGCTATGGCATCATTCACTCAGCTGGTATTCCATTCTTTGATTGTTACAGCTGTGGCATCATTCACTCAGCTGGTATTCCATTCTTTGATTGTTACAGCTGTGGCATCATTCACTCAGCTGGTATTCCATTATTTTGATTGTTACAGCTATGGCATCATTCACTCAGCTGGTATTCCATTATTTTGATTGTTACAGCTATGGCATCATTCACTCAGCTGGTATTCCATTCGTTGATTGTTACAGCTGTGGCATCATTCACTCAGCTGGTATTCCATTATTTTGATTGTTACAGCTATGGCATCATTCACTCAGCTGGTATTCCATTATTTTGATTGTTACAGCTGTGGCATTCATAGGGACAGTGATTTTCCGTTTCAAAAAATGGCCTTTTCCGTTTCCGAAAATCTCAAATTCCGTTTCAGCATGTCAGAAAACGGAAATTCCGTTTCCCCATACACTTTGTACACACGGAAAAGTGACAATTCCGTTTACACATTGGATAGCAAAATCACAGCACGTACACTCGCACTGGCCAAAATTTGTATCTGCTACTGGACCAACAACACAATAAAATCCGTTCTAATCGGATCTATGCGGGTGCATCTAAGAATTTTTCGATCACATTTAGCATGCATACATCCTCACCTTTCACTTAATTAGCATTATTTCGCAGTGAAATTAAATTTCATCGACAATTTTGGGGTTTTTTGGACATCGTTATCATCTGACAACGGCTTTGCCAATCCGCCATCTTGGATTTTAAGACCACGATATCGTGCTGTTACATCTTCAAACGTAGAGGGCAGCAACACACGACCGTGCAGTTGAGCGATATGAAGCTCAACCCGGCAGGCCGGTACGGGCGCGGGGTAAAATCGAGTGTGATGATGTCGAGAGCAGTCGCGATGTGTGAATTGTCATGATTGTAGCGAAGTGAGATCGTGTTTTCTGGGGTTTTGTGGCCATTTAATACTCTCATTTTGTTGTTATTTTGGAGTAATTTCTGTTGCTATTCTGTGTATTTTGAGGGAAAATACGTTTCCCGTGAATTTCCGTTTGAAATGCCACTTTCCGTTTCAAAAGGCCTTTTCCGTGAATTCCGTCCGTTTTCCGCGATCGCGGAAAATCACTGTCCCTACATTCACTCAGCTGGTATTCCATTAATTTGATTGTTACAGCTGTGGCATCATTCACTCAGCTGGTATTCCATTCTTTGATTGTTACAGCTGTGGCATCATTCACTCAGCTGGTATTCCATTATTTTGATTGTTACAGCTGTGGCATTATTCACTCAGCTGGTATTCCATTCTTTGATTGTTACAGCTATGGCATCATTTACTCAGCTGGTATTCCATTATTTTGATTGTTACAGCTATGGCATCATTCACTCAGCTGGTATTCCATTATTTTGGTTGTTACAGCTGTGGCATCATTCACTCAGCTGGTATTCTATTATTTTGATTGTTACAGCTGTGGCATCATTCACTCAGCTGGTATTCTATTATTTTGGTTGTTACAGCTGTGGCATCATTCACTCAGCTGGTATTCCATTATTTTGATTGTTACAGCTGTGGCATCATTCACTCAGCTGGTATTCCATTATTTTGATTGTTACAGCTGTGGCATCATTCACTCAGCTGGTATTCCATTCTTTGATTGTTACAGCTGTGGCATCATTCACTCAGCTGGTATTCCATTATTTTGATTGTTACAGCTGTGGCATCATTCACTCAGCTGGTATTCCATTATTTTGGTTGTTACAGCTGTGGCATCATTCACTCAGCTGGTATTCTATTATTTTGATTGTTACAGCTGTGGCATCATTCACTCAGCTGGTATTCCATTATTTTGGTTGTTACAGCTGTGGCATCATTCACTCAGCTGGTATTCCATTCTTTGATTGTTACAGCTGTGGCATCATTCACTCAGCTGGTATTCCATTATTTTGGTTGTTACAGCTGTGGCATCATTCACTCAGCTGGTATTCCATTCTTTGATTGTTACAGCTATGGCATCATTTACTCAGCTGGTATTCCATTATTTTGATTGTTACAGCTATGGTATCATTCACTCAGCTGGTATTGGAGAATATCTCAAGGATTGGATCATGGATGGGGAACCTCCGTATGACCTCATAGAGATGGATCCTGATCGCTATGGTAACTGGTGTACCTTTGAATATCAAAAGGCAAAGATCAGAGAGTCGTATGGCTTTAATAATGCTATAGGTTGGCCTAAAGAAGAACGCTTTGCAGGCAGACCTACCGAGAGAATGTCAGGTGCTTATCAATTGATGAAGGACAGAGGTGCTGAATACGGCTTCCATGCTGGTAAGAAGTAGTATTTTGCACATATTCAGTGTTGTTGAAAGCACTGAAATAAAAATAGCCTTGCATATTGAAATCTGGAGTCATAAACATACTGTAATCTGGAGTCATATACATACTGTAGAAGGTGTATGAATTGTATTCACATTGAAAAGAAGCATGTACTGTATTCAAATTATTCTGTTGTTTCACATCAATGATGTTGCATTTATGGATACACTGTTATTCCATATACGTCACCATTATGTTATCACAGTTTTTAAAAGGGCCATTGGTTAGGAGGTGTTCAGTATGTATCTGTTTTTGTAACAGACACATTTTCAACATGTTTGGGGTTTTTTTGCAGGGTGGAAATGGCCACTGTTTCAGTACATGTTTATTCTGTTGTTTTTTTACATTGAAGACATTAATTGATATTCTGCTCTACATGGTTTTCTTTGTGCAGGATGGGAGCAGCCCCATTGGTTTGCATTAGAAGGAGATGAGGTTGGTTACAAGCCTAGTTTTCATAGGACTAACTGGCATGGACCAGTAGGAAGGGAATATGAGACTGTCATGAAACGTGCTGGCATCATTGATCTCACTCCGTTTGCTAAGTTTATAGTCAAAGGTCCTGATGCAACTAAACTCATGGATGTTCTCCTGGCTAACAAGCTTCCTACTTCTGTAAGTTTAACCCATTGAACATGATTTGATGTTGGTTTAACATGGTAGGTCCTGATGCAACTAAACTCATGGATGTTCTCCTGGCTAACAAGCTTCCTACTTCTGTAAGTTTAACCCATTGAACATGATTTGATGTTCTCCTGGCTAACAAGCTTCCTACTTTTGTAAGTTTAACCCATTGAACATGATTTGATGTTGGTTTAACATGGTAGGTCCTGATGCAACTAAACTCATGGATGTTCTCCTGGCTAACAAGCTTCCTACTTCTGTAAGTTTAACCCATTGAACATGATTTGATGTTGGTTTAACATGGTAGGTTGTGATGCAACTAAACTCATGGATGTTCTCCTGGCTAACAAGCTTCCTACTTCTGTAAGTTTAACCCATTGAACATGATTTGATGTTGGTTTAACATGGTTTTTCCATAGACCCCAGCCTAAGTTTTCTTGGGCCTAGTCTTCCATGGATTAAGGAAAATTTTGAAAAAATCCTGGGAGTATGAATTTGCCAGTCGAGATATCCCTAGATCTTGAGTATCTGGAAGTATATAGGTCTTTTAATCCATGTCTCTTTTTATCTGATTTCCAATCTCCCCCCCCCCCCCCCCCCCCCCCCCCTCCCTTTCCATTTTCTAATGAAGCAACCTTGTGGAATATTCTGTTTAGCTTGCTTGTGAAAAACACTCTTCAAGCACAAATTTCAATGTGCCAGACTTCTGGCACTTTCTCAATTCCTGTTCAAGTTTCATACAATCATAATTGCAGTGTTTGGGAATTGCACTTTATTAATATGCAATTATGGCAGTATCTTTATAGTAATATAATATAATCAATAAAAAATGACTTGTATTCATGATGAAATTGTTTCATTCTCAGATAGGAGGTTGTGTCGTTGGTCACATGCTTACTCCCAAGGGTAAGGTGTATGCAGAGATTACTATCACTAAGACAGCAGACAATGAATACTTCTGTATCACTGGTGCTGGATCAGAGTTACATGATCTCAGGTACGTTGGTTAGAATACTATCTGATAAGTTTCTTGATGTCCTTTTTTTAAGATTGCATACCGTGGCATATTGGTGAAGACTCTTGACTCCCATATGAGAGGTCCTGGGTTCAATCCTCACTCACTGCTTATAGCTTTATACAGTGTTTCATAAAGCTGTTTGTAAAGTTGCCAAATGGAATTCTCAATCATTATAAATCACATCAGCTAAAGGTGAAATATGCAGACTTACATTAACATTACTTTTGTTTACAACAATTTTTTTTTGCAAAGTATATTTTTTGCCACAATTTAATTGAGATTATGGGAAATGCAGTCACACTTTGTTAAAACATCAGGAAAAACTTAGGGAATCCCATTTGACACTTCATATTCAATATGTTTGTAAAGTCATGTGTAACTTTACAAACTACTTTATGAATGGGTAGCTGGCAATGCTGGGGTAATAATGATTGGAGGGTCTGCAGGAAGAGCAGTAGTTATACTGATATGGCTACCCTGGGTAAATAACCTCCCATTATCTATCTTATCTGGTATCTTTTGACAAAGGTGTTGATGTTGTAAAGAGTCCATTAATATTGAAACATACATGGTCTCCTTAATGTGTTGTATCTGCCCCGTCTCACTTGATGCATTTACCATGTCCTTTCTTTAGAATAAAGAACTGCTTCACACTTGAGACATACATGTGACAATCAAATAACTTCAGTTCAGTTCAGTTCAAAATGACATTTACTTACCATAAACAAAATACATACAAAATATCAAGTTTGCATCAAAATGTAATGGAAGGCAACAACTCAAAAATCATCAAGCTTGTAGTGACTGAGCCAGAATAACTATGCTTGCCTAACTTGCCTAGTATTACATAGATTCACTGAGATGTTGTCCATGATGACAGTGATTACTGTTTGATTTTAGGCAGTAATGATAATAATTAGATAAATTTTATATAGCGCAACTATGATTATCAACTGCGCTGTGATGTGATAGAGCTGCCAACAATGCTACTGCAGACATAAACAAAAGTAAGCAACCACTACCAGTAAGGAAAAGTTTCAGAAAACAGGTGAGTCTTCAACAGCAACAGATGGGACTTTTCTCATTTCCAGTGGCAGTTTATTCCAATGTTTTGGAGCAGCACAACTGAAGGCAAAATGACTAGATGATTATTATTACTTTGTTGATATAGGTGGATGGAGCAGAAGGCAGCTGAAATGAAGCTGAATGTTGAGTTCTCTAATGTCACCGACGAGCAGGGTGTGTTGGGTCTAGCTGGACCAAAATCTCGAGATATCTTGGCCTCCCTGACAGACTCCGATGTCAGTGAAGAAGGCTTCAAGTTCATGAGAGCTAAGGATATCGTTCTGGGTGGTGTCAAGTGTTATGCAATTAGGATTACATACTCAGGTAAGTAAGTTTGATATTTACCAGTAATCTTACAAGTACATGTATGTTGCTTCATAGATTTCAACAATTTAAAAAAATACATATAAATAGAGGTGTTGCTTAGAAGAAGAATGATAATAATAACAATAATGATAATAATATTAAGAATAATAATAGAGAATACATGTACTTATTAAAGTACATAATAACATAGTTCCCTTCATGCTTTACAGAACTTTGTGACAAACATAAATACATATAACATAAAGTAATTAAGCAAATATATAACAAAACTAATCAAGGGGAAAAATAGAATTATTCTTCTATGATTATCTAGCATATATTACCAGAAAACCCCCTCCCCAAACCCCTAGACATTTGCTCAGATTTTTGGGTTGTTAGGTCAAAGGTCAAAGAGGTCAATTTACTTGTAATTATAGGTATTTTGTTCTGGTTATCACAAAGATTCAACAGTTTGAGCCAAGAAGTTAACTGAATATAGGCAGAGGCATATATGAGATGCAATTGCATTCATCTTGTTACGGGCACTTTATTTTATTCTGTGATTCATGATTTCTTCCTGACAGGTGAGCTTGGTTGGGAGTTATACCATGCTAGATCAGATACAGCAGCCCTCTATCAGGCTCTACTCAAGGCTGGTGAACCTCATGGTGTAGGTGACTTTGGTCTCTATACCATGAATGTACTTAGGATTGAGAAAGGATTCCGTGGATGGGGTTCAGAGGTAAGTTATCTCTGTATACTAGGCTCTGTGTCATTGACTTTGGTCTCTATACCATGAATGTACTTAGGATTGAGAAAGGATTCCGTGGATGGGGTTCAGAGGTAAGTTATCTCTCTATACTAGGCTCTGTGTCATTGACTTTGGTCTCTATAGCATGAATGTACTTAGGATTGAGAAAGGATTCCGTGGATGGGGTTCAGAGGTAAGTTATCTCTGTATACTAGGCTCTGTGTCATTGACTTTGGTCTCTATAGCATGAATGTACTTAGGATTGAGAAAGAATTCCGTGGATGGGGTTCAGAGGTAAGTTATCTCTGTATACTAGGCTCTGTGTCATTGACTTTGGTCTTTGAGGATTTGATGGATGGGGTTTAGAGGTAAGGCGTTTGATCTTTATGTCATTGTGCGAAAGAACGTGTCTGGAACACAAAATGGAAAATTATTGAAAATCACATTTTTTGAACAATGATTGATAATTGCACAGGTAGCATGTGGACCTTGTAAATTGATATACGATACTCTTGTGATATGATCTTTGCTAAAATTCTATTCCAAGATGTCGAAATAGACATTTTAATTTTTTTGCATTTTTGTATTTTGCATTCTTTCGCATAACGACATAGAGATAAAACGCCTAAGTAATCTCTTTATACTAGGCTCTGAGTCAGTGACTTTGGTCTCTATACCATGAATGTACTTAAAATTGAGAAAGGATTCCACAGATCAGATTGGTTAAATGAGAGTTCTTGAAAGATGAACATGAATGTATCTAGATTCTGCTTCATTGATCAACCAGTTATGTGGAATTGGCTTGAATTGGTGAATATATTTGATTTGATATTGCACAAACTGATTTATTGGCAGAAGTGATTGCAAGTGAGAAAAAGTTATGTCAGTTTGTAGTTAGATGTTCCAGGCTATTTGATAGCTATTAGATTTTTTTAATCTCTAAAAGTGAGATGATTGTCTTGTTGTTGGCAGATGTTAACAGACAACAATCCATTGGAGGCTGGTCTATCTCCATTCATCAAACTCAAGAAATCTGCTCCATTTATTGGTAAGGATGCTGTCCAGAAGATCAAAGATGAAGGTTTAAAGAGGAAGGTTGCTCTTCTCAAGGTTGATGCTGAAGATGTTGATCCTGAGGGTAATGAGACTGTCTGGATAGATGGCAAGGTAGATAAATCTTTCTCACCCTGATTTCATATCCTTATAGTCACTCTCTATCCGTTTCAAAGAAACTCTTTTTTCTCCTTGCTTATTTTCATTTCGGTTACTCCTATTTCCTACATTTTTGTCTCACCTGTGTAGTAAGAGCGAGATATAGGTGCCGCTTTGCTGACGGCAACATTTTAAGAAATACTCTCATTCCAGCTGTGTTTGTTCAGTTTTCATGAAACTGGTACACAAGGCTAATAAAGTATCACAGATCATGTGGAATGAATTTCAGGTAACTGATTTAATGTCAAAGGTCATTTGAGGTCAATAAACTTACATCATTACAAAAATTCCTCGTTTAAAATAGGCCCCACCACTTTAGCACATAATCCTATGCATCTTGGGCGGGGTATAGCTATCCGCTACCCAAATGACACGTTAAAAGTCATATCAGTACTAGCATCTTCGCACGAGAGGTGGTGGTTTTGGATTACGCCTGCACTCCTCATCATCTTATGTAATAGTGTTAACAAACTCTTAATACCGCACTGCCTGAAAGGAAATGTGAAGTAGGAAATATATCTTTCACCTGTTTTAAGATATTGCCATGTCCAAAAGTCACTCATAATTTAGATGAAAACCAAAATTAAACATCGAACGAAGCAAAATGACCTAGAAATTGCAATTCTAGCAACATTTTTAACTCCATAAACTAGCCTGTCGCGCGTGCACTACTAGGCCAGCGTCAGGGTTGGCGATTTTTTTTATTTTTAAAAAAAAATCAAAAAAATCTGATTTTTTTTATTTAAATCAGATTTTTTTTATTTAAATCAGATTTTTTTGATTTTTTTGATTTTTTTAAAGTTCATTCGAAAAAAAGTTTAATTACCAAAAGACCTCACCCTACAATGACATCAATTTTAATGTTATCATACATTTCACTCCTAATATTTTTCTTAACCATAATGATTTGTAATTAAATCTAGTCAAAATGGGCAAATAAAAATCAATTTGAGGAATCATGTATATGAACTTAATTCTATCATACATACATGTAGGGCTATGAAGGAACTTCCATAAGGAATTCCCAGTGAGTAAAGAATATTCCCCTCTGTGAATTTCCACTCAGTATTAAAAAAAATCCCAGAGGAAAATCTCCAGACACTCCTCAGTGAAAATTGTATCTAAATGTGCACTCAACAGCTTTGTGACAGTTTTACAAATTGGTATTAAAGCTCATCCATTGCTAAAGATAGAGATGCAAAACTGTCAGTGTTTGAGACCAATATAAGAGACAGCTTGGTCAAAGGGTGACTACACTACATTATGTTACTGTGATTTTTGCATTAATCTACAATTCTTATTCACATGTTCTCTAAAAATCTGTTTAATACATGAAGTAGGAAAAAAAAACCTTTTGACCCTATACAACTGTAAGGTTGACTTAAAAGATAAAACCAGCATAACTGCTGATATAACAACATATGTATTATAAAAAGAAGTATTGTATTTTAAATCAGACTCAACTTACAACTGTAATTGATTGTAACTTACATGTAAGTACCTACATCTTAGGATTTAAATGTAGTTTTAAAAATTTATTTTGAGTTTTGCAAATTGTTTTTATAGATCCTCTTTCCATTGCTACATGCAAATACAAAACTTCCATAGCACTAAACATAAAATGAGCTAGTGACTTAAAAGGTATATGAGAAAGCTTTTTTCAACTGTCAAGTTGTGACTGTACTACATTATGTTATTTGTATGATAAATGTAACAAGAAGAAATAAGCATGTGGAATCTGTTGATTAGATGATTTTTTTTAAAATTTCACATGATAGAAGTATGTGTGGATCAAAAGAAGGATCAAAACTGGAAAACTGCCAACAAACCTTTAGTCATTGACTTTTACATATTATATTTTTTACACTACTGCTCTCTGAAAAGTCTTGGATTGTGTGATAAATGATAAGAAATAAACAAGAAACTTGTTTCACTATTAATAACTGACAAAGAATGTAAAATTTCAGAAGAAAAACTTGACATTTACAAAAAATGGAGTAACTGTTGATGACACAAATCTCTAATTTTGAAGGAATCAGCTGATTTTATTGACTTGATTCTAATTTGTTTTAAGTAGATAGAAAGGATTTGTTGATTTTTTTGTTGATATAAAGTTAATTCAAAGTTTTTCAATTGATATAAAGTTAATTCAAAGTTTTTCAGCTGATTTGAAGAATTAAAACTGCCTTGAACAAACAATTTGTCAATGATTTGTACATGTTTCAATGGAAGTGATTTAAATCAATGATTTTTTTAAAAAAATCATGGTGATTTAAATCGCGATTTAAATCATGATTTAAATCAACGTGATTTAAATCCGCCAACCCTGCCCAGCGTGTTTCTCTTTCTCCCTTCCTCTCTCTCTCTCTCTCTCTCTCTTATCAAACTGTGAAGGTCGATCGTTTCTCCGGCAAGGTGATTAAGTTGTTCAGCGCTTTTGTTTATTTAGGCTTACTGCAATCTCAGGTGTCTAGAAGTTGCAAAAATCAAATCGGGCTTTCAGTTTTAAACGATGGGTTTTCGTCATGTTATGTTCCAAAAACTTAACCTTGTAGTTAAGTTTTTTAATTTTACACTCATTTCAAAAGTATTTGTGCTAATTCTACGAAACTTGTCCACATGGGTTATCAAGTAATACAGATCATTTGGAACAAATTTCAGGTAACAAGGTCAAGGTCAAAGGTCATTTGAGGTCAATAATCTTAAATTACGTTTTCAAAATCTTTACCGTAAGGTTAAGTTTTTAGATTTTTACCCTCATTTCGAAAGTGTTTGTTCTAATTCCATGAAATTTGTCCACATGGGTTATCTAGTAATACAGATTATGTGGAACAAATTTCAAGTAAAAAATTAAGGTCAAATGTCATTTGAGATAAATTAACTTAAATTATATTTCAAAAACTTAACCACGAGGTTAAATTTTGGTATTGTTACCCTCATTTTTAAAGCATTTGTTAGAATTCCATGAAACTTGTTCACAAGGGATATCAAGTAACATAAATCATGAGGAACAAATTTCATGTCAAAAAGTCAAGGTCAAAGGTTATTTGAGGTCAGCTACCATGAATTGTGTTGCAAAAGCTCTACCTAAGGATACGTAGTATTCAAATTTCATGAAGCTTCTTGAAAGGGGTTTCCAGGTATAACAAATCATTTGGAACCAATTTCAAGTCACAAAGTCAAGGTCAGGGGTAGCCCCCTTCATGTGCTCCCACTACAATTTTTACTAAATAAGAATGCTGCCATGGCAATTTGCGTGATGCAGGTGAGACCGCCAAGAGCGTTTCACTTCTTTCTATATCCATCCTGCCTCTTTTAATTTCTCATGTGGCCATTCTCCTTTCACATATCCCTTTTTCATGTGTTTGATCAAATGTTGAAATGTTCCCCTTATCACATTTTACAATACTGTATGAGCTGAAATTTTCGCGGTGGTTTTATTTTCACGAATTTCGCAAATCACTCACCTATCGCGAATTTAACAACACACAAAAATATTCGCACGTACGTTTGTTTCTTAACTCCCGGCGTCATCGGCACATTGTTGCCATTCCCATGCACTATGCATGCGGAAAGTTCAGCAGTCTTTTGCTCTGTGTGTAGCATCATATCACAACACACACTAGTTCCGTAGTCACCTCCAAAACTGCTATAAGAAGCCACATTCTGCTACCATAAATGTGGAATTGGTGCCATTTTTCCAAAGCATACAGAGCCTTAGTGGAGTGGTAAGAGAGAGAGACGCCGAAAACGTGCCATAAATCAAGAAATCAGGGGTTTTGTTTATCGCAAGCTATGAGTGTGATGGTGTTGGCAAAAAGAAAATCGAAAAAAACAAATCCACCAAATCTGCCGATATGGCTCTTTGATGTACAAATAAGTTTACTGCAAGTCCCGTCTTGCTACTGCTCTTGCAAAATCAACGACTCGCAAAAATGTCTGTGAGCCTGTGATTCGCGAAAATATCT
This sequence comes from Echinometra lucunter, assembly GCA_029962745.1. Lineage (NCBI taxonomy): Eukaryota > Metazoa > Echinodermata > Echinoidea > Camarodonta > Echinometridae > Echinometra > Echinometra lucunter. The sequence continues at coordinate 5,146,972 of CM057156.1, forward strand.
GTACGTGAAAATATTGGCTTATACAGTAGTCATGTTCCCCTTACCTGGCTAAATGTGGAAAAAATATTGCTCACCTCTCTTCTGATTAAATCCTGAAATGCTCTGGTTCTCTCCTCTGCTTGCAGGTTGTAGGTAACACTACATCGGGATGTTTCAGCTATCATTTGAATCAACCCATTGCATATGCCTACCTTCCCATCGATCTACAGGAGATAGGGTCAAAGGTTGAAGTTGAATTGCTTGGCACCAAGTGGCCTGCAACAGTTATTCAGGAACCACTGGTCTTGACCGAACCAGTCAGAAGAAAACGAGCTGGAGCAACTAGTTGATTCTGCCATCATGACATTAGCCATCTTAAAAGAACTGCTTGCATCAGTCATAAATCTGAATTATAGAGTGTTGATTTTGTAAGTAACAAAACTTCTGTGAAGAATCAGGGAATATACATATACCTTTAAAATCTTTTCAATTCATATACTGTGAACCATTTTATCTAGATTTTATCTTTTCTAAGACACACCCATTTATGATGCAATAACCAATTAGAAATTGAGACCAAAAATAATAAAATCGCGGTTTGCTTTTTTACTAACAGTTTTTCATTCCAATTATGGTTGGTTTCAGTGTTTTTTAATACAAATACAAGTACTCATACACGTTTCATCTTAAGAGAATTTTTTAAATCGGCTGCTCACAAAGTTAGCCAATGCCTTTAAATCCCACTCTCATCTTGCTCAGCCAATGAAATTGCTTTCTGCAGGTAGGTTGGGCAAGATAGCACGAATGCGTTATTTTGACGAATTTCGATACCCTTGCATGAAAGTGCAAGCGCATCTTTACTGGCATTTCCTTGAAAAATAACTTCAGTATTTTCAGTAGTTTCAGCACACCATTATTTCAGGGAGGATATTAGTTTACAAAGATCTTTAAATCCACTCTTATTATCCTACAGGAATATTGCTTGAATATTATGGTCAATAATTATGCCATTTTTCGTTATTTTTATCTCAAGATTAGTATCGAATTTATCCAGACATTTTGTACATACTGGGTGTCTGAGAGATAAAAGCCTTTAACTTGTATTTAGTTTCACTTCATCTTTTCTTACAGAGTAAGATAGGCGTAAGTGCAAAAACTGCGCATTTATCTTTAGCTGTAGTAGGTACTGGCACTGAAGATGAGATACCGAGATAAAATCCAAGATAGAAAGTGGTCTCAGAATACCAATTTTATTCTAAAGATGAAATAAAAAAATTTAGAGATAAAATGATGCTGAGAATAGTACCCCTAGTCAGTAGGATGTGGAGAAGAAACTGTTTTTTATTTCTTTTATTCTGTGTAGCAAGCAAACATTGATCATGGAAAACATTGTTTTTTTAACAAGAATAAATCTCAGTTATGCAATTTTTTGCTTGTTTTCCTAAATGAAAAGTAATGTACATTACTTTTTCACATCATTACTTTTAATACGCAAATCATAGCAGGCCATAGATTTTGTTGGAGAGATTCTTTTCTTTCAACAAATACAATTCACACTATGTACTTGCTGATGTAACAATAATTTGTCAGTGTCATTTTGTGAGATCATTTTTCTAGGGTTAATTTGATAATGTGACATGAAGTTATATGAACAGTATTATTTTAGAATGAGAGGATATATGATTCAGAGTGTTTTGTGATACTCTATGTAATACTTGTACATCGAGTCAAAAAATTCTGCCAACCAAAGATAAAAACATGTCCAGTATTGACAGTGTGTGACATTTAATGTTTTTTAATTTACAAAATTCATTTGATTTTCCTTTTTGTAATTTTAAATGTCTCTGCCCAAAGCATTTGACATCTCCATTGTATACATGCTTTTTTGTTTGCCTAGCTTGCTCGTTTTCTTTTCATAGCTTTCCTTTTTTATTAATCATAATGACAATAATTTGTGCTTTTGTCAATTTGAAGCATGATTCCTTTTTTTTGGGGGGGGGGGTGGGGAGGGGGAATTTCTATTTTTTTTTTTCAGCCTAAATACCATACTGCATGATTTAAATATGATCTAAACATTAACATTGCTGCCCATTACAGTAACCATAAACAAAGCTGCTTATTGTTTTATTCTATACTTAATTTCACAGTATTTGTTTGAAATCTGATCAGCACAGTGGATACTCACTATAATAAGGGCATTGAGACCATGAAATTTACCTTAATATGTCAGAAATCTCTTTATATCAAGGTAGAAACACAAGAAAACATGAAGACCTGGGATCAGTAAATTACCTTGTTATACCAGAAATCTCTTTATATCAAGGTAAAAACACAAGAAAACATGAAGACCTGGGATCAGTAAATTACCTTGTTATATCAGAAATCTCTTTATATCAAGGTAAAAACACAAGAAAACATGAAGACCTGGGATCAGTAAATTACCTTGTTATACCAGAAATCTCTTTATATCAAGGTAAAAACACAAGAAAACATGAAGACCTGGGATCAGTAAATTACCTTGTTATATCAGAAATCTCTTTATATAAAGGTAAAAACACAAGAAAACATGAAGACCTGGGATCAGTAAATTACCTTGTTATATCAGAAATCTCTTTATATCAAGGTAAAAACACAAGAAAACATGAAGACCTGGGATCAGTAAATTACCTTGTTATATCAGAAATCTCTTTATATCAAGGTAAAAACACAAGAAAACATGAAGACCTGGGATCAGTAAATTACCTTGTTATATCAGGAATCTCTTTATAGCGAGTCTCCACTGTATCATAACTTGTCAAAGCAAGGTTCATTTGTCACATCTTACTTGATTGAGTGACACGTCTCTGTAAAGTGGTGATTTTTGTAATTGTTGTTGCTACAAACGATTATCTGTTTACTTCTTCACTATTTTTGTGAAGCTCGTAAATGTAGGAAAGGCTGAAATCATGAAAGGAAGAATATTATTTGAATATTTTGACAATGTACGCAGAAAGGGAAGTGTTAATGGATGATGTTCAGTATATACATGTACAGCAGAAAAGGAAAGGAAATCGAGTCCTACTTAATATTTACACACTAAAATGACCTCTGTATGATGTATTTTGATGTATTCAAATATATGCTTTGTTTTGATGTTTAAACATCATGCTCTTATCCTCTCTCTGTGAGGTTCTACCTGTGATTCTCGTTTGAATATGCCCAATACTATAGTCATATCTAGTAGTGCATCATTCAGCACATGCAAGTCTGCAGCTGTGATTGTCACGTCCTGCAATTTGTACATCTTTTGTTGTGCTGTGGTCACAACTAGTCATGCACCATTCTGCATCTTCTTTTGGGTATCTTGAACTCTCCTCAAAAGTAAGAACTCTTGGGAAGAATGTACAGCCCTATACAGGTACCATTCAACTGATGTGCAATCTGCTGCAGCTATGTACATATATATAGCAGCATATGATGCCATAGGTTTCATGAGACCACAAGAAGTTATTATTATATTAGCAAGAAGTCAGCAAGAAGTACAATGACTGCATGCATCACCTGCATTCATCTACACATATAGCCACATGCAGAGATTGTTGGACATGTCCAACAGCCTGCTTGCATGTCTGGTATGCTCTTACATGTAGGAGCTTGGCAACCCCCCCCCCCCCCCCCCCCCCACTCTGCAGACCTGTTGTGCATCTGACGTAAGGATTTTCTGCAAAATTTGTTGTAGACCACACTTAAAAAGGTGCACAGCTGGCAGTTGTGGTTGTGAGCACCCTTTCAAAGATCCGAAAGACAAGGCTTCCCAAGTCCAAACATATTAATGAGATGAAACTTTCGTTAAAAATTGTTTGTCTTTGGAGGATTTAAGGTGCGTTCATATATGATGAGACTTTGTGCAGCCACATTTTTTGTGTACAAGCCTATGGGGTATGAGGCAACAATAAAATTGTTGCTGAGGCAGGACACATTTTTCTTTCGTGCCTGGCTGCAAAACAATGCGCACCAATCAAATTCCTAAAAAGTTAGCGCAGAAAATGTTGTCATGGCATTGTTCGCGCAAGTTTTGACAAAATTCTCTCTTATTTGAGAGATGACGCGTTAATGCGCATTCATAAGCATATGTCGCGCCATATCTGAACATGAAAAATGTGGCGGCACAAAGTCGCATCATATCTGAACGCATCTTAATCAGCTTCTAATCGTCCACTCCAATTCTTAACGGAAGTGTGCAACGTGTCAAGTTTAAAAATGAGATATTTTTGGTCTACGATTCATCGGTAGAGAAATCATTGAGTGCCTTATTACAGTTCAATTTCCTTTTCCAGATTGTGACATTGATGAATAATGAGAATACATATCAACTTTGGTACTTTGATGTGTAATTATACGTACTAGATAATTTTGTGTGACTGGTGAGTGAAACTCTATACAATGTCACTTTAATGAATGAATGGAAACTCTAGCAGTAACAATCTACCAGCATTAATTTCTAATCAAATAATATCTAATTATAATCATTTATGGTTTCAATAAAATGAATTTATTTCTGTATAGCTTGAACTCTTACATGGTGATTTATTGGTTTTATAAGTGCATTGCATGCTGTAAAGGTCAATCATGTATAAGATAACTTTAAATTTTTCCTTATATTTCAAAACGTCAGGACTACAAAACAAAACTGTTGTTGTCTTAATACCATACATTTGCATTTATTCATACCCAGATATAGTTATACCATGATTTCACTCAATATACACAAGTATAACACTGGTGTATGAGGGAGGATAGTCCAATAACAAGAATGTACAATTACATGTAATGTATTGTAAAGTAAAATCCCTGGCCTGAATAACAACATAATTCACTATCCTAATTGTGGTGGGTTTTTAAAAACTATTGGTACATGTATAATTTTTTTCTTTATTCATGAATTAGGATCGATTCCTCTTTTACTTTTCCATACTCTAATCATTTGTCTGAACTTCATTCATTTACAGTGTGAACTTGTTCTTTCTCGTATTTAACAATTCTAATTAATCTATCTATTATTCCTGTTATGTTATCAAACCTCTGAGCAAAGGCCCGAAACAATTTTACCACGATGCATTACATGCTCTGAGCTTAAGTCACTCTCTGCATTGAATACTTTGATAACTCTTTGGCTTTAGAACATTCTTTGTGGGGAATTCAGGGAGAGGAGACTGGATTTAGCATTCTCACACAACATTTACATGTAGGTTCAAAATATAAAGGAAGATCTGGGCTTAATATGAATATTACATGAATTTCAAACATCAATCATTCATTAGAAAACAAATATATGATTGCATCCATGATTCGATCATTTCATTTTAAACAGTGTTAGCAATAATAAACATGAATATGCAACTATGATAAATCATTCCAAAGTTATTCCTTTGAAAATACTACTATATGAGCAGATCATTTGATAAATCTCAATTCTTGAGCTGTCCCAATTGTTTCTGTCCTAAAATCATTTATTACATCACAACTAGATTTATTATAAGTACACATGGCACAATTTTAGTTCTCTTTATGATACTATATCCCTTAGCGCTTTCACAGTTTCTTTACTATTTAGTACACATACATGTGCCTCACTATAGACTATTCTCTATTCACTACACATTAAAAATGAAATAAGATGAATGCATCTGCATCTCCTACAAGCCTCCCCTAAATTCAGTTAACTTTATGGCTCAAACTCTTCTTGAATTATGGCAATAACCGGAAAACCCTAATGACCTTTGACTCACATACCCCAAAAATCTAAACAGATCGTCTTCCTATGTTGATACATACCGGTATATAATACCAAGTTTGCAGTTCATATCTCCAATGTTCTTCAGATATCGCATTAACAAAAAAACAGGACAGACAGACAGACAACCCTAAAACATACATGTATGCCTTCAGCACCACCTTCGGTAGGTGGAGGCATAATTATTACTGTACATTTTAGGAAGATCCACTTGTCTACATTGTAAAGCACATTATAATTACTTGCCATCATTGCTAATTAACAGCACAGAACATAGCAAAATTGCTTTTACATAATATATTAGTATCTACAATTCATATATCAGCATGCAAAACATATCTGTCATGATTAGAAGTAGCACCAAATCTGTTGAATTCTTTCTCAATAGAGGACAATAAAACTACAATGACCTTATTCTGGGATGTCATGATCAAAATAATGTACACAATGGGAAATGCAAGCAAGATTTGAGTTGTCACACATTATGTCACAAACAAAATGACCCATACAGCATGTAGAAAAAGAAACATCACTGAAACACATTAATATTGAAAAATTATTACTGCCAGATTGTTGGGATTAATAAAATATGTGCAAAATTTGCGTACTAACCAGATTATAAACATCATCCCTATATGGAATTTTGCTTGTAACAACTCTTATTTAGTCCATTATCTGGATTTGTGTTGACTTTATCTCACATGCCAATGACCTCATAAACCGAACAGCAAAAATACTGGTGGATTGCATAGCAAAAAACATTCCTACACTGTATCCCAGAAGAAGATAATATTATACAGATAATGAATGTTTATGAGTGCAATGGACAGAATATTTCATGAGGTGAAAGATGAAATATTCTGTCCATTGCACGAATGAAAAAACATTATTTGTTTTATATGACACCTAAAAATAGATCAAATCACAATAAATCAATAGCGCTATACGCTAGCCCGCTGTTCGTGGTGCACATTGCAAACGCAAGCGTTTTACATACGTAGTGGGTTGGGCTCTCGGCGTTCGTGCAATGGAGCAAATCGTATGGATCCAAGATTGCACGGTAAATGGAGCCACAATTGCACGAATGATGACGTCATAGTGCAATGGGACAAATGATCAATATCAAACAACCAATCAAATGACAGGGATCTATTCAGGTGTCATATAAAATAAGATAATACATACATATCATACACTGAAGTAACATAGCTACATGTACAAAAACATCTTTATTTGAACAACATGCAAATACAAAGATATATGGATATACTGAAACTGTTAAGATACTCTACAATCTCACATCATCACAATATAACAACATGATATTACAAAAGACATTATTCATCTTAATAGTCACAAGGCATCTTGTACGAAAAAACTGTCCTTCATCCAACTAAAAAAAGTACAAATAAAAAAATCAATGAAACTACTTTGAATATTCCTTGGTAAAAGTCTACAATACACTAGCATGCATGTAAAGCTAGCACAAACAAATGAATTGTAAAGAAGCTTTCATCTATCATACCAAGATTTGTAAGATAATATGGCTTGGATTTTATTCCTCCCCATACCACCTAACCAAAATTCCAAGGCTGAACTTTCACACAGAAGTATCTTCTCCTCTGTCTGGGTAGTATCAACGACTGAAAAAACTTACACATGCAAATCTTACAACTATATCAAATCCATTGTAACTTAATGTCTGTGATAAAAACATTAGACATCTTAATAATAAACAATAGCTCTTGCTTCAATATTATTAAAACAAAATGGTGCATGGACATGTAAACAAAACATGTTTGGTCCTTCACAACATTACTATCAATTTCATCCATATTAAACCCCAAGATTATTCTGATCAAACAAACAAACTGATTTCTTTCAAATAATGATGACCACTATAAAGAATGTAAAGATCAAAAGAAATGAAAAGACTGAGAAAAGAAACTTGTAAAAAAAATCATACAATAAATATACTGAATACATGCACAGACACATGAAGAAACACATTCTGATGACATCATATGAGGTGTGATAGCTACATTAGGGGATTTGATTTAAATGATTTAAAACAATGTTTAGTGTAGCCAATAGGAATTACACATTGGTATTAGCAATAATACAAGTAGACTGATGGACCTTTTAAAATTATGTGATTCAAACAATCATGTTCAATTTGGTATTGGGTGTGATAAATCAATGGCGTAACTACCAGTAATAGTCCACTCAAAGCATTATCCATGCAAATAAAGCTCTCATTCTTATGGGGCATTGCAAGAAATTTGCAATCAATTGCAACACAAGTTTCTTGCAACTCCCCCTTGGACATCAATTGCAACACAAGTTTCTTGCAACTCCCCCCTTGGACATGTTTTCATCAAGAAAAGCATGATTGGAGTTCTCAATAACATAAAGTGTGAATGGTAAATAATTTAAAGATTGGCAATAATTTTGTCACGATGGTGCAAGGTGTATTATGTAATACAGGGTGTACAAACTAATGGATAAAGGGCTATTAATACTTGATATCCTTCTACATGTTCAGAATTACACACTCTCCCCTCTGGCTTTGGAGGCCCTACTGTAAGTATCAAGCAAATCATTATCATAATGAACTTAATCACTGCAACCATTGGATTTTTCCTCCTGGTATAACCCAATGGGATGTACAAATAAGGAAAATTGGTGATGTCCAAAAAGAATGGATATGGGCTTTTATTACATTGGAAAGCTCAGATTCTCCAATTTCTGAAAATACATGTACACAAACATACATACAAAATGATGACAGTACCTTCTTTGCAGTTTTGAGCAGATGGGTTATTTACTGCAATGAAGGAAATAACCCTTCTTGGCAAGAATAAAATGAGTTGTTAGTTTATATTGCAAATGGTTTAATATTAATATGGAAGAGGGTTATAACATTAGTAATACTTTCAGCAACACTCAGATTCTATGACTTCAGAATATTGGCAAGAAAAAATATATATAAACAATGATGAAAATAAGCTCTCATATGCAATGACAAAAGTAGACATGGACAATGTATAAACCTTACTCTATGAATTAATGGTTGTCAAGACAGAAGTCACTGGTTTTCAGAGTTTTAATGTTTCAAGTCATTATGTTAAATTGTGCAAGAAAGGTGAAAGCAGAAACTTCTTTGATTTTAGACATCCATAAAAGGATGAAAAGTTTAACACACAAAATATGCAGTGTACACATATGACCCTCCGCCACAAGATGACCAGTAAGTAGGAAAGTTTGCTATTGTAAATTTTAACAGTTTGAAAGCTTGGACTCCAAGCCTTTGAATGTTATATAGCTTGAAGAGACCATGCAAACCCTTTGAAATTACAATGAGAGTGTGAACTTGTCAGACAAGCTAATCACCAGAATAATAGAGAAAACAGGATGTAAAGATGAGTGACCATTCAGGAGTGCCATACTGGTGTCCTATTGTCTGTCTCACTAAAAGGTTGAATGAAAACTCCCCTTTATTGACCATAAAGGGATTATCAGATTAGGCTCAAACTTGGACTAGTTTCAAAAGATTAACTCTTTAGAATTTGACAGCCACATAGTAAATAAATTCTGAGCTATGCACACTTTTAAATGTGAAGACTTCACTAAGCATATGGACATACCTTAGTCCAAAATCCCCCAAATGGTAATTTTAAATCAAAGAAAAAACATATTTATACAAAGTCAATGTAGATGGTACATAAATAAATGTCCTATCAGAAAATATGTCAAAAACAAGTATTCTACCCCAAGCTTTCCACATGAGCTTTGTACTCTAAAACTTCCATTGCAACTTACTGGTATTGGTCTTTTTATAGTGAAGTGTCACATACATATAAAGTCATTATCTGACATTAGATAATATCAACAATTATATTTCCCATGATTGATAAAAACAAAAAAGCAAGAAATAGTTATTCCTGTAAAGATGAACAAGCCATCATTTTCTTACAGTGACTTCTATCTCATGGAAGTTGATAAATGATGTTGCAGGAAATAGTATGCTGTTCCACATCAAAGAATTGAAAACATTGTTTCCATGTCCAATTTTAATTCTTTTCATTGTCTCTGATGGTCTATGGAAAGCTGGAACAATAGGCACAGTCAAAGACATCAATGGAGCAATTCTGAAAAAAAGAGATTTAAAAAACAACAATTAATTGGTACATTAACATTCCTGCTGGATAAGCTTTTATTCTTCAAATTGGCAACACCAACATTTTTATTTTATTGCTACATTTTTCTTATAAAACGTCACATATCTGAAATGAATATAAATTGACAGAAATTATGAGAAGTCAAAAAGTTGCCAATTTGCAAGGGAAAACAGTGATTTTAAACTTTCTATCACATTGCCAATTTAAGGATTTTAATGCTTATTTTCCTTTAAAAAATTTTCAGCATCAAACAACAAATATTGACACAACCAAAATGGGGTCAGTTTGTGTAGAATTTTTTGCTCTTTCTGCTCATGTATTTGGTATGATTTTTAGGGTTTTGCATCAAAAGATATTAGGCCAAACCACAAAATGTGGACCTCTGTCACGATTGGGTTAAAGAAGGACATATGAAATGGGACAAGGTAATGATACGGACAATGGTCCATATGGTACTCTACCTCAAAAACGTATTTCAAAATGTTAACTATGGGATGCTAAAAGGCATTCATTGAATCAAGCATAAACTATTTTCTCACAAGAACCCCATTAAAAATTTGGCATCTGGTTTTCAAGATGAGCATATTCATATGTTTTCTACTTTAACATTTCTCTTTAAAAATAGAATAAGTAAAAGACTATAAAATATGAGACATGTGAAATGAGATGGGCTTCAACAAGGACAATGTAGCTGTCCAAATTTATTCCTCTTTAAGATAATATGAAAATGGTATACAATTCAGGTATGACTGAACATGGCCCCTTAACAATAAATGAGTCTCTATTCCAAGATAAAATTGCAAAATTGGGGAATCTGGCAATTCAAACAATGATGAGCATTTTCATCTTTCAAAGTAAAATCAATACTATTGAAAAATAAAAGAATTTATGAAAAACACTTGAATTATGGTTCATCTTGAATATATACTGAAACAAATAAGTATTATGCTTCCTTCTAACCCAATGACTGCTTGTTTGAAAATAAAGTAAAAATTCACCTCGAATGCAACTTCACTGCACTCAAAAGCAATTGAATGGCAACTTGATGTATGTTTGCCATTTTCTTAATCAAACCTTCAAACAATTAAATGAATGTGGCCATGCAAGCAAGAAAATACAAAAATTGATCATAACTGATGTTGGCAGAGTATTACTGCTTCTTTAATTTGATGTACATGTTTTATTATATTTCACTGACAGTTTATATGAAAATTTTGAAAAATAAAGAGCATTCACTTTCTTTCTTTTGCCAGCCCTATAATAAACCAACTATGCGATACTCCTTAACCCATTTCTACTGAATTCTCTGATTCCCATAAACTTATTGCAGGGACAACCTGGTTTCGGTAGGCAATGACTTAATGTAAAGAGAGAGAGAGAGAGAAAGTAACATACCTTACTGCGATGATTCTCATCACGTAGCTGCTGATGTATTCTATATCTCTTCTCCAAGGAGGCTTGAGTGATGCAATCTGGTCAAGTTAACATAAATGATGAATACAGGTATCATCTTGTACTGATACACATTAATATCCTTCTTTGATCATTCATTATTTCAAAGATCTGTACTGCCATCCAATGACATAAGGAAGCAACTCTGGAGAATGATTTTCTTTAAAAGTAAATGAAGAAAATAATCACCGTTTGGGGGGAAATTTAGGAGGTGCTTCCTTTCCATATGTCTATACTTTGGAAATTGGGGTCATTTGACCTTAATTTCTTCATCATCATGTAGAGTGTACAAAAGAGTACCCCTAATCAAGAAAAAGTAAAATTTGAGAAAAATCAGAGTTGCTTCCTTTTAAAGTGAATAACATGTGCAAGAGAACTGGTATTAAAGGCAAATATTCATGATTACTTAGCCACTCGGTTTATGAGAGCAGAAATACCTCCCAACTTCTCACTACAAGCATGGAAAATGACTCTGGAAACATGTAGCTCAAATATCATAGAGTCATTGGTCCTACAAATACAGTTGCTTCCAGGTATAACTCGGAGCAATTAAGAGCTCTTGTAAGAAATACACTGTAATCTAGTCTAGAATAAATTAATATCAACTTACTTGTGATGTTAATGGTGGTAGATTTTTTCATCATGTTAGTCTCTCCTGCAATCTTCATTTGAGCTGTGCATTCTAAGGATGTACTATTGGTAGTAATAGCTGATTGGACAGTGAGGACACTAAGTTTGTATGATGGGTCATCATATAGCTGATCCATACTAATCAGATGACCTTGGTCATTTATAGACTGACCATTATCCTTTGTCCATTCCAGGGTGATAGCAGGACAGAATGGGTCAGTTTGAGCATAGCAATACAGCTGGACCTTCTCATTCTCACAAACTGTGATTGGCTGGCTGGGTTGAAGACTAACATACACTGTCAAATTAGAAACACATATACAACCTTAATTTAGTTCATTAAGTTTCATTTACTGAATGAAAGCTATCACAGAAATCAAAGGGTTTTTTTTTTCCTCCCCCCCCCCCAGATGTTTCAACACATCACAGAATCCAAACTTATTTAGCAGCTACATAATAATAATATCAGATTGATTGTTATTATCATATTGAGTGACATATTACATGTATTAGCATTATCTTTTACTGTTCATTTAAGATTTTTTTTTTTAAAATTTGTTTTGTTGTGTAGCCCTCAATAAAGGCACTTTTAGCCGAAAGCTTCCAGCTATGTCAAACCGTCTTCATAGCTTTCATTTCTATAAAAGTAAGCATTTCCTTTTCCTTTTTTTTTAGAATAGAAAGTGCAATGTCAAAGACCTTCCACCAAGAAGCAAGTTATTTTAGTACTCACCATCGGTAAGAATCTCAGCACATGATGTTTGACTGTACAAGAAAAAAGATCAGAAAACATAAAAACCTATCCCCTCGAAATCATGTCATCATATAGGACAATTTTTCCCTTGAGCAGAATAAAATACCTAAATATGTAAAATCAAGAAAGGTGAAAGGAATTCGAAATAGAGAAATTACCATGTCTACAGGTTGAGAGAACTGGCCTTGGATTACGTAAAGATCATATCATCTAAATTATCATTATTATTGTATTGTTACCAACTAAAATGTGACCTATTACCACAAAATGACCAATAAAATTTATTGGTCATTTTGTGGTAAAAGGTCACATTTATCAATTAGTAACAATGAATCGCAGTGGGATTGTTAAATAGCTAAAACAGAGAGCTTTGGGTCAAAAAGTTGATTTTAGTTGTATTTTTTCAGGGTTTCCTGATTTATTAATCTACTACCCAACCAAATTTGCAGGCCATTTGCAATGTAGAAGTGTATTCTTTCTTCGATTTGAAAAAAAATTTCCGGGGGGGGGGGGGGGGTTTAAGTAAAAGTATGCCAGCATGCTGGGCAAAATTTTCATATTGAAATGTGTGCATGACTCAGAAATTTCTCACTCTATGGCCTTCAAAATCTGAAGGAGATAAGTACATCTTCTTTGAACAAAATAGTCCAACTTTCAGCCTTATCTGACATACGCGTAGCCAAGAAGGGGGAAGCAATTTTTGGGGTTGCCCCCCCCCCCCCCCAAAAAAAAAAAAATTAGAAAAAAAAAATGGAAAGACCAGAAAAGGTGAGAGAATGTTGGAAGAGAGGGAGCACACAAGGAACAATGACGGAGAAACCTCAGAGCTTCTGCACCTTGTGTTGGAGGGAGAAACTCCCCCTTCCTGCAACCTCCCCTGTATGCAGCTTGCGAAGCGTGCTCAATATGTAATTTGCATGCTTTGCGTGCTCACTTCTGCCCCCCCCCCCCCCAATGAAATCCTGGCTAAGCCACTTTAAATTGTTAATCCCTCTGTGGTCAATACTAGGTTTTTGCACATAATAAAGTGTCTTTAATGAGACAGATAATAAGACAACAATAGGGTACTAATGAATGGTCTTTCTCTCTTCACATCCTGTTTTCTTTCTTATTACGGTGATAAGTCTCTATCTGACAAGATCTAATTCTCAATATAATTTTGAAGGGATTGCATGGTCTTGACAAGACAAGCTATGTATCATTCAAAAGCTTAGAGTCTAAGCTTTCAAACTACAGTGAAACCTGTCTATAGTAGCCACCTACGGGAAACAAAAAAGTGGCCTTTATAGACAGGTGGCTGCTAACGACAAGTTCTTAAACACATAATTTACATGTATCTTCACTGGAACCAATTTTAGTGGCCACTATAGGAAGTGGCTGCTAAGACAGGTTGGACTACAAAATTTCTGACTTATTGGTTGTTTTGTAGTGAGGGGTCACATATACTTACCCAATATTTTTACAGCAACCACCTTCCCAGTTGCAGTAACCATAGAGTAGCTCTGTACATCTTCTTTCACAGTGTGTAGCACAGTTATCTAGTGGTACTCTGTATATAGCATTATCTGATACAGCTATGATATGACGGTTTGTGCTATCACCAGCTAGCTGTAGGCCAACTATGGGCTGTTTGTTATCCTAGGAAATAAAAAAAAACCAGTATATCATCAATAAATCATGAATAAATATGTCAAATTACAGTTTCCATTATACTACTAATACATTCCTTTGACCAAACAACCACATAAAAGGCAGGTAACACCCTGATAATGATAACAAGAAGATAAATTCAATTATAAGTACAGAATAATTCATACATAAATACAACATAGCTGGATGCACATTTATTGATGACCATATCACCATTATCATAAGGAAGGTTAGACCAGCCCTCAAAGGCACCTATGACCATTTCATCTTTTATACAGCTCATGGTAACAGACATATTTCAAATAACATTCAGTATTTCTTTCAACTGATGCAGATTTTTAAAAAGTTACATGAACTTTTTAAAAAATAAAGCATGAACTACAAGTATAAGAATTTTAGTGATCTTCTTGCACTTACCGTCACAGCTACTTCATACACTTTGAATTCAGCCCCACTGTGATATGCTTTCAGTATAGATCCAGACTCTGGTCAGGGATCAAACAAACAAAATGAAATAATAAGAATTCCACATATTCAAAGTGCATGTTGAAAAGCTGAAGTATATGTGTGTTCAACACTACTCTCCCACATTCAAAGTGATTCCACAAATTCTTACACAACAGTTAAATGGTGGTTTTAAAAGATACTGTAGAAGGAATAAATCATTTGATACAGAAATAATTCCATCACGAATACTAAGGATAATGTGACACTTTGTCATGTTTAAATGAACAATTTTCAAAATTGATTTTAATACTTAAGCACATAATCTCAATCAGTTATAGTAACTTTTCAACTGAAAAGAGAAGTAATCACATAAAATATGATCACAACTGATATGAATGCTATGATGCTACCTTGCCTGGTGTAAAATGAAAACAATGATACTTGGTTTTACCTGTACTAATATAATAAATCCTTTGATCATTAATATAGTCCACAACGATAGAAGAAAATCTGGCATCGTCAATTCTAAAGAGCGGGATATCAGGTTGGGTGGGTTCATATTCGTTGTAACTTTCAACAAGTTTCTGCATCAGTGGAAATTGCTTTATAAAGGTTAGGTCCCTTGTTGGGTTATTGCACTGTGAAACAAAGAGAAAGATATATAATTTTTAGATATAATTCTATTTCACTATACTAAATACCCAAATTTATGGACTAGAAAGCTACTGTTTCTGAAGAGAAATGTTTCATGGAACATTGTGCAAGTCACTTAAAAGTTCAAACCAAGAACATTGTATTATCACCCTTAAACTGATAGTAGCAACGTACCTCCCTGAGTATTATGCATTTGAGACTACCTTTTCCTCTACATGCCTATCTTCTGATATCTTTAAGATTTATTCAGTTTTCTGTATGTGTAACATTCCACTGTATAGTATCACACAGTATAACTTTCAAACAAATGAAAACAATACACATTGTGAATGACAATACGATGATCTGAAATATATAGAGAAAATCTTCTGCTGAATTCATATTTCATCTGCTTACATTTCAATTTTATCTCTCATATAAACCTTAATCAGGTTGTAGACCAAATCACCTTAGGGTTACTAAAAGCATTCAACTGGCTAACTAGAAATTAGGATGAAGTCACTCTACAATCATATAAATTAAAGTCCCTAGTTTTCCATGAAAAATGTAAAAAAATTCACAGAATGTGGGAAGAACAAAGAATCCACAGAATTTCATGGAAAATGCAATTTTTTTAGGCCAAAAAACTTGAAATACAAAAAAATACAGCTAAAAACATAGAAAACAAAGCAAAATCAAACTATGCATCAGCAGAAAATCTGGATCAAACCTGTTTGCAGTGTTTAGCCTGAGTTTGCGAAACTTCATTTGTGTCTGCATGCATACTGCAGCGCGTATATATATTACAGGGTTTTTTAAAATAGATTTTTACTACATGTATTTACAGTTGCTTTGTAATAATCATGTTTTGTACATGTCAGGGAAGAACACGGAATTTGAAGTTTTGAACACGGAAGAACATGGAATTTGCAATTTAGAACATGGAGAACTGGGGACTTTAATAAGAATAATAATGAAACAATTTACAATACATTCCTAACATGTTGGGATAGGTACTTTCATTGCACAGTTAAAACCTGTCTATAAAGGCCACCTAACATGTTGGGATAGGTACTTTCATAGCACAGTTAAAACCTGTCTATAAAGACCACCTAACATGTTAGGATAGGTACTTTCATTGCACAGTTAAAACCTGTCTATAAAGACCACCTAACATGTTGGGATAGGTACTTTCATAGCACAGTTAAAACCTGTCTATAAAGGCCACCTAACATGTTAGGATAGGTACTTTCGTAGCACAGTTAAACCTGTCTATAAAGACCACCTAACATGTTGGGATAGGTACTTTCATAGCACAGTTAAAACCTGTCTATAAAGGCCACCTAACATGTTAGGATAGGTACTTTCATAGCACAGTTAAAACCTGTCTATAAAGACCACCTAACATGTTGGGATAGGTACTTTCATAGCACAGTTAAAACCTATCTATAAAGGCCACCTAACATGTTGGGATAGGTACTTTCATAGCACAGTTAAAACCTGTGTATAAAGGCCACCTAACATGTTGGGATAGGTACTTTCATAGCACAGTTAAAACCTGTCTATAAAGACCACCTAACATGTTGGGATAGGTACTTTCATAGCACAGTTAAAACCTGTCTATAAAGACCATCTAACATGTTGGGATAGGTACTTTCATAGCACAGTTAAAACCTGTCTATAAAGACCACCTAACATGTTGGGATAGGTACTTTCATAGCACAGTTAAAACCTGTCTATAAAGACCACCTAACATGTTGGGATAGGTACTTTCATAGCACAGTTAAAACCTGTCTATAAAGGCCACCTAACATGTTGGGATAGGTACTTTCATAGCACAGTTAAAACCGGTCTATAAAGACCACCTAACATGTTGGGATAGGTACTTTCATAGCACAGTTAAAACCTGTTTATAAAGGCCACCTAACATGTTGGGATAGGTACTTTCATAGCACAGTCATAACCTGTCTATAAAGGCCACCTAAGGGATACAGAAAAAGTGGCCAATACAGGCAGGTTCCTGTTAAAGGAAGATCTCTTCTGCAAAGAAGACAATGTACGCAGTCCTATGGACAGGTGGCCTTTATAGAGAGGTGGTCACTAAGATAAGTTTAACTATGATGGGATAGGTACTTTAAGTGACAGCTTAGGCCACTTATCATAAGTCCCGTCCCGCATCTTTGATTGTCTTCTCCATGACTGTTCTTTTACATTGGCTTTCCCGACACCCCGTTGTTTTGTCTGCTGAGAAATGCGAGGATCAGAGGGGAAAAGACGCTAAGCGGGAAAGACGCTAAAAGGTTGCATTCTAAACTGGCTCTGACTTTTGATAAGGTGCCTTATTTGTACTGTCTGAAAACTCACATTTAGACCAGGTCTTGGATTAGGCACTTCACTTCTTGGTCTGGTAAGCCAGATATGATCTGATGACAGGGGACCTTTGAAGCTACTCGTATCAAAGATATTATCAATATCTGATAGACGATACACACAGACTGCTGAACTCTGAGGGCCATTACTGTAAAAAGATAAGAATTACAAGGTTACTGGTACTTCATATTTTTAACAATTATTTTTCCCAAGTTGGTTTTTACCTTGCTAGGCGCATACCATCAACATATCGTTCATTTCACCACTATTTGAGTGACAGAAATGAAAGTTTCATATTTTTCTCTCCTACATACCTGCAAAGATAATAAAGATTATATCTGGCCTAAAATTAAATAAGAGTGCGGGATTTGATGAAAAAAAAAATAAATATGAAGTTGGTTTTATTTATATTTACTTAATATAAATAAAACCAACTTCATTTTATTCAGCAAATCAACTGAACATTTACCAGGACCAATCGCATTAAACGATGCAATTCTTGTTCAAGTTGAAACAACCAAATTTTTAGGAATATACATCGACAATAAATTAACGTGGAAAACACATTTGAATAACATTTGTAAACTTATATCCAGGAATACTGGAGTCATTGGCAAACTCAAAGCTTCATTTCCTACTCATGTTTTACTTTCTCTATATTCTACATTAATCCTACCATACTTGAATTATGGAATACTAGCATGGGGGAACTGCGCTAATTCCCTTATTAACCAGCTTTTAGTTATACAAAAATGGGCTGTTAGAATAATCAATAATACCCATTTTCGTACCCACACAAACCCACTCTTCCATTCATGTAACCTTTTAAAGATTCACGAATTATTCATCTATAATCTTGGGATTTTCATGTTCTAACTTACAATGTGTGAACTCCCCAACCCCATATCTTCCATGTTTGTCATGAATTATTCAGTTCACTCTTATTCAACCAGACAAAGCCATTTTTATCACCTTCCACGTACTCGAACAGCACTAGCCCACAATACAATTATATTTACAGGACCAAAACTATGGAATGACCTCCCCCCAGAATTAACTAATAGCAGCTCATTGTATACATTTAAACGCAAATTAAAACTATCCCTCCTAAATACTTACGCGATGGCTCCTTAGTCCCTTAGTTCCTTAGGTGTGTGTTTTGTTTGTTTGTTTACCTTGCCCTTTTCTTTTTTTTTTCTTTTTTTTTCTTTTCCTTTTTTGTACTTTTTTTTTAAAAGATAGATCTCTCAAAATAACATGCAAATATCACAGACTTTTCTTTAAACCTTCTAGGGAATCTTTAATTACAAGCTCAGCTTTTTATTAGATTCCCTCATATTTCACTTTTTAAATTAATCTGTCTGAAGCTCATGGTGAATATATTAAGGTCAACGTGTTTGTATGTTCCAATTTCCCCCTCTGTATTATGAATTGTCTTATTTATGATGTCATTCATATGTATATCTATGTATTATTTCTCACTTGCATGCATGTATCATCATTTATGTGAAATATGAAAATAAACTGAAACTGAAACTGATGAAATTGATAACAACCTTTTACAGAAAAATATGAATTATATAGTTCATGCCCTCGTTCATATATTCAATTTTTCATTATTATCTGGACATATTCCAGAATCAATGAAAATTTCGAAGATAATGCCAATTTTCAAAAAGGGTGACAGCGCATTGACAAGTAATTATAGACCTATCTCACTGCTAACAACCTTGTCTAAAATCCTTGAGAAGTTGGTCCACATACGGACCATGAGTTTCTTTAAAAAGCACAACATACTTTCTAATACTCAATTTGGCTTCCGGGAAAAGAGTAGCACTACGCATGCAATACTTTCTTTAGTTTAAACACTTGCCAAAGCTACTGATCAGTCTTCTAATACGGTTGGTCTGTTCATAGATTTTTCTAAAGCTTTTGATACTGTTGACCATGACATCCTACTTTACAAACTTTCTCACTATGGAATTCGGGGAAAACCACTGATGTGGTTCAAGAATTATCTTAAAGGGCACTCCCAGTTTGTTTCACTTAATGGTCATTTCTCTGAACGTAAGCCAGTCCTTTGCGGAGTTCCGCAGGGCAGTATTCTTGGCCCACTCTTGTTCATTATTTATATAAATGACATTGAGAAGTCATCTTGTTTGCTTGAATTTATACTTTTTGCTGATGACTCGAATATATTTTTATCACATCGGGATCCAGAACAATTGTGGCAAATTTTGAATAATGAACTTAAAAGTGTTACAAATTGGATAAAAGCAAACAAACTTAGATAAAACTAGTTACATGCTATTTAGTAATAAGGCTGCAACTTTGCCACATGATATTATTTTTGATGGTTCTGTCATTCAGAGGGTCCGATGAACTAGATTTTTGGGGCTAATCATTCATGAAAAACTATCTTGGAAAGTGCACATTGACAATATCTGCAAAATCTTTGCTCGCAACACTGGCATCCTTAGCAAATTAAGACACTTCCTACCCAATAATATTCTGTTATCCTTGTATTCTACGTTAATTCTTCCTTACTTGAATTACGGACTTATCACCTGGGGTAGTGCAGCGACTTCCCAAATTAATAGACTCTTTATATTACAAACAAGCCAATAGGAAGATTGTGTCTCGCCCACCCGTGGCTAAATAACACGAAAGTTTCCCCAAGTACATCCCTTGCCCTAACCAAGTTTGATGTCACAAGAAAGTCTTGCAGGTCGTAAAGTTTGACCTAAAATGACCTTTCACCTTACCATGTGACCTGACAGCACAATAGCATGAATGTACCCCTAGTGCATCTATCACCCAAATTTGGTTGCTATTGCAGCAACATGTGCCAAGTTATGCGTCATAAGAGAGTCTTGAAGGTAAACTTTAACGTTTGAAATACAAGAAATGACAGAGGAAAAGCAAATTCAAGAATTTGAAAACATCTGTAACATATGACCTCCAATGACCTTTCACCTTATCATGTGAAGTCCAACAGAATGATAACATGCACTTCCCCTTAGTGATCTGCAACCCAAGTTTGACTGAAAAGTGTGACACGGTTGCAAAGTTTTGTGTCATAAGAGAGTCTTGCACGTAAACTTTAACCGTTCAACGTTTGACCTGTAATGACCTTTGACCTGACCATGTGACCTCTGACTGGACCATAACATGCAGGTCCCCTTAGTGCATCTACAACCCAAGTTTGATAGATAAGTGTCACACGGTTGCAGAGTTTTGTGTCATAAGAGAGTCTTGCACGTAAACTTTAATGTTTGACCTGAAATGACCTTTGACCTTACCATGTGACCTATGACTGGACCATAACATGCAGGTCCCCTTAGTGCATCGACAACCCAAGTTTGATAGATAAGTGTCACACGGTTGCAGAGTTTTGAGTCATAAGAGAGTCTTGCACGTAAACTTCAACGTTTGACCTGAAATGACCTTTGACCTTACCATGTGACCTCTGACTGGACCATAACATGCAGGTCCCCTCAGTGCATCTACAACCCAAGTTTGGTTGAAAAGTGAGTCACGGTTGCAAAGTTATGTGTGATAAGAGAGTCTTGCACGTCAACTTTAACATTTGACCTGAAATGACCTTTGACCTTACCATGTGACCTCTGACTGGACAATAAGATGCAGGTCCCCTTAGTGCATCTACAACCCAAGTTTGATTGAACAGTGTCACACAGTTGCAGAGTTTTGTGTCATAAGAGAGTCTTGCACGTAAATTTTAACGTTTGACCTAAAATGACCTTTGACCTTACCATGTGACCTCTGACTAGAGCATAACATGCAGGTCCGCTTAGGGCATCTACAACCCAAGTTTGGTTGAAAAGTGAGTCACGGTTGCAGAGTTTTGTGTCATAAGAGAGTCTTGCACGTAAACTTTAACGTTTGACCTGAAATGACCTTTGACCTTACCATGTGACCTCTGACTGGACCATAACATGCAGGTCCCCTTAGTGCATCTACAACCCAAGTTTGGTTGAAAAGTGAGTCACGGTTGCCAAGTTATCTTTCATAACGTTTGTGACGGACGGACGGACGGACGGACGGACGACGGACGGACGACGGACGGACGACGGACGGACGACGGACGGACGACGGACGGACGACGGACGGACGACATTTGGATCCCTTAGTCTCGCCTTCACCTCCGGTGGGCGAGACAAAAAGAGCGATTCATATTATTAATAATGCAGATTTCCGGGCACACATGAATAATCTTTTTCTGAATAATAAAATTCTGAAAATTAAAGAATTGTATAGTTTTCAACTTGGACAGTTGATGTTCAACACTAAACAATTACCTTTGCCTCTTATTGATATGTTCATAAAAAATGATTCGATTCATAGTTACTTTACTCGGAAGGGAGCTCTTTTCATCTACCACTAAATAGAACATCGTTTGCTCAAAAGACATTCGTTTTTATAGGTCCAAAACTATGGAATTCTCTTTCAAATGATATTTAACAATGCAATTCAATACACATTTTCAAAAGAAGACTCTCTTCTGAATAGTTACTAGGTTATTGCATTCCTCAATCAAATATAATTTGTAGCATGACTTTGGGGAACTTTGATATTTGTGTACTTTGATTGTTTCTTTTTATATAGTTATCATTGCTTTACGTCTTAAAATGATTTTGTATGACTGATTCCATTATTGTTATTTTGTTGTTGTTTTTCTCATAAAATAATAATTCATAGTAATTACTTTTTTGCGGGGGGGGGGGGGGCCTACACCCTACAAGCTCTGCTTTTTAGTTGGCCCTCCTTCCCTTTCATTTTTTTTTATTTTTTATTTTTTTTATTATACTGTGCATGATGATCTATATGTATGTTAATATGTGAATATGTACATGTAAACTGTACCATCATTGTTAATATGAAAAATTGAAAGTGGAAAAATAAATGAATTGAATTGAATTGAATTGAAAAAAAAAAGATGTAACATTCTAATCATAGCCAATATCAAGGCCTGTTAATATCACATCTGAGATATTGCATCTAGGATCAAAATATACTTCTGATATACAGGGATGCCACTTAGAATTGATAAAAAAGTAGGAAAATCATCTAAGATGGGCCCTTTTGTACACAAAAAGGTGTATTCTATGGACAAAAATATATTGCTAAAGTATGAATTCCTACTTTGTCTAAAACGTGACATCCTTGCATATAGCAAGTATCCATGTCTGCCAATGTTATATTTGAGATAGTGCATAGAAAGATCAATACACACTTCTCTACACTTCCCGGGCATTGTTCAAATACTGCAGTTAACCACCTAAACACACTGTTAAAAAAGAAAGAAGAAAAAAAAAAAGAAGCTGATATACGTATACATCTTTACATATTTGAATCCTGATCATGTGTCCATGTAATTGAATATTCTAACTTCTTTAATAATTTTCCTGTATACTGTTTTTCATTCAGTACAAGATTTTCTTTTTCTTTTTCTCTCTCTCTTTTCTTTAAACCAAGCCCAACATATTGCATATAGTCCAATCATGTAATATACAATCACAACCTTGGTTAATTCAAACAGCTATTATATACAGGCCTCAAGGAAGAACAACTTGCCCGAATTTTCTTTTTATTTCCTTTGTTTTTAGCTCTTTTTTTTCCAGTAGTAAATATTTTAAATAGCGCTTAGTCATTTAAGCTTTTTGCAAAATGTTTAAAACCCGTTTTAGTAAGAAAAAAAAATGAAGACGATCGGGCAAGTGAGTTTGACATTTGCTTGCCCGCCCGTGATTTTTACTTGCCCCGGGCAAGCGGGCAAGCGGATTTGTCGCGCCCTGCATTATATACATGTAGACTGATTCAAACAAACAGTAAAACTTTGCCATGAGATAGTGCATTGCTTCACATGACTACAAACCTATACCATTGTTTTTGTAAGAAAGAATGAATCATGAACATGAGAAGAGAGATCTGATTACTGTATGAACTCTTGATAACAAAGTACAATTCTTACTGGTAGTCATGCAATCTTTATGACTTGGCACAAACATCATAAAACAATATCATGCAACCTTGTAATAGGGAATATCATTGGCAGAACCTATGTGTATTGATAAGTATGGTAAACCCTATCACTTTTCCTGACCTTTATAAAAATATATAACTCTTTCTCTTGACCATTCTTCTTTTAGTACAGAGTAGTAGTAGTAGTAGTAGCAGTAGTAGTAGTATTAGTAGTAGTAGTAGTAGCAGTAGTAGCAGTAGTATTAGTAGTAGCAGCAGTAGCAGCAGTAGCAGCAGTAGCAGTAGTAGTAGTAGTAATAGTAGTAGTAGTAGTAGTAGTAGTAGTAGTAGTAGTAGTAGTAGTAGTAGTAGTAGCAGCAGCAGTAGTAGCAGTAGTAGCAGTAGTAGCAGTAGTAGCAGTAGTAGTAGTAGTAGTAGTAGTAGTAGCAGCAGCAGTAGTAGCAGTAGTAGCAGCAGCAGCAGTAGTAGTAGTAGTATTAGTAGTAGCAGTAGTAGTAGTAGTAGCAGTAGTAGTAGTAGTAGCCTTTAGCCAAGGCACTTGGTGCTGTTATTCCCTAAACGCGCCTGAATACATAGACTAATCGCACGACAACTGTGATCCGTGGCTGGAGCTTCGTCAGCACCAAGGCCTTTACTAACCTGAGTGGTTGTTGTAGTTTATTTCTTTTGTTGTGTATTATATTTCCGCTACCAAATCGGTAGATAATTAGATTGCAAAGTAGCTTACCGAGAAAGCCCCCCAAACCGCCTGTTCAAATCCGATACACCAATCAGAGTAGACAATTCG
This sequence comes from Echinometra lucunter, assembly GCA_029962745.1. Classification (NCBI taxonomy): domain Eukaryota; kingdom Metazoa; phylum Echinodermata; class Echinoidea; order Camarodonta; family Echinometridae; genus Echinometra; species Echinometra lucunter. The sequence goes on from CM057156.1 coordinate 5,171,631, forward strand.
AGAGAACTGTATGAATATTTATTATTCACATGTGCCTAACATTCGACGTGTTGTACAATAACAATCCATCAGCTGATCGTGCGAACCACTATGCGTAGGTTGAAATGAAAAAGGAGAGAGGAAAGTTTTACGATAGATCTACTTATTTAGCAAAATAGTAAATACAGCTAGTCATCAAATTATTTATTTCCTTTAATAAATCTATCTGTTTTATTGAAAATTGAACTAAATATTATTCATTAATTTGTACATTTGAATATCTATACCCCCGTAATTTAATGAACGAATCCATATAACACACCGCGGTTAAAACAGTTGCGATTGGTCACAATCGACGCTAGCTGCTGTATATGCAAGACCCTCATGCATATGCATGAGCTCCGCAAGTTAGCAAAGGCCTCGGCGCTGACGCGCCTCGTTCCACTGATCACTGCCATAAATTCACACTGTTTAGTCTATTTTTCAAACCCTGCTTGGCAGACAAGCAGCGCGCGAGGCCTTGCCCAAAGGCTATAGTAGTAGTAGAAGTAGTATTAGTATTAGTAGTAGTAGTAGCAGTAGCAGTAGTAGCAGTAGTAGCAGTAGTAGCAGTAGTAGTAGTAGTAATAGTAGCAGTAGTAGTAGTAGTAGTAGTAGTAGTAGTAGTAGTAGTAGCAGCAGCAGCAGCAGTAGTAGCAGTAGTAGCAGTAGTAGCAGTAGTAGCAGTAGTAGTAATAGTAGTAGTAGTAGTAGTAGTAGTAGTAGTAGTAGTAGTAGTAGTAGTAGCACTAGTAGTATAGAAGACTTAACTGGATAACCGCTTTGGCACAAGGCTAATCCGTCACAAGGTCCAAAGGCAGGATCCATGCTCTCTTCCCCCCCCCCCCCCCCAGTTTTCAATATTGTGTGAAAACGCCTTTATTTACACAGAATACCGGTAATGATTTTACCTATCTATGCTCTGTACCTTTTTTTTAAAAATTTCATAGTGATTGTTTCTTTAATAAAATAAATGAATGAAACTTGAAATGAAACTATACTAGTTTAAATTCTTTTCATACAAAGTTTCAAAGTATCTAGCATATTAGACTGAAGAAGAGAAAATGAACTTACGGCACACCAGAGAAGACTGCATAAATGTAGTGATCTGATCCTCTCTCCTCAACAAATATATCCTCTGCAGAAAACAAGTGAAGAACAGAGCATGATCATCAGTAATACAGAAATAAGTGATGGAAAGGGATGTGTGAACAGAGCTAGATCATCAGTAATACAGAAATAAGTGATGGAAAGGGATGTGTGAACAGAGCTAGATCATCAGTAATACAGAAATAAGTGATGGAAAGGGATGTGTGAACAGAGCTAGATCATCAGTAATACAGAAATAAGTGATGGAAAGGGATGTGTGAACAGAGCTAGATCATCAGTAATACAGAAATAAGTGATGGAAAGGGATGTGTGAACAGAGCCAGATCATCATTAATACAGAAACAAGTGATGGAAAGGGATGTGTGAACAGAACCAGATCATTAGCAATACAGAAACAAGTGATGGAAAGGGATGTGTGAACAGAGCTAGATCATCAATAATACAGAAACAAGTGATGGAAAGGGATCCCTGACTTTGAATGTCTCCAATTAATCAATTTACAGTTTAAAAACAATTGCATAGAGAGACAGAATATGGATTTACTTACGTATTTCATTATAATAGAGAGTAAAATCACCAGCAACAGAACAGCTCAACCTTGCTTTCTGAAAACTTGACCAGTAGTTGTCAATTCCAGTATCTCCCTGAAAGAAAATACATAAATTCATAGAAAAAAGATTTCAACTAGGAAAACTAACATTTATTATCATTATTATATCCTACATCATAAAATTCTCCTGCAAGGATTGGCCAGAAATGTCCCATGTGACATAAAATACTTTCACCATGAAGATCGCGTGACGTCAGACCTTCGTATATTTTTCGCTATACCAATATTTTGACGTCCTTTTTTTGCTTTTTTTGATATACGCTATTAATATCGCAAAAATGTATTGCGATATTGAAGCTGAGAGCATATGGCTGAGAGCAAGCTAGCAGCACGGCTGCGCTAGGTTGTCTCTCATGCGTGTACAGCGTGCAAGCAAAGTGCAAACGACCGATCGACCGTTTAGTTTTTATTTTTTACCTATTGAGGCTTCTCTTGTAGGATCTAAATCAAATATACCAAGCACTCTTTTCAAGGCACCAGTTGAAATTATGGATTCTTCGGGGACTGGTATGGTTACTATTTTCTTCAGGGCTGCGCCCCTCAAAAATAGTGCTATGCCAGTCACCTCATCAAATCAAAGTGATAAGTATATGCAAACAAATTTTATTTGGATTTAATTCATGAAAGGGCAACAGCAGTGCTCTGCAACCATTCAAGTATAACTCCAATAGTGGATACTGATAATTGAGGCAAGATGCTAAATTCAACAATAAATCTTGATTGGCTTTACGGATCATTGTGCTACATGAATCTCATCAAGAGATAAAAAAACATTTATTGAGGGATCCTAGAGTCTCATGAAGTAGTGGGCTCTGAATGTCTGCTAGATCAACATTCTATGAGATTACTTGTTAATTTTTGATTGGCTAACAAAGCAAACTCTATTCCAATACAGTCCGACCTCGCTTATCCGGCCTTCATTTATCTGGACTCCTCTATTAACTGGCCATGTCTTCCAGCCAGCTTCCCTCTTATTATTCTTCATCCAATTCACCTAAAAGCCTGGGAGACTGAAACATCGTGGGCAATTTTCCATTTTATCTTATTTATTTTCATCTCGTACAAACAGAAAGATATTATTGATCATTTACAATCATCCACAACACCAAGAAGATAGCAAATAGACCGCTCTACCCTATAGACATTTCTCTCATATCCGGCCATTTCACTTATACAGATGGGCGCCGGTCCCGACGCGGCCGGATAAGCGAGGTCGGACTGCAGATGAACTTGTTAAATAGAAGATGCAACATGCCACTGTTCCTAATGCAGATACATGTAGAAAACAACATAACTCAGAAATTAAGGTCATCGTTACAAAAAGTCATAAAATTGGATTAGTCTGGCCTTATTATTAATAGATGTTGCTTTCTTGCAGGTACATGTTTACGTGCAGTAAAACTGTGAAGACACAAACCAAGGCCACATCTACACATGTATGAACACGGGAATAATTAATTTTGTTTTGTAACGATTATGTTTTGCTTTGTTTCTTCAGGGAAATGTAACTTTCCCTGGTAGAGTGGGCAGCATCAAGACAAGATAAGTTCTTAACAACTAATCTTTGCTTTTAGAAATAAGTAAATAATCACAAAATCTAAGACACTTGCTCCAAAATTCACCACGTAATGTCCAAGTCAAATTTTCATATTCCACCACTGTATACATGTTGTCTTCATCAGTTATGTTTTATTGTTATGTTTTATGTTTTTGTTTTTTGCTTTGCTTTTGTTTTCATTACGAACATGTATATATTGTTACAGGTTATTGTCAGTGCTACATGTGTAGAATGACATAGTTCCTAGCAATAACCATTCATTATCCTTTTGGCATGTACATGTAGCATTCTAAATTTCGTTTTTGTTTAGTCTACAGGTAATTTATGTTTTAGGTACAAACCATGTTCTGTACTAACCAGAAATAACCACTACCATGCAATGGAAGTGTATCCCCTGGGTCATGAAATCTCTGCCATACATGTACATTATAACCTCCCATAAAATAGAAGGGTTATTCCATGAAATATTGCACAGCCCCCCCCCCTCCCCCTCCCCCTCCCCCTTCCCCTGCTGTGAGATGGGGTCAAAAGCCCCCACCAAACCATATCAGATAAAACAAACAGAATCAAAATCAGCTGCAAAATAGCAAAGTAGCATTTTGGGGACTTTGCATAAATTTGCATAATTAATGATTTAAACATTTCTGAGTACGAGTTACGAAGCCTTCACCTAGCTTTATCAGTCAGAACAATCAGACAAGTTGGCCAAGAAATGAGAGAGAAGAAGAAGTAAAGTAATCATTCTGAGCAGATTTGACCTACATATGTGACCTTTGACCCCCAAAATAACAATGAGGTCAATATAAGGCATCTACCATCCAAGTTTGGTAACAAATAGGCAAGTGGTTCAAAAGATACTAACCCCAGTAGAAACCTGCAGGTAAATCTAACATTTGACCTCATTTGACCCTTGAACCTACACAAATGATCTATGACCCCAAATACACTGAGGTACCTACAGAGCATCTACCATCCATGTTTGGTTTCAAAAGGGCAAATGATCAGAAAGCTAAGTTATTCAAGTTTCATGTGCATTGTAGAGCCAACACAAGAACTGTAACAAGGATGGCTGTGTTTGACCGTGTAAAGGGCAGAACATTGGGGTCAGCATCACCACAAGTTATAGGGGTACATATTTGACTATGATACAGTGTACACCTCTGTACAAAACTTGAATGAAATCTGTCAAGAAATGTGGCCAGTAGAGTGCACACAAGACCCTCCAAAAATCAACCTTTCTGTATATAAAGAAGGTGAGGGTACCACCACGAAAAGTTAAAGGCAGGTAGATTTTTTAATGATACACCTCCATACCAAATTTGAAGAAAATTTGTCAGGAAACATGGCCAGTATTGCACACAAAACTGAAAAGTGCTATGAAGTCCAGTCTTTCTTATGACAGCATGACAGAAGTACATGTATGCAACATAGTGACTGAAATATGTAGTAAAATGGTCATTGTCTCCCCTCCCCCTCCATCTTCTTTGTCTTAAGTGAGCCAGTATTTGCCTATAACCAGTATCCATCAAAAGCAATAAGATTTCAAGATATAAGTTTAGTCCTTGAACTTTTCTTGCAATCCACATTGTTGAGAAGGTTCTATTAATTTATAAAGATCCACTGCAATAAACCTATACAATACTACCAAAGAAAACAAACATAAACAACTAATTACCACTTTAGATAAGTATCTCCTTGTTTGGAAATGGATACGTGCAAAATTGTACAACTACTGACAACAAAATAAAATAAATCATACTCTCATATCCTGATAGCATGCACGGATACTTTCACTTTCTACATCAGGGAATATCAACTTCACTGTTCTACTTCAAACTGGAAAACTATCCTATGATGGAAAAAAAAAGAGCTTAAAAGATGGGTATTTTTTTTTCACTTTGCTGCAGTACTTTTCCACAGCTGTGAGAAGCATAAAGCCACTTTTCCTCTTTGTTTATAGGTTATCATAAACAAAACTAAAACATTTCCTTTCATATGTATAAATGATGCTTTATTATAAGAACATTATTCACCAATATCCCGGATGAAATACACTCTGATTTTGAATGAATCCATCCTTTTCTGCTTGTAAATCAATTTGCAAAGTTTTAAGGAAAATCATTAGTGGTAAGTATGTGAAAAGAAAATTTACTTCTGCTTAAAACTTCCACAATGCGTTTCAAACAGCCTGTAATTACTGGGCCACTTTCCATTTGTAAAACATAATACATCAACCAGCTTTTGTTCTTTTCCCCTACATTCACTTCATTCAAACCTTAGAATTCATGTTAGTTTCATAAAACCATAAACACAAAATGAAGATGACTGACCTTGCATACTCTAGCCACTCTACTATAAACCATCTTGCCTTGATTAACATGTTCAACAGCAAGCTCTCGATAGAAGTAGTAAACTCGATCTCCAATCACAAGTGGTTTACCAACAAAATCAGCCTCTAAAAGATGATGAAAAAGTACAGAGAGAAAAAGGAAATTAGGAGATAACTGGCATACAATATTCATCCATTCACCACCACCAAATATTACAATTATTGCCATACACAACTTTGAAGTTAAATAGATGGATTCTCGTCTGCATGCAGTCAAAATTCATGCCACCGCCCTTTGCTAGATCTGAAATATACCATGCATTCCTGCTGAATATTCAGAAATTATCATCCATGGAGAATTTGATCGAAGAGTCATCACTCTGTGGTATGAGCTGAAATACTATTACTGCATTTATAGTCATGGATTGTATGATCGAACGTGCACATTTACGCATTCAAAATAAATGTGTGCCAAGTTTGAAGTTGATCCATTCAAATCTTCATAAGTTATTGTGACAACCATCTATCTTCAGGTACATGTATATAATAATCATCCTGATCTTTGAACTCTGACCATGTGACCCCCAAATCAAATCACTGTCACCCTAGTATGCATACATGGGCCAAGTTTTAAGGTTAAAATGTCAAACAGTTCAAGAGTTATTGCAAGAATGGGCCATTTTCATGCATATTATGACTTCTGTTACCTTTGACCTCATGACCCCTAAATCTAATCAGATTACTGTCAATCTAGTATGCATACATGTGCCAAGTTTATTGACTGTAAATGCCCTGTGCATTGTATTAATTTGGCAGCAGGCACTTTTATCTTGGTTTGCAAGGATGCTGTAATATCAGAAGGCTATACCTTTTTACCTAAATTTGGAAAATAAATGTGTAGCAAAGTTACAGAAATTTTTAGGAGCTTCCTCAAGAACTAATTTGGTATATTAGTGTTCTTTGTCTTAGTGATACTCTTCTTCAAAACATGTATTTTCAGTATGTAAATATCTGTTCACTTCTGGCCTTGTCAAAAAACCTTGGCACTCTTTCCTGTTTTTTGGTTAAAATCATGTCTTTATTTCATCAAAGGAATGCATGTGTACATTTATGACCAGGTTCCCAAACTGAAATCATGGCAGGTCGCACAATATGTAAACAAATACAAATAATGATGCAATACATTATACAGTTACAAATTACATCATAATTACGGGAAGTTGCAACTTAAACATGCATAGTTTGGCAACAGGATGAAAATAATAATAACAGGATTATGTTTTTCTGAACGTGTTGGTAGAAACTGGAAGTAAGAATGAGGTAAGAAAAGGTGAAAGAGATAAAAAAGTAAGGGTAGATGAGGGATAATGAGTAAGCTAGATAGGGGTGGAGAGTGATAAATGAGATAGATGAATATGAAAACTGGAGAAAATAGGAGAAAGAGGATAGGAGAACTGCGATAGTACAAGGAGATCAGGTAAAGGAGGAGGAAGAAGGAGCAGTGGACTAGGAAGAAAAGTAGAAGTAGAAGAAGGAGAGAAAGATGAAAAGATAAAGAAGAGAAAGTAGAAGAGGATGAAGGAGGAGGAGGAGGAGAAGAAGAAGAAGAAGAAGAAGAAGAAGATGAAGAAGATGAAGAAGAAGAAGATGAAGAAGATGAAGAAGAAGAAGATGAAGAAGAAGAAGAAGAAGAAGATGAAGAAGATGAAGAAGAAGATGAAGAAGAAGAAGAAGAAGAAGATGAAGAAGATGAAGAAGAAGAAGAAGAAAAGGTAGAAGAAGAGGATGAAGAAGATGAAGAAGAAGAAGAAGAAGAAGAAGAAGAAGAAGAAGAAAAGGTAGAAGAAGAGGATGAAGGAGGAGAAGAAGAGGAGCTGATTAAAGGTCAAGGTACATGTATTTCACATCCCCCCACTATGATTCCTTCCTTGCATAGAATATGACAATAGTTACAGTGAGTGTAACCATTATTTCTTACTTCGGTCACAAGTTCTTTATACCGGTCAAGCTTTGTCTTGTGAGTATCGTTGGTATTTGTTTTAAAGGGTACTGTTAATTCAACCAATAGCATTTGTTTCACTGATTCCCAAATAATGACAAGATCTGGATGGTGAGAAGTTATCAAGATGTGGGGTGAGATGGTTCCGGCTGCAATGGTGAAACCAAGCATATCTGTATAAACTTGTTCATGAGAGAGGGACTGTTTCACTGTTCTATTAATATGACTAAGAATATTATTGCTCCTCCACTTGTATCTCCTAAGAAATGTTGAACAGTTTGAAAGAATGTGATGAGGGTGCCAGTTGTAAGGGGGCAAAAAAGGGCATTTATTTGCACGACACTCTGCAGCAGTTGTAGAGCGATCTAGCAAGGAGCCCCTCCAGAAGACCACATCGCGAGGTGGTCTTCTGCACCACTTTAGAGTGGTCCAGAGGAGCACTTCCTGGAACAGTTTGTCTGTTTACACTTATGTTAAAGTGCTCCCTGCTAGAGTGCTCTAGATAGTGAGTGTGAATGGGGCCTTAGACAAGCTTCATTAGGAAGTCACATTTATGAATAGTGAGTACATGTACATGTTCATGAATATGAACCATGTGAACAATGCAAAGCACCGATGTGAACGTACAATTGCACGTTATTTGAGCATGAATAGCATGCTGTGTACAAATGTGAAGAAAATGCAGCTGCAAATGTGTACTATGTGCAGAGAATGGTGGAGGAGTTATACCATTCAAAAGTCATGGTGAGAAAGGGCTATTTTCGTATATCACGACATTTGTGACCGTTAACCGCATTACCTTGAAATCTAATCCGATTATTGTCACCCTAGTATGCATACATGTGCCAAGTGAGAAGGTAATACGCCAAACCGATTCAGAGGTATCGCGAGAATGGGCTATTTCCATATATATATATGATTTTGGTGACCTTTGACCTCATGACCCCCACATCTAATTACATCACTATCTCCCTTGTATGCATAGATGTGCCAAGTTTGAAACTGATCTGTAGAACAGTTCTTTAGTTATAGTGAGAACAAAAATGGGACGGACGGACATGGACAACCTGAAAACATAATACCTCCAATCATGTTGTGGAGGAGGCATAAAAATTCAACTTGTAATATCCTAAGGGATAGATTTCACAATTCTGCTACCTGCATCTGTTTTGTTTTAATAAAAATATACCTACAACATTTTTTGGTCTTTTTTCAGGCTTTGTTTAACATTCAGATTCTAGGGCAGGATTTGCTGCCTAAAGCATTGAATTAGTTCAAACTGAGACATATATTTGAATAGGTTCATGAAACATCAATAAAAAGAAAAGGAATCAATAATGGAGCCCATGTTAGTAGATTTAATTCCAACTTGGGAAGGACTTACCATTGACTGATCTTGAGAAATAAGATGTAGTGTCAAGACGGTCAGTGAATGAAGTGTCTGAACCACTGAGCCCAGTAGCATAGATATTAACTCTAGAGATAGCTGTCTCAGATTTCCCATGAGTCTGGGAAACTCCTAAGAATAATTGCCCATCTGAAATATGATGCAAACAAAGAAAGAAATAATATCCCTTTAACATAAACAAGAAAAATAATATGAAACATATTCATACAACTTCTCAAGAAACTACTAGGTTTTAAAAAATTGACACTTTTGATCATTAATAACTAAAAAAATAAAACACGTAAAAGACTAAGGTTTTCATAGTGTCAAGTTGAAGAATGTTAAATGTATCAAGACCAGGTTTTGTGAATCTGTCCTCTTCAATATTCATACAATAATGCTCTGATGTTCCATCAGATTTCACTTTATGAAAAATTGAGGCCACAAGCTGTGTATGTGTTTGTGTCAGCAATGAATTCCGAGCCTGACAATTACAATTGTGCATTGCACCTTAAATTCCACTGTACCTCTAGCAACCCAGAGTCATGAAAAATTCCAACATCCTATTACATGTATTTACCACATGCTACCAAGATTATGTAACAGTCGTTAAAAACAGTAATTGAAGACAAAATCCACCTACCAGCATACTGTGCTGTGGCATTAAGTTCCCAGTGTTTAGGTGCGATACCAGTCCCATCAACAGTATTATAACCTTCTGATGTACTGAATTCACATGGTCCATCATTGCTAGGTCCAGGACATCTTACTCCTTGTAGGCCCTAGCAAACCAAACAAAGCTCTCATTGAAGTAATCATTCATTTACATGTATTGAACATTAATATATACATGTAAGGATTAAAGGTGGTGGCCGTTTCAAACAATTTCGATGGCTGTTCCATTAAATGGCATTTTGGACTGTGAAGTTATCTCATGGCACAAAGAAAATTTATATCAAAAACAAAAATATTTTTCCCCTTAAGTTTTCAAAGCAAAATGTAGATCAATAAAAGTTTATAAGCATAAAACCCACTACAACAAAAAAGTATAGATCACCTTGGCCGGTATTCAATAAACTAGTTAAGCATGCTTAAGTCAGAAAATCTAAGCACTTTTTCTTATTTTCTGTCTAAGACAAAATTCTTAGCCAAAGCGCGTATTCCGTAAGATTTGGCTAAGAATTTTTGTTCATCTTAAGACAGATTTTGGCTTATGGCTAAGCCAATTTTCATAAAATTGTGGAGGCGGTATTCAATAAGATTTAGATATGAAAAATTACTAAGAATTATACCCTATATTCAATAGGGTATGATACAACAAGGTCAATTCCTAGAACTTATGAGGCTCGAGGAAGAGGACCTCACATGGAAAAGTATAATGTATGATCTTCCATCCAAAGTTCTAAGCTTTGCCGTACGTGCCTCTATAGACTGTCTTCCTACATTCAGGAACTTACAAAGATGAGGGAAAAAATCATTAGCAAATTGCAAACTCTACGGTAATAAACAGACTCTCCATCATGTCTTAAATGGGTGTAAAGTTATGCTAGAGCAGGGCAGGTATACATGGCAACATGACAATATCCTGAACTTTATGTACCAATACCTACAGAAATCACTAAGAGGAGACTACACCAACCCACGATCCCACAAAATATCCTCCCAACCCAACAGCGACCTGATCTAGTCGTCCATTCGATGGAAAACAAATTGTAATAGTATAACTGACTGTCCTCTCTAAATGAACATAGACGCCCGACATGAGGACAAATGTAACAGATATGCGTCCCTAACCAATGACATCAGAGACCAAGGATACTCATGTGATCTCCTTTGTGTGGAGATAGGCTCGAGGGGATATGTATCAAGAGAAAACAAGGGAAGAATCAAATCCCTACTGAAGAAAATGAAACGGGGTAAAAGTACAAAAACAGTGTTGAAAAATGTAAGCAAACTAAGCGTGATGTCAAGCTACTCTTTGTATATTTCAAAGGATGAACCAACATGGATAAATCCAAAAATGCTCAACGTTCCGGTTGACTAGGTCTTACTGAACACAAGAATGTATCTTAAGCCCTATTTCGTGCTTACCATAAAACATAATATGCAATCGTTAGCCATGCCGAGATAGAATTATATCATCATTAAACTTATTTTCTGATTGGAGTTATTCCAAACCATCTGTGTATTTTATTTTCATTATTCATCTATTCTTTAGTTTTGCCCTATTCCTTTCTTATGTCTTATAATGGTATATATACATAAAATTGAATATCCATACAATTTGATTTTTAAAAATGATTAGTTCTTCAGTTTACAATGAATAGAATGGAGTAGTAGCATTTCTTCCCACATGTTAAACAACGTTTATAATGAAATCGGCATTGTTTCCTGTTTATATACATATTCGTGATCCAAATGATAGGCTAACACTTCCTTTTTTGGATATATGATGCTATGACAGACCTGTACAAGCTTGTATCAGTTGTTATCATTTTCGTTGATTGTTTTGTTATTTCTTTTAGTTCTTTAATGCTTTGTCTATATGTATTTTTTGTTGTTGTTTTGTTTGTACTTGTAACTATAATTTGTGACCCTGCCTCCTGCCAGTAGAGAGGAATGTTTCCTCACCTTCTGGCAGAGGACCTGGGTATATATCTCTCTTTGTCACATCTTTGTTGCTTTATCGAAATAAAGATGAATTATATATACCAGGGAGATGCTTAAGTTGTCCGCTGGGCTGCTTCACCCATATACAAGATGAAACAAAAACATACGAATACACCGCGCCACAAGCAGGAATGACCGTTTAACCGTTTGACCGTTTGACCTACATCTGCGTCTAGATCTCCTCGTAACATACCGTACCGTATGCACGTAGCGTGCCAGGTACAGGTATATGACGTGCAGTAGCTACTCAATGCCATGGCCACCGGCACTGATCAGAGTGTTCAGAGTAGACTATGCATAAAGTTTTTAATTACCGGTATTGTTGAGATATCCATCAAACCGACATGTTTTAAAACTGTAACATACATGTAGTATAGATATATTATAATCTGGGAACAGTTTAGCTCTAGACAAGTAAGACTCGGTTAATCTATTTATTAGATGTTAAATTCAGACTTAATGTTAGTTATGGACCAAGTTAGGCTGGCTTGGGCGCTGACGTTACCGGTCTGGTCGCTGTTGTAAGGATCCACACTGGCCGGTGCCGGCCGACTGGCACGGCTACGACTAGCTAGCTAGCGACCAATGTGGGGTCCACATTACTGCTGGACGGGGCTCTCTGAAATTGTTGTTAGAAAAATTAATCTGCCTAGCCCTAGACCCTAGATGGTGGATACTGGTCGAGAAATGAAGCTTTGACTTATTGGAATCCAGGCATAGGCTAGCCAAGCCAGGCTTACTTGAGTGCCAGTCAGTTAATCACAAAATAACATCATTCCTTCAGGTTTTTTGTATTTGTTTATCTCATACGTTTTGTACATCATTTTCGTGCAGTGCGATTTTTCTTTTAACACACAAAATGCATAGGCAAATTGTGGCTGCAGTTGTGAACTCGATATACTTGGCAAGTCTTAAAGACGTCATCCAATCTAAGATTTTGTCTAATTTATCGTCTTACTTGAGAACAGTGCCCAAATGTTTATATCGTTAGGACAGATTTCTTAGACAAGCAAATGGTTAAGACAAATTACTTAGACTTCAGCAAAATGTCTTAGAAGTTTATTGAATATAGGCCCTTGATTCTAAAGAAATGATCTGACCCCCCCCCCCCTGTAGACAATCATGCAACTCTAGACTTAACAGTGGTTAAGCATTGGTAAGAGATCACCTCAGGCCCTTAAAGCTCCGACCTAAGCATCTATCAATATTCATGATCAAAGATGAATTCATTTTGTAAGATGCTTCCAGCAAGTAGGGTGCATTTGTACATGTTTTGAAACATGATGCCCATTGGCTTACCGTATGCACAATAAATGCTCAATGCGCAACTAATGTGCAACAAATGCGCATCAAATCAAAGTGTCATAATAAAACTGATACGTGCAATGGGTATGCAACAGTGTCATCGATATCACAGCGATAACGGGTGCTTATTGGCCCCTTCAAATGATCGGAAAGAGGTGGAGCCTAATGCCATTTGTGTAATGGTATCTGCACGTGCTGCATTTCGTCTAGTAATTTTATTATATGTCTATGGATCACCCCCACCCCCCATAAGCAATCATGCACCTCAAAAGACTTAATGGTGGTTAAGCATTGATAAGAGATCACCCCCCCCTAAGCAATCATGCATCTCTAGCTAGACTTAATGGTGGTGAAGCATTGATAAGAGACCACCCCCCCCCCCCCAAGCAATCATGCATCTCTAGCTAGACTTAATGGTGGTGAAGCATTGATAAGAGATCACCCCCCCCCCCCTAAGCAATCATGCATCTCTAGCTAGACTTAATGGTGGTGAAGCATTGATAAGAGACCACCCCCCCCCCCCAAGCAATCATGCATCTCTAGCTAGACTTAATGGTGGTGAAGCATTGATAAGAGATCACCCACCCCCCCCTTAAGCAATCATGCATCTCTAGTTAGACTTAATGGTGGTTAAGCATTGATAAGAGATCACCCCCCCCCCAAGCAATCATGCATCTCTAGCTAGACTTAATGGTGGTGAAGCATTGATAAGAGATCATTCCCCCCCCCCCTAAGCAATCATGCATCTCTAGCTAGACTTAATAGTGGTGAAGCATTAATAAGAGATCACCCCACCCCCCCCCCCCCATAAGCAATCATGCATCTCTAGCTAGACTTAATGGTGGTGAAGCATTGATAAGAGATCATCCCACCCCCCCCCCCCCCATAAGCAATCATGCATCTCTAGCTAGACTTAATGGTGGTGAAGCATTGATAAGAGATCACCCCCCCCAAGCAATCATGCATCTCTAGCTAGACTTAATGGTGGTGAAGCATTGATAAGAGATCACCCCACCCCCCCCCATAAGCAATCATGCATCTCTAGCTAGACTTAATGGTGGTGAAGCATTGATAAGAGATCACCCCCCCCCCAAGCAATCATGCATCTCTAGCTAGACTTAATGGTGGTGAAGCATTGATAAGAGATCACCCCCCCCCAAGCAATCATGCATCTCTAGCTAGACTTAATGGTGGTGAAGCATTGATAAGAGATCACCCCCCCCCCCAAGCAATCATGCATCTCTAGCTAGACTTAATGGTGGTGAAGCATTGATAAGAGACCACCCCCCAAGCAATCATGCATCTCTAGCTAGACTTAATGGTGGTGAAGCATTGATAAGAGATCATTCCCCCCCCCCCTAAGCAATCATGCATCTCTAGCTAGACTTAATGGTGGTTAAGCATTGATAAGAGATCACCCCCCCCCCCCCAAGCAATCATGCATCTCTAGCTAGACTTAATGGTGGTGAAGCATTGATAAGAGACCACCCCCCCCCCCCAAGCAATCATGCATCTCTATCTAGACTTAATGGTGGTAAAGCATTGATAAGAGATCACCCCACCCCCCCCCATAAGCAATCATGCATCTCTAGCTAGACTTAATGGTGGTGAAGCATTGATAAGAGATCACCCCCCCCCCCCCCAAGCAATCATGCATCTCTAGCTAGACTTAATGGTGGTGAAGCATTGATAAGAGATCACCCCCCCCCCAAGCAATCATGCATCTCTAGCTAGACTTAATGGTGGTGAAGCATTGATAAGAGATCACCCCCCCCCCCCAAGCAATCATGCATCTCTAGCTAGACTTAATGGTGGTGAAGCATTGATAAGAGATCACCCCCCCCCCCAAGCAATCATGCATCTCTAGCTAGACTTAATGGTGGTGAAGCATTGATGAGAGATCATTCCCCCCCCCCCTAAGCAATCATGCATCTCTAGCTAGACTTAATGGTGGTTAAGCATTGATAAGAGATCACCCCCCCCCCCCCCCCCAAGCAATCATGCATCTCTAGCTAGACTTAATGGTGGTGAAGCATTGATAAGAGATCATTCCCCCCCCCCAAGCAATCATGCATCTCTAGCTAGACTTAATGGTGGTGAAGCATTGATAAGAGACCACCCCCCCCCCCAAGCAATCATGCATCTCTAGCTAGACTTAATGGTGGTGAAGCATTGATAAGAGACCACTCCCCCCCCCCCAAGCAATCATGCATCTCTAGCTAGACTTAATGGTGGTAAAGCATTGATAAGAGATCACCCCACCCCCCCCCATAAGCAATCATGCATCTCTAGCTAGACTTAATGGTGGTGAAGCATTGATAAGAGATCACCCCCCCCCCCCAAGCAATCATGCATCTCTAGCTAGACTTAATGGTGGTGAAGCATTGATAAGAGATCACCCCCCCCCCCCCCCCAAGCAATCATGCATCTCTAGCTAGACTTAATGGTGGTGAAGCATTGATAAGAGATCACCCCCCCCCCAAGCAATCATGCATCTCTAGCTAGACTTAATGGTGGTGAAGCATTGATAAGAGATCACCCCCCCCCCAAGCAATCATGCATCTCTAGCTAGACTTAATGGTGGTGAAGCATTGATAAGAGATCATTCCCCCCCCCCCCTAAGCAATCATGCATCTCTAGCTAGACTTAATGGTGGTTAAGCATTGATAAGAGATCACCCCCCCCCCCCCCCCAAGCAATCATGCATCTCTAGCTAGACTTAATGGTGGTGAAGCATTGATAAGAGATCATTCCCCCCCCCCCCCCCAAGCAATCATGCATCTCTAGCTAGACTTAATGGTGGTAAAGCATTGATAAGAGACCACCCCCCCCCCCCCCCAAGCAATCATGCATCTCTAGCTAGACTTAATGGTGGTGAAGCATTGATAAGAGACCACTCCCCCCCCCCCCCCAAGCAATCATGCATCTCTAGCTAGACTTAATGGTGGTAAAGCATTGATAAGAGATCACCCCACCCCCCCATAAGCAATCATGCATCTCTAGCTAGACTTAATGGTGGTGAAGCATTGATAAGAGATCACCCCCCCCCCCCCCAAGCAATCATGCATCTCTAGCTAGACTTAATGGTGGTGAAGCATTGATAAGAGATCACCCCCCCCCCCCAAGCAATCATGCATCTCTAGCTAGACTTAATGGTGGTGAAGCATTGATAAGAGATCACCCCCCCCCCAAGCAATCATGCATCTCTAGCTAGACTTAATGGTGGTGAAGCATTGATAAGAGATCACCCCCCCCCCCCCAAGCAATCATGCATCTCTAGCTAGACTTAATGGTGGTGAAGCATTGATAAGAGATCATTCCCCCCCCCCCTAAGCAATCATGCATCTCTAGCTAGACTTAATGGTGGTTAAGCATTGATAAGAGATCACCCCCCCCCCCCCCAAGCAATCATGCATCTCTAGCTAGACTTAATGGTGGTGAAGCATTGATAAGAGATCATTCCCCCCCCCCCCCCCAAGCAATCATGCATCTCTAGCTAGACTTAATGGTGGTGAAGCATTGATAAGAGACCACCCCCCCCCCCCCCAAGCAATCATGCATCTCTAGCTAGACTTAATGGTGGTAAAGCATTGATAAGAGATCATTCCCCCCCCCCCCCTAAGCAATCATGCATCTCTAGCTAGATTTAATGGTGGTAAAGCATTGATAAGAGATCACCCCCCCCCCCCCCCCCAAGCAATCATGCATCTCTAGCTAGACTTAATGGTGGTAAAGCATTGATAAGAGATCACCCCACCCCCCCCCCCCCCAAGCAATCATGCATCTCTAGCTAGACTTAATGGTGGTGAAGCATTGATAAGAGATCACCCCCCCCCCAAGCAATCATGCATCTCTAGCTAGACTTAATGGTGGTTAAGCATTGATAAGAGATCACCCCCCCCCCCCCCAAGCAATCATGCATCTCTAGCTAGACTTAATGGTGGTGAAGCATTGATAAGAGATCACCCCCCCCCCCTAAGCAATCATGCATCTCTAGCTAGACTTAATGGTGGTGAAGCATTGATAAGAGATCACCCCCCCCCCCCTAAGCAATCATGCATCTCTAGCTAGACTTAATGGTGGTGAAGCACTGATAAGAGATCATTCCCCCCCCCCCCCAAGCATCATGCATCTCTAGCTAGACTTAATAGTGGTTAAGCATTGATAAGAGATCACCCCCCTCCCCCCCCCCCCCCCCCCCCCCTAAGCAATCATGCATCTCTAGCTAGACTTAATAGTGGTTAAGCATTGATAAGAGAGAGAGACTGACCTCATTGTTTCTTGTCACATTACAGATATAACATCTTGGATTGAGGGCATTGGTTCCACATACTAGCAGCCTGTTATCAGTCATTATCTCTGCAATCCTTATGAAGTTAAAACAGTCTCTATCCTGTGCATGACACAAAGGGATATCAAAAAGTGCAATACTGGGTAATCATAACATTGTCCTATGTATAAATCAGAACAAAACATGAAACAGCAGCATCATCATTCAATGTATCAATAATATTCAAACCAGGAGTAAGTGTTAATATTAGATGTCGTATTGGTCATTAAAGTAATTGTCATTGATAACTGTTTTGCTCACATACTCCAAAAGCCCTGTGGCACTGAAAAAAAAATGAAGAAAAATATTGAAATTCATAAATCAACAACATTGTCATAAATTTTGTTTCTTTGTAAATCTCACCAACTAAGCCTTCTCACTTTTATTACTTTTTTTCAACATGCACTTTCGGTGCAAAAAGTACTTACATGTACCTAGACAATGAACTTGGATTTCAAAGACATGGCTACAATATTTCCCACTGATATTCATTAACATGTGTAATCATCAAGTGACAACACAGAGTCTTACATCATACTAGTGTGATATTAATAGGCTGACTTGAATAATTATATGAAAATTTTTGTCTTCTTCATGAACTACAATTATTTAGCATTCTAAATTGATATCAATAAATATCAATGATTTCTTTTGGTTTCAGCAGTCAACAGGGGACAGAAGAAGATGAATTGGTAACATCGGTAGAAGAGGAATTAGGCTATACCAATTATTTTGATGATTAAGTACACCGGACCTTTAAATAAGACTACATGTGATGATACTGGTTGCAAACTGAGCTCTGTGAAAACTTACCTTTTTAAATGTTGTGCGATCACGACACTGAATAAAGGCGTTACCATTGTCACAGGTCTTGAATTCCTCAATATTCTAGGCAGAATAACAACAGAAAGTATTAATTCAGCCTTCAGATATTTCTCATATTTATAATTAATATATTCTGGAAGAGATTGGGTGTTATATTCCTTCATACAACTAGAGACAAATGACACCATCAAAGCACACCAATGGATATGTCATACCAGACCATCACCATGTGTTGGACAAGTCCATGGTATACTATTCTCCCCTTTAAAGGTGTCCAAAATTCAGACAAATTGAAATATACACTGTAGCAAGTTGCATGCTATTTGAAAACTATTACATTGAATATAATTATTCCAATGATATTTTAGGAGAATTATGTGAAATTATGAAATTCTGTCAAAATATAAAAATAACACTGCATTAAGTTATGCTCATTGACATACGTTTTGAAGATTGTTTAGATCATTGTGGTTGAGCGTGAGCAGCATTTCCCTTCCTCCGATGAGAGCGCTGTTTGAGTCTTTCCGTAGAATACGAAAACCCATTGTACCTGGTTTAGAATACACTTTCTCCACTCCAGCAACTTTAAGAAGTAGAGAATTAAAATATTATATAAAAATAGTACAGAGTTGTTCTGATTATACATACATGTAAGTGTGAATCAAAGTGCAATTTTTTTAAACTGGTTGATGTTGTCATGTAGATCACATTTAAAAAAAAACTAAATTAGATGGAAGAATAATAAAATAAAAGATAATATCTTGATCAAACAAAGTATGAAATGATTTAATCATCAGAATGCAATTGATTAAAGAAGAGTATGGTATCATATTTGTTTGACTTTACTACACACAGTTTTGCATTTTACTTTGTTCTAATATATACCAGTAGTGTTATTTTGAAAAATAAATTTTTCATTCATAAAAAAGTTAAAACTACATAACAAACAATACTGATCAAAAAGAAAAGGTTAAATAGTTGAGCAACAGTGAAAGAGAATCGGGAAAACAAGCTTTTCATTCCTGCCATTACCACTTTGCATCTTTACTGGATCTTTTCAAAATCATATATCCAATCTAAGAGAGTAAATTTTAACTTCTTGAGCTTTTTTGTTAAATATTCTTCAGTCCAGCAAAATGAACATCCCTTGTTACTCTACTACATGCAAGGCGATGAAGTCTTACCTTTCGGTGATAAAGTGGCAATGATTGGTGTACTAGCATAAACTTGGATCACCAAACTTGATAACATCCACACAAAGAATATCATAAGCTCCATGATAACTTGGTCTCAATATCCCTGCAGTAAAGGAAACAAAGGGAAATCGACACAAAGTTAGATGTATTTGCGAATTCTCTCCTATATTTTGCATCATACATGTATGAGGTAAAACTATTGGCATAAAAATCATCAGGCAGATGTGCATGGTATCAAACGAATGCATTCTGACAATTTTTACGCTGATAAACGCATACTGTAGATCTAATGCATACAATAATATGCAAGTCCTTTGGAAGCACATAGAGACGTTATATCATAATGTGATATGTGCTAGATACAAGAACTACATATTATCATTATTATCATTACATAAATTCTCTGCATGGAAATGCTAGTAATGCACAAAATGATAAAGCATACACGATTATACAACTAAGAAACTGTCAAACCTCCAAACGATAACTGAGAAAAGTGGGGACAAATCAACATTCTTCATGTAATTCTGTAAGATTTTCTCAACATTTCTTTCCATCTTTCTGACGTTACTGGACTTTCTTGGAATTAATACCTGTAAATTTACCATTTTAGCACTCTAGTGGTCACCAATAGTCTTGTTGCACAACAGGACAAAGCCTCACTCTACTAAAATTGATGCAAAATTACTCATTTCATTTTTGGAATCATGTTTTCCAGCATCAGTGAGTTGAATTTTCTATAGATCTATTTTACTGATATTTTGGTGTTCGTATTTGGTAATCAAATGCTGGTATGAGTGCATATTAGTGACATGTTATCATCAGACATTTTCCCTGATTTATTTAAAATAGATTAAGGGTAATTCCATGAAAATGTCAACTTATGATGAAAATACAAAATATGATATGTTAGTTGAATATGCATGATCTGAAGTTCTGAACTGAATATTCAGAATGTCTAATTTTTTTATATTTCTACTCCAAATGGCCATTTTTTGACCCATAAATCACATTTCTCAATCTCATGGAAAAAATATGGTCTCAGATTGAGTACATTTAGTTGCATTTCAAGTAGTGTTGTCAGCCGGTCTGGGATCGGGATCAAATCCCAGGGGTCTGAGGCCCCAAGACAGTTCCAGGACGGATCCGGTATCAATCGATTGTGACCGTATCCCGGCAGAAAAAAAAATATTATAATAACTTATTACCGGTAATTATTTATCCTGTAAACTTTAGTAATTGTACTTACAAAATACGAGAGTACTAGGGTTATTGCTTAACTGTTACTGTTAGATCTATATTTTGGCTTTCACTGCTATTGCATTGCGCAATAATCACCTGCTCCGTATTCGCGTCTATTTCTGTGATTCGTTTTCGCTTTCCATGAGCATGTACATGTAGCTGAAGACACCAGCGAACGCATTGTGCAATAATCAGCTGCTCCGTATTCGTGTCTATTTCTGTGATTTGTGTTCGCTGTCCACGTGCACATAGCTGCAGACACCGTGAACGTAATGGTACTATGAAATTGTTGCTTATTTCAGTTGTCAGTGGAAAGTTGCAGAGGCAAAATCCCCATAGACCAGTACAGAATTTTCTCTCGCGGAACCATTCTTTTATACATGCTGAAGAGTACTATGTACATTTGATGCACCGCGCAAGTACATCTACTGATAGGACATACATTAAAGGGAAAGTCCACCCTAGAAGTTTCACCGTTTCAATAAAAGGAGAAAGATTTGAACAGCATTTTAAAAAAGAAATAAGCAAAATCAGTAAAAAAATAAGAAAATTATACTCATTTACATTTTCTAGTAAATTACTCTCGGCTCTGGCAAATTGGCAACACTGATGACATCATGTGCGAGCAGGTCTCCATTCACTTTGTACATGAAATTTCACATTTTTTCCAATTTTCTTGAAAGTTACACATTTTCTTACCCCATAGTCAAAGTATGTCACGTAAAAAGGAATTCTTGTAAACATAGTCTCTTATGCAAAATCGGCGCCATATTTCCAAAGCACGCGAAGGCTTAAGTCCATGCTAAGAAACAGGGTCGCAGTAAAAGCACTAAAAATAAAGAAATCAGTGGTTTTTTTTGACAAGTCTTTTTGTTTATCGCAAGCTCAGAGTGTGATGGTATCAGCGAAAAAACAAATGAAAACCAAACCCCCCCCCCCGTATCTGCCGATGCAGTGACTTCATGTACAAAGTTGAGTGCAAGTCCCCGCTGGCCTTCATTCGACCGCAACACGAGTACCGATGAGCGCCGCAACTTCCGCGATGGACAACCGTGTACGGTGCGGCGCATTTCAGCGGCCCCCTTACGTGCTGACAGTGAACACGCAGTGCGCCCGGTCGAATGATTGCCGGGGGATATCGAATGAAGGGCATGAAACATAGCGATATATTTTTGTATTTTCTAAAAAATTGTGATGCATTTGAAAAAATAAACATTGTGATAGAAATAGTTTAATATATTTGACATAAATATATGTAGATATGATTTTGTGAAAAGTAAGTGCACCAGAATAAAATAGCAGAAAAGCTTAAGCGCTCGAATCTCGGGCAGTTTACTCTACATGTACGATGTACTAAGTTAGTGTCCTGGCGCGAAAGCTCGAAAGTGCAGTACTCATGTTAGCACCCATTAGATCTAGACCTAATTATAAGTAGATTTTAAAAAGAAAACGAGATAACGATATTATGCAAGACTGGGCAAACCCTGAGAATAGGGGACCGGAACGCGCGCACGTATTCATTTGTGTGCAAACAAATGCAGCCGGTGGCAGCGGCAGAGTCGGCGGCGAGGGGGACGATCTGCACAACCACAAGATTCATGGATCGGATGAAACATTTGTGAGTTTGAGAACATTTCTGGCAAAAATCAAAATGATTTTCACCACATAATCACACATTTAAAAGCTGAGAGGACAATGTAATATATTAGAACATAATTACTTGATTAAAACATATTTTAAAGTCATTTTGAACTTGATCATGGACTTGTGACATAACGACTTTCGGCTGTTGCTGCCGATCTCTGCAGACTGCACAGTACAAATGGCATGCGCGCGCGTTCCGGTCCCCTATTCTCCGGGTTTGCCCAGACCTGCTAATTCCTGCCCTTCTTTCAACACTGTAACATAATACGGTTAAAGCTATTGCTTGGTATATCATAATCTCATCTGTTGTTGCATTGCATTCTTCATCGGTAGACTTTACTTACCATACACAAAATTGAGTAGATGGGGCTCCACCAAATTCACAATGAGCAGTCTATTATTCAAGCTTAAGACGTTCTCACGCAGGAATTAACACAATACGTTAGACAGAACTTCTGACAAAACTGTACATTAAATACCTACATTAAAGGCCTATAAAACGATATAACGTTCCGTTCATATCCTTGCAGTGATGCAAATTTAAGACAAATTCTCTAAATGCGACACAACTTCTGCAAAATTATTATTAAGCTCCGATCCTGTCATCAGTTCCGTGTGACGTCAAGGGGGGGGGGGGGGGGGATAACCGCGGTAAGCTAGGTCTAGTACGTCTAGTCATCGATCGATGGGTCTAGTCCACATAACTATATTTGTCTCGTATGTCTTATACTAAGTCTGAGTCATGTCCAAGACGTGAATAACCATCTGATTACGTCTGTAAAACAACAACAGCAACAACAAAAACAAAACAAAAAACAACTACACTCCCAGTCCCGCTTGTGAATGGGTTTGGTGGAGGTGGGGGGAGGGGGGTTACACTTATTCCTGGCTCGCCTCCGTTTTAAAACCAAATTTGTTGTTGTTCTTGCGCAAATATTCTAATTTAGTAATGATAAGCTCCTTAAAACCCCCACACCAACCAACCAACCATTTATTTAGTTGTTTATTTGGGTTTGTGCCATGGGTGTCAATACGTTTTATGATGAGGGTGGGGGGACACTCAATCCAAAAATTGAAGGGGAAAAAAAGAGAAGAAAATTAAGGTGCCTGTATTTCTATTTTAAAAAATGGGGGAAGGCATAGGTGGCAGAACGTCTTCAAAAAGGGAGAGGGAAGCGAAAAGGGGCAGTTTTTTGCAAAAAGGGGACACTTACAAAGGGTGAACCTAACAGGGAAAATGGGCGTTTAGAATAGTTTTCAATACATACTTTTCTAATCTTTTCATCATACCCACATGTTGTGTGTCCGGACAGGTTGTACATGTATATCGATTTAAAACAGCCATTTAAAGAAGTTTACAGGCAAAGTTTCTTGAAGTTTCTAACACTTTTGTTAGACAATATTATCATGAGAGAACTAATATTGATGATGATTGGTGCTAGTTTTTGTTGAATCCAAAGACAGTTAAGAGAAGGCATCATCTCTGTTAAGTGTCCGGACACACGACCCCAGTAAAGACTGCTCTAAGTAATCATTTGTGAGGGAGCAAAACGAGCGAGAAAAAACTAACTTTTATCTCTTTTTTTTCTTTTTTTTTTTGCTGAAAACCACAATATTTGCATTTTTACAGATAAGAATTGACCAAGCTGTTCAGTGCATATTTGAAATCTTATCACGACCGATATTCTATTAGCACGATTAGAGAAAAAAATGTTAAACGGCAAAGGGTTTTTTTTTTTTATTTTAAGCACCATTTGGACATGAGTAGGAGAATAGATAACACTTTCCCGATTTTACAGTGCCAGACACCTATTCAGATAAGACTTTATGGTTAACACCAGTGGCGTAACTACGGGGGGAGGGGTCACGGGGACGTGCCCCCCCCCCCCCCCCCCCCATCGGCTGGCAAAGAGAGAGAGAGAGGAAAGGAGAAAGGAAGAGAAAAGAAAAGGGGAACACAAGGAAAAGGAAAATGGTATACCGGGAAGCGTTCCTTCGCTTCGCTTAGCATTTAAGTAACGGTGCCAGGTAATAATGTCAGAGGTAATAATGTCTGAGGTAAAAATGTCGAGGTAATAATGTCAGAGGTAAAAATGTCAGAGGTAAAATGCCAGGGTGAAATGCCAGAGGTAAAAATTTCAGAGGTGAACATGCAAGAGGTAAAAATCTGAGATTTGAATATGACAGAGGTAAAAAGTCAGAGGTAGAAATGTCAGAGGTATGTCAGATTAGAAAATGTTGAAGTAAACATGTTACAGGTACAGATATTGAATTACAGAAAGGAAGGGGCACGCGAGATATCTGCCTATTTTGTTCAATCTTTCATCGTTTCTACATTACTGATTATGTAGGGGAAAAAAAACGAAGTACATGTACATGTATAAGTGAGGGGGGGGGGGGAATTGAGCATACATGTACAGTTAAAATTTGTACGTTAATGAACATTGTAAAAACGATGGTGGGAAAAAACTCTGACTTGTAACATTAGTAGCTGACAACATTCATTTCACATGAGTCACGATTACAAATGTGCACATTCCTCTTCGTATATAAACCGTGGTGTACGTGAACGAATGCCTGAATATTATTTTCCTAATACGAGGAATAGGAAGCAAGCGAATGGAACTAATAAGATTTTTGTATAGTCGCTCATCGGATACGCTGCGGAATTTACATCTTTTCAAAAGAATTACCTGTACTTAATTAGTTAATTGTGTTAGCATATGCAAAACATCAAACGTGAATATTTTCTTTCCACTCTGTAATTTCATTCAGAACTTATTTCCCATTAATCTCAAAGAAAACAATGGACATCATCCCACGTGACATTTCTTACGCAGATGGCGAAATTTACTTATTCAATTGTCAAAATTATGTTTCACAGTGCATGTGAAGCGGCAAAAGCTTTTCTAATTCAATATTCGTAGGGGGGCCTACCTGTACTGTAAATGTTCACTTCGGCATTTCCAGAGCTGACATTTTTTCCTCTGGCTTTTTTACCTCTGACATTTTTACCTCTGACATTTTTACCCCTGACATTTTTACCTCTGACATTTTTACCTCTGGCATTTTTACCTCTGACATTTTTACCTCTGACATTTTTACACCGAACCTAAGTAACTTAACCAATGTCATGCTAATAACTATTCTTATGAAATGAAACAGTTTACATCTTGTGTCTCAATCTAATGTTATAGGCTGGTATTGTTCCACTCAAAGAATGTTAGTAATAACCACATCTGGATTTCACTCCAAGAAATTTATCTAAAAGGGGCCCTATAAGTAGATGGCCTAGACAAAAAACAAAATTTCCCATCTGTTCGTTCGCTAGCTCGCTACTCCCGGTGGGAAAAGCTAGAAACAAAATGATTTCGGGCAATCATATTTCAGAAGCGAGTTAGCAAAGTATCATAATATCAAAATATCATAATATTTGGGCAGCGAGGAGGTTCACAAAATTACAAAAAATATTTATTGTATTTTGCTGACAAATCCATACATATACGGTATCTATATATTTTGTGTGTGAGTGTGAGTGTGATGGGGGGGGGGGGCATTGCTGACTTTGCTCGCTTGTAAAAACAGAATGGTTTCGGACGGTGAGCGAGGTACCTAAACGGATTCATATTCAGCACACAGGGGATCGAATAGATTATTTAGATATTTCTATTTCGATAATGAAGTAACACTTCTACAATGAAAAAAAGTATAATTTTCCTCGTTCGCTGCGCTCGCTCGTTAGATAATTGTTTGATTTTTTTTATAGCAAGCGAATTGGGTGAATGGGGTGACCAAATAAATGGGGTCCGCCCACTTGACCGAAGGCCCGCGAGGCCGAAGACCCGCGAGACCGAAGGCCCACGAGGCCGAAGGCCCGCGAGACCGAAGGCCCGCGAGACCGACTTTTTTTTTTTTTTTTTTAAATCTTATTTTCCTTCATCATGTGCCGCGGTCGAGTGGCTTAAGGCGCCTTGTTGCAGCGGCGTAACAGGTGCTTGTTATCAGAGGGGGAGGGGGGCAGAGCCAAATATTTCCCGGTAACTCCGTCTAGAATTAGTGGCGTAGCTAGGATTTCAGTTTAGGGAGCGGTAGTGAGCACGGGAAGCGCGCTCCCAAGGGGGGGTGCAGGGAGGGGGGAGTGTCCCCCGCGAGAAGAGCGGAAGCTCCGACGTTCCTTTGAATCGTTCCTTGTCTGCTCCCGCTCATCTTAATACGTCCTCTGCCTGTTATCGGGGGGGGGGGGGTGGGGCAGAGCCAAAAATGTCCCGGTAACTTAGTCCAGAATCAGTGGCTTTGCCAGGATTTCATTTTAGGGGGCGGTAGTGAGCACGCGAAACACTTGCGAAACACTTAATACTGAGCGCGCGAAAGGCGCTCCCTATAAGGGGAGTTTTCCCCCTCCCCGCGAAGTACGGAAGCTCCGATGTTTTCTTCGAATTGTTCCTTGTCTGCTCCCGGCCTGCTCTTCTTACGTTTTCCCCCTTCTTTTTCTTACTTTTTTTTTTTTTTTTTTTTTTTTTTTTTGGGGGGGGGGGGGTTTTTTGGGGGGCGCGACTGCCCCCGCCCCCTTTGCTACGAGGGTGTAATCAATTAATAAATATAGATGTTCATTTTTTTATTCATCATTCATGCGTTCATTCATTCATTCATTCATTCATTCAGCTATTCATTAATATTGATTCCTTTTTTAATATCAATTTTCTGAGATAAAATTTCAACTTCTGCCGGAGTATTAACTTATTAGACTTGGAATAGTTTGCAAAAATGCTTTTCATGATACTACGAAATCGGACACCCCATCCCGTCTCTCACTTCATCGTCTAACGAAATCATGCCAAAGTCTCTGAAGAAATCTACACAACCGTGGTGAAACCAAAAAATGTTACAATTAGAACATAATTCTTAATGACCTGATGAACCAAAATACAGTGGTGCCGCATCCGAAGTGGGCTGTTGCAAATTACAAGCTTTTCTTTTTTAAAAGAAATATTCTAACCCTATTTTGCATATAAACGCACACACTCATCCCACCCACTGTAGACACAGAGCACGCTCAAATGAATTGGATATTCTTCCAAGTTCTTTTCCTCTATACTTTTCTCACAGCTCATTTTACTTTCAATTTCTCCTATCGTTCCTCTTGACATTCCCCTCCCCCTCTCTCTTACTCTCTCTCTCTCCCTTTCTGTTCTCTTCCAATTATGTTAACATCTTGATTCCTAAATAAACGCCCCCTTTCTGCACCCCCCCCCCCTCCTCCCCAGAGAGCCCGTTTCGCGCGCTCAGTAAGTGTTTCGCACGATTCGCATGCCCACCACCGCCCCCTAAAATGAAATCTTAGCAACGCCACTGATTCTAAACTTAGTTACCGGGAATTATTTGCCCCCCCCCCCCCCCGATAACAGGCAGAGGACGTATTAAGATGAGCGGGAGCAGACAAGGAACGATTCAAAGGAACGTCGGAGCTTCCGCGCTTCTCGCGGGGGACACTCCCCCCTCCCTGCACCCCCCTTGGGAGCGCGCTTCCCGTGCTCACTACCGCCCCCTAAACTACGCCACTAATTCTAGACGGAGTTACCGGGAAATATTTGGCTCTGCCCCCCTCCCCCTCTGATAACAGGCACCTGTTACGCCGCTGCAACAAGGCGCCTTAAACCACTCGACCGCGGCACCTGATGAAGGAAAATAAGATACAAAAAAAAAAAAAAGTCGGTCTCGCGGGCCTTCGGTCTCGCGGGCCTTCGGTCTCGCGGGCCTTCGGTCTCGCGGACCCTCGGTCTCGCGGACCCTCGGTCTCGCGGACCCTCGGTCTCGTGGGCCTTCGGTTAAGTGGGCTGTCACCAAATAAATAATTCAGATGTTTCATATGCTCACAATGGAATTTATTGAAGGGTGTTAGTGTGTGCTTCCTCGCTCGCTTCGCTCGCTCGTAATGGTTAGAGACATGGTAGTTTCGGACAGAAAACAAGAGACCAGGGACGTGCTAAAATAGACTTATTGGCAACGAGGTGACTAGATATTCAATTGAAATATCATGTAGGCCTATACTGGTCCGATAATGCATTTTGATAATAGAATCACATGTTTTTATTGCAAATAAAGTTGTAAGTTTTTGGCTCGCTCGCTTTGCTCGCTCATAAAATTTAAAAACCAGGGCGGTTTCTAGCAAGATGCATCATTTTCCCAAAATTTTAAAACGCTTCACGTCCCTTAAGACACCTTGGTTCGAGATTACTGTCGTTATTGTTAAAATGATAAAAATAACTACACACATGCACCCGCACAAACTTTTCCACTCGATGCCATGGCTGTACGCACCAGGGGGGCAAGGTGGAGGATCCCCCCCCCCCCCCAATTTTTTATACTTAATATTTTTTTTTTTTTTTTTTTTACTGAAGATTGTGAAAAAAACACCAAAAGTGTGTACCAGATCCTTCAATTTCAATATTAAAAATGTAAAAGCGCCCTCATGACCAGCTCGGTCGCTTCGCTCCCTCGCTTTTGTATTGCTTCAAAAATTTTACGCACCTTGTCCCCCCCCGGAAAAAATTCTGGTACGGCCATGCTCGGTGTGCCCCCCCCCCCCCCAATGCGTTGAATCACGGTACGCCACTGGTTAACACACTTGATATATCCACTGCCTCACACTATAATAAATAACAAGGAAATGCGTTGCTATGTGAAACTTCTCTGATATTTTAAAGCTAGATATATGGCTGTTTTGGAGACTTTAGGTCACTGACCAGATGTGAAAAGTGATAATAGTAAGGGGGAATGGCACAAGAAAGAAATTAAAGAGGCGTTCATGAGGTGTAAAATGCATGCATATCAGATTTGAAAGGGGTACTTATAGGCAGGAGAATCGCAATACTTATACGAAAAGAGGCATAGTGAAAAGGGGCACTTATTATAAGCGAACCGGTCGCCCATTAGTATAGTAAAAAGGGACAATTGTTCAGTATCTCAATAATTCTGGTCTTTCTTTTATGTTATTTCATCATTTAACGATATTATTGCATATATCATTTAACGATATTATTGCATTTATCATTTGTTTTGTATATACTGTGAAACGGAAAAATAAATCAAATCAAATCAAATCAAACTTATCTGAGGTGAAAGGGGCACTGAGCAGAAGGGCAATTGCACGAATAGAACCGAAAATTGGCAGTCATAGGGGGCACTTATCACATTTCAATATTGACATATTGTAGAACTGAAAAGAGGGCTGTGGAAAAAAAGGGAAGGGGTCACTAATCTGGTGTAAAGGGGCATTTGAAGGATTTGAAAGGGCGACTTACTATATAAGGTGAACGGAAATTTGTTTAAAAAAAAACAGAAAATCGCGGGCACTGAACAACCAGCACTTTTGGGTGCTTGGAAAAGTTGGGGGGGGGGGGCACTGCCTCCCCCTGCCCTGGCTCTCTGACTTTGTTTAATACGCGTGTTTCGGCGCGAGTAAGGAACATTCTATATACTTTCAAAACCGTTTGCGAATAAGGACTCTTTGTTCTGATATCTTTCTGCTTCCACATGCTTTATGTGCGTAGTATTTTTTTCCGCTAAATATTCTATTATTTTAAAAGTAAGTGTAAAATAGGGGACAAAACGTCGTCCCAGTGAGGATCGTACGGGACGCAGGACATAACTGCCCTAATTTGGCAATTTAAAGGAAGCAAGTGACAAAAGTGACATTTTCTGTAAAAGTAGGGAGATGGGAGTTTGACATGTGTCTGTCAGTTTTGTGCTGACATCAATGGAATATAATCATGTCTTACCTAACATATTTCTCATAAGGATGGGTGTTTATGGATAAAATTTGGTCTGGAAGAAGAGCACATGATATAAAATAAGAAAACATTAAAAACTAAGATTTGGTTGTATGTCGCTTGCTTCATTTTGCCAAAGTAGGGCAGATTTGGTTCTAATACGGGACTGTCTCGTAAAATACGGGACGTCTAGTCACTCCGGGCTTACCGTC
This sequence comes from Echinometra lucunter, assembly GCA_029962745.1. Lineage (NCBI taxonomy): Eukaryota > Metazoa > Echinodermata > Echinoidea > Camarodonta > Echinometridae > Echinometra > Echinometra lucunter. The sequence continues at coordinate 5,201,835 of CM057156.1, forward strand.
TTCTTGCCTGCAAAACAACTTAGCCTTACCGAGACCCTCGCGAAAAATGAAAATATCTGATGATCTATAAAATAATAATAATGATAGTCTTTGCCAATCAAAACCATATTTAGAGCGAATCTTTTGTGCTTTATTAGAAGTTGTTCCCCAAAGCGTCTATAATACGAAATACAAGACTTCCATTTTTTTTTTTTTTTTTTTTTTTTTTGGGGGGGGGGGGGGGACATGCCCTATAGTGTCTCCCTGCTGGATTTACGCCCATGTTTACGTCTGGGACCGACCTTCACCATCCAAAAGACGTGACCCAGACTCGAACCTGCATGGGTCCAATCAGAATCAGTTCAAGAAAAATAAGCTGACAGCGGGCTTTATACCACTAGACCAACTCCTGCTCCCCTAAACACTTAATAATTACAATGTTCCGTTCATTATTATCTAACATCTATTTGGGCTTCCAAAGGACTTTGGATATTTTTACCCCAGCTTTAGCCTGGCAGCCATTACAGCGCTCAAGCATTTTCAAGGAATTAATTCCTGCATGCATGCCCATTTATACCTCACCTGGGTCGAGTATGGCAAATGTATATTCTTGCCAAAGTACATTAGTGCTGCGGCAGGAATTCGAACCTCGAGCCTTGTGCTTCAAAGTCTGAAGACTTATCCACTGGACCACAACACCTCTACAATAAATACCCCGTCGATCTCGACCCCCCCCCCTCCAAAGTGTCCAAACCCATTTGCAAAAATGTACTGCAACATTTATGTTTATGATAGCCTTTTAATTTTTAGAGACATCTTCTTTTTTTTTTTTTTTTTTACAAAAACCTAGATCTGCCCTGGGACCGACTTTTTCAGGAGATGCGCCAAGTTTTATGCTAATGTTGGATGATGGAGCCAAGTTCTATTAGCAATCAAATTTACCCAAATATTTGGAACAATGCAATAACAAATAGTCTGGTAGGACTACACTATATTGAAATACTACTAAGTGTTAAAAAATATTTCTATCTTTAAAACTTTGTCTGTTTTTGTGCATGAATATTCTGTTTGTATTTGATTTTGAATTTATCCGCCAAGACAGTATTTATGACTGTTTTTGACAACCCTTTACCTTCTAACATATTACAGATAAATGCAAGAAAATACCAAAAGACCTGCCTTTGTTTTATGCACCCAGCAGTCAATTTAACAGTATAATCCTGTAATGCGCCGATAACTATTAATGTACTTGCTTAATCGGAGACCCAAAGCATGCATGAGACTGAAGAAAACTAATCCTTAATTCATCAGGGGAAATTGGCTATTGGCTAATTGTAAGCAATAAGACTAAAATTACAGTAGATGTAAAGCTCATATGACTACAAGATAGAGCGAGATATGATGTCTTCCTCTCGAGACCCCTTCCCCTCCCCCTCCCCCTCCCCCTCCCCCCCTCTCCTCTCTCTAGCTCTCTCCTTCTCTAGTTCATCATTTCATTGATTGGCAATTATTGAGAAGGGAAATGAAGGAGAACAACAACAACAAAAAAAGATTATTTAAAGGAAAAATAAAGAGGCGCGTTTTTGAGAAGGTGAGCCGGTGAGAGTAGTACACACACGCACACGTGCACACACCTTCACATCTCTCTCTCTCTCTCTCTCTCTCTCTCTCTCTCTCTCTCCTCCTCCTCCTCCTCCTCCTCCTCCTCCTCCTCCTCCTCCTCTCCTTATTCACCCTTGATTTCAATTTTTATGTTTACCATTCCCACGAAGCGCTGAAAATAGCTGAATGCTCTTTACTTTGCACAGGCTAGGCCTAATCTCGTGTGTGAATATTACGCCTTCATGAGTTATACACTGATGCTTGAATTGTAATACTACATGTGTAAAGTAGATTTCAGTGAAGGAAAGGGACATAAATGAGAATATGTCAAACTGAGTTGATATGAATTTTGTCACCTGATTGCAATAAAACTTCATTTTGTATCATATCAAACGTGGGGAACTATATTACATTCGAGTGTTTAGTTGATATTGAAGCTCGGAATCAAATGCACTATAAGAGGAACGCTATTCTAGTGTAAGCTGAAATTCTTTCATTTGAAACTTGACGATTTTTAAAAAGTCATGATACCCATTTTAACTTTAAGAACAGTTTGAGCATTGCCCCTACCACTAATCATTTTCCATGGTTTCAGTTTTGATTACCATAGGGCCTATTATAAGGATTGTGTGAATGAAGGAAAGTGAATCATGCTCGTTGATAAGAACCGCTTTGGGTATTCAAATTTTCTCTTTTGATTAAAATGTACAAAAATGAGCGGATAGAAATTATAGAGTCAATTAAGTTAAGTCAATGATAGGTTACCTCGAACATGTCGAAATGTTAATATATATATATATATATATATATATATATATAATGAAAATGCAACTGTATAACATAGTTCTTCTTTTTTGTCTTCGTATTTTGTAAGATAATGGAATTATTCCAGGATTTATGATATACTGTACAAAGTTCATAATAAACGGATGTCCAGACAGATCCTACAAGCCAGGTGTTCTGAAGCATTTACTTTGAGATCCTGTTTCAAGAATCGTGCACGGAATAATCATTAGTCAAGTACAAGAGCGATCCATTATGTGCGTAAGCTACGTGACATAATCTTTGTTGTTTTTGTTTTTGTGGTTTTAGTTTTTAAGTGTAACCATCTTTAACGATAACGGCAAGAAATTCAACACCTACGCAGCGGATACAAGAGTTGAGTATCATATGCGGAAGTATAGAAGCTGAAAGTGCAATTAGGCAATACATATTTCTCAACCTATATATTCTAACTTTCACAAAAGCGCACCTAGGTTCCTACTTCCCTGGTAATAAAAAAAGAGGTTGTAGAAGGGAACGTAACATCTTCTTTTTAACTTTCTCTTGTCACTATTCCTTTCGCTGCTCTTCATAAGCTTCATTTTTCTTCGTTATATGCCCTTATAACTAGGGCATCTTCGGTCTGGAGGATGTCAAAGATATATCATATTTCAGACCATATAATGTCCGAATAAGAACAATTTTCTTTACCAAGGGGGGGGGGGGGTGGGGTGGGGTGGGAGTGGAATCCTTATTCTGTTATGTTTTTTGCTAAAATCCTGCTATACCTTGCTATTTATGTTATACTTTCTTCTTTTTCTGTTATACTTTGTAGAATTTTTGTTAGAATTATGTATGAAAAAAACTGAGAATAATCCAATATGTATGGATCCAAATCAATAAAATTTGAAACTTGATACTTGAAACTTGTGTATTACTGTCATTGCTGCAGGGAATATTTTTTCGATGGGGTAAGGGGGAAAGGGGGAAAGGGAGGAGGGAGGGGGTGGCCTGCTTTGCACATGATGGGTACTAGTCTGTATTTTAAAAATCAAAGTTGCTTAGTGAAAGCCAAACGTTGATTGCGAATACATCCGATAATTTAGTAGCATTTTCTACGATAAAATTCTCAAAAGCTTCCTTTAACCCAATTTCATATTTAAAAAGTTCGTAATTAATCATTCAATGGCGCTCAGGTCCGTCGTGACGCTCATGGCGCTTCGACAGTATTATACTCGCGGTCACGGCTTAACAGCCAAATATAGAGCTCTGGCCTATGGGTCCCCCATTTACACCGGGCAAAAGTGGATTGTCTTGCCAAAAGATGTTAGTACCAGGCCCAGGCTTGGGATTCGAACCCTGAACCCTCCGAGCTGGTGTTAAGTGAATGAATCGCTACACCGCGATACCTGCACAGTTAAAACTTTCCTTGTCAGTCCTGATCGATTTCTCATTATTGTCCATGCCCTAGCCTAGCCATTATACCTATAGGCCTAACCTATAACTGAATATTATTCAATAATTACTGAATTTAGTTACAGTTTAGATACACTAAATGTTACATTTTAAATGATGTATCACTTTATTCTCCCCCAAATAAACAATTTTGGCTTGTAATGAACAAGACATTGGCTAGTTGCTTTGAGGTTTTACCTGTTTTTCTTTTTCACTGAAATCTTATCTGTTTCTCTTTAGAAAGAGAGAGAGAGAGAGAGAGAGAGAGAGAGAGAGAGAGAGAGAGAAGGAGGGCATGATTCTAAGATCTAAGAATGTTTGGCGTGTACTTAAAACAAAAAATGTGTAGGCCTACACTTTGTTGAAAATGCAAGTTTATAAGACGCTTCTTTGTTACAAAGCTAACACACGACGAGTTCCTTAATCATGTTAATTCGCCGTGTTATCCGATAAGGACTTACCCTTATATTTCCGCGTTCATAAATGCAATACCATGATCTGTTTTCATACTAATTCGATACGATGCTTGCACACTGAAACCTTAATCAAAATGTGTAGAGAGCCAGCATGATCAGCCTAGATCCATTTCCCGAGCTTACAGACAACAAGAACTTCCTCAAGTTTATCAGGAGATCGAGTTTTACAGGCTGTGATTATCATTAAGTATCTCAAGATAATCATTCCAGTAGAAAGGGGAAGTGTCTCCCCATGTTCAATCTGTATAAATCATTCCTTATAATGATGCAGATCCTAATATGACAATGAGAACGACAGTTTGATATGATTACCGTACTCATCTCTTAATCATGTCTGACGTGGCATTACACCCTAGAATCTATTATAATTTGAGGAGAGGGGAAAATTTGCGAGAACATTTGTTAAAATCTCATTCATATACCTTCCATCAGTATATCAAAAAGATTGTAAATTCTCATTTTGTCCCCACGAGTATTCTTTTCTACTTCATGACATTTTCTAAACTGGTGTAATTTTTTTAATCATGCAGTGCGATTTTACCCCCGTTCCCCTGCCCACACGAAATAACACATCCCTTTCCCGTGGATGATTTTTGAGCGAATCCATCCCAACCAACCAACTTCTTAACATCAATCCCATCTGTCAATTTCAACACCCCCACCCTTTTCGTCTGCAAAATCAACATATGCTACTTCAGTCACATCACGATTTGATACGAAGACCAGCCTTGCGATTGACACAAAAGCTGGAAAGAAAGAAGAAAAACGTGACAATGAGACATCGTCAGAAAAAAACAGACCCGCATTTTATCAAACTGTAATGAAATCAGAAGTCAACACGAGAGATCGATTTACGCGCATGCGTTGTCTTCAGCAGCGATCATAATTATCCTAGAACGCCACCAAGTTTCAAAAGAAATAAATTGGGTCACTGTCTGCTTGAACGTGCGTGCTACAACCAGTACCAGCGTCTCGGAGTTGTATTTCACTCAACATACAGGAGTCAGAACACTTTGTTTTTATACCTGCGCTTCAATAAGAGTTAATTATTTCTGACTCGGTTGCTAGTGGAGTCGGTTTGAAGATTGTACTTCCCTCGAACAACGCTATCATGTACCTATAGGTGCTGAAAGAATGCTGAAAACTTCTGTACTAGTTTACCTACCGTGAAAGATTTGTGTATATTTTGGAGGAGATTGACGTTTGCTGTGAAAATTAGACTGGTTTAAAATAATTTTTGTATTTGCTAGCCTAAAGACATACCTCGAGGCAGTGAAAAAAATGCAAAGAACAGATGCAACTTCTTCGAGAATATTGCGAGTGTTGCACTTATAACTATAACTATACCTCGTCATTACTATAGAGAGAGATCAGACTCTACCGTCATCATGTCGTCTTTCGTTGATAATGGAACGACAGAGATGCCAACACGTGACGTGGAACTGGCTGGTCATACACAGTTCATCATCATCTCGTTCTTCTACCTCGTGATCTGTTTCCTAGGCATCATCGGTAATTCAATGGTCATCACCGCTGTAGCACTCTGCAGAAAACTACAGACAGCGACCAATGTGTTTGTGGTCAGTCTAGCCATTACTGATCTTCTGTCATGCTTGACCCTTCCATTCCAGGTGGTGATGTTTCTTAGTGAAGATGAGAGTACACGACTGTCTAGTGGTCTTTGTGCCTTCATAGGAGCAATCAGTATTATCTGTTTGGTTGGCAGCATCCTAACATTAGCTCTCATAGCATTCAATCGATGCTTTCTTATCACGCAGCCAAGAAAGAGATATTCTTGGCTCTATACCACCAGGAAATTATTCGCCATGACAGCCGTTGCTTGGTTGTATCCAACGATCATACTTGTCTTGCCTCAAGCTGTCGGCATTGGTAAGCTGGGATATTCTCCTTCCTATAAAGCATGTCTCTGGGATGAAAACCACCACAAAGCGTTCGTCAGTGATATCTTAGTCGCTGTCACCTTCTTATTTACTTTTGTCATCATTCTTTTCTGTTACATCAAAATCTGGATCTACATTCGACATCATGTTCGCCGTCTACGACATCACTCATCTTCAAAGCTACCGGCCAGTGAACCGAGCAACTTAGATGAAATGAGTAGTACACAGGAACCTCATACGGATACGAGTGCAGGTCCTAGTCAAGGACACGGACACGCCCCGGTAAATGGTAAAGTGGAAAAGAAGTCTAAACGAACAAAAACAGTAAGTACTCGCGAAATCGAGATAACAAAAAATCTCTTTTATGTCGTCTGTGCGTTTTTTCTTTGTATCATCCCGTATACCATTACACTGATTCTCCCTTCTGACCCAGTCCTTGACTTACTTGTGCTCTATGCCAGCATCCCACTTGTCTTCAATGGTTGCGTGAATCCTATCATTTATGCATACAAACATCCTACAATGAGAGTGGTCTTTAGATACCTCATCAGATGTCAGATAAGTTCGATCCCTAAACCTTCCAAGTGTCTTCGTCGAGCACTGAGCCTACATCAGAATTCTGAAGTGAGAGGAGAAGGTGCAGTCAAGACAATTAATTTACGAAATGGACATCCTTCATACAGCTTGAAGAAAGACTCATTTATGAGACAAAACTCGAACAATCCTTCAAGATCTTTTGGTAGCGTGAAAAAAGAATCGCCAGACAGACAAAGCTCGCAACACTGAGCTCAACAGACCACTTCTTCTAACGCAGTATCTGTTAACTTATTTCAAAATATGGGTGGGCGTTAGGAATGATTGACAATATTCCACCATGATTGACTATATAGACTGACAAACTTTTGATAGTTTACTATTTCTTGAAAATGCGAATAAAATAGGCTTGCAGCAACAAAAAGCCTTATCATCTTGAACCCTGTGAATAAATTAGCACAATACGCTCCATGAAAGCATGATCGACATATCACATCAGTCATTAATATGTTTTATTTCAGTACTTTTGATAATTCTAAAGCTTTTGTACTAGTAACTCTGGAAAACCAGGAGAAGGTAGATGATTTCTGAGAACAAAATTTGGATGATCACACCAACTTATAACCTTTCACCATCCCTAGTTAAAAAAGGTCTACAGACTGTAAACAGAATCATTTTAAACGATGTTGCAATATATATATCATCTTTTCTAAATGTATGTAAATTAGTTTTTACAGGGATATGATAGTATGATATAACATGCTATATGACGTAGAAAATTCTTTGTTCCTCAGTTGTTATCTAGTGGATAAAGTTTGCAATTTCTCAGTAATACTTATGCAATGTTCCTTTTTAATGGGCATGATTGTATCTTCTAAACTGTGAGATTCATCATACAATCATTGCAATGTCTAAAACTGGTTAATTCGATTCAATTCAAATGATTATTTTTTTTTTCCTTTTCACAAGATAACATTTTTAAACAAGATTATGCAGGGCTTTTCCTGTTGGTTGAAATAAACCTGTAAATTAATTTGGATCGCCTATTAGACGATAAAATCTTATTATCCTAATCATAAAACTACAATGAAGGCAGTGAGAGAACACGCACAGACACCTAAATTACAATTCAAAAATTGTCTTCCAAAACTGTATAATGAAAATATGATGTCGTGTAGATGTCTGAAATATTGTGAAGTTTATTTCATTTTCGAGCACATTAAAAGTATGATGCACTTGTGTTTCGATACCACTTCATATTTCATACAGTATTGAGATTGTTGCAAATCGTTTTCGCTCTATGGAAACTTGTTTTTTTAAGTTGTTTCATAAATTATGAAACTGTAATTTCAAATGATATTGGAAGCTGTCAAACAGGTTCAATGTAATAGACAGTGGTGCCTGCTTTTAGACAGATCTCCACAGCCGCTAAAAAATAATTTGGTGAAACTATTTTGTTTTTCGTGCATGAAGGACCTTGAGGTTCAAAGCTTGAATGCTTCCTGTCGTGACTACGTTCGTCAATGGTATGCTTGTTCATGTGGGTTATTTGAGCGGAAGTCAGTGCCACCATTATCTGACATATATACATTTCAGATAATGCATAATTAATCTATAATGTGCTAGTTGTTTGTTTTGGATACGCTTAGATTGTTAATGACATGATTAGTGGTTTATGTTTTATTACTTCCCGTTAACACGTTACAAGGTTCTTTGATACAAACAAGATACCATGACATAAAGCTGCTTATGATCATGAGATAAAATCAGTCAGTAACAATGTCAGTGGGAGTTATTGTCAAGGGCAAACTTTTTTCGGTGCAAAACATAAAAAAAGAAAGACAATGATTTGTTACCAGCAGACACGACACAGTGATAAATGACTCATATCAATAATGACGCTAGGAATTGTTGAACGATGGTCATATTACAGATGATCGTAGAAGTACAAGCTGACGAATAATATACCAGTATAACATCCCTTGTCGCTTACCTAACCCACAGAGCAACATGGTATATGCCGGAAATTTAAAAAAAAATGAATTGATGTATCATTGTCATGTTAGGGTAGCCTTAATAACACATATCCTGGGTTAATTGATAGGATTCTTTGAGTGGTAATATAACATCATATTTCCTGGTACATTCTTTGATTTGAATTTCATTCAGCATAATTATCTTAGATCATGGATGATACATCAATGTCTGCTCGACATCAAACTTCTACACAAATCTAAACGATAATTTTAGAAAAAGGCTGCTGTAACATTTCCATAAGCGAAGAAGGGCGTGGCGGATGTAATTGCCCAATTCGCCCTCTCCCCTGATATCAAGTATTTCATTCATGTCATTCGATTACACAGCTTCATTCCTTTCCTCAGTCTTCCAAGTGAAATATAAACCTACCGTTTATCATGAATATCGCCATTAATCACTTCCTGTTAAAGACAATACAAACACAGTGAAGTGTTTTGAAATAAATGAAAAAAAAGAAGAAATTCAAGAGGGACATTCAAGTCTCTCTCTATATGTCGTCATGCAAGTGTCGAGCACTATCCTATGCTTGAAATGACTTGTCCTTATTTGAAATATCTTGATTGAAATAAATATTATATATATATATATATATATATATATATATATATATATATATATATATATTATATATTATAATATATTACTTTTTGACATTTCTGAAAATGTTATACATGAAATGGATGTAGTACTGACATCAGAACAACTTTAATTATAAAGCTTACATTATGATTAGCGGTAAACCTTAATCGAAGAAAATTGAAAACCTAGAATTCAGGCTAATTAACCTTGAACAATAAACTCGTTTTATAAGATATGTCGCTCCTATGTGAAGGGATAAATGTATCAAATTACGTTCCACTTTATGATGTAAGTTTTCTCTGCCATGTCGTCTGCTATACCCTTAATGATAATGTCATGAATTATTTTTTTTTCTTCAGTACAATAAAGTCGCGAGAAGGCTGCCTGTTTACCTCAACTTGTTCCCTACGGGGAAAATAAATTTACCTTTTTTTACACAGACGTGTAGCTTATAAAAAGAGCTTTGTACCAACATGTTGTCGTGTGCGAACCCCCTCCCATTCCAAAAAACAAACAAACAAATAAACAGACAAACAAATCCCAAACAAACCAAAACAAAACAAAGCTGTTCCCCATTGTGGCGTCTTAGATCCGGAAGAGAACATGCCCATCTAAAAAGAATCGTCATTGTTCTTGAGTGCATGTAAATGAGATCTATCATAATTAAAGCTATATCCGCCATTTTTTTCTTTAAATATACCGTCAAACTGTCACCAGAAAGTTTCTTTTCTTGATGAAGAACATATTCTGTGGATATGTGATCGTGAATGGACCTTGACTTGTGACGTCATTGTATGAGTCATACCATCATAACCTGCTCGCTTTCTTCACCACAATCCTTAAAATCGATTCGGTTTTTTTAAAATACAAAAGCACTTGGCAAAAAGCGAGTTTATAGTTAAGCTTTCCTAATGCACAACTTTCTGAATGACTTTGCCAGGATTGGCAAGAAGCCAGTGATTCGAATATTCTAACTTCTGCGGTTTGTAAGAAAAGTAAAGTGGAACTTGAGTCCAGACTAATATGGAACGTAGTTTTTTTTTTTAAAGCTATAGTCATTGTAATATAAAAACATTGCGGTAATGAAATTTTAAGTAAAGGCCATACGTTATCACACGAACTTGTTATTTTAGCCAAACCAGTTAAAAACGTATATTGAAGAGCGTCTTCATAATTAATGCGATTTAAATGCACAGTAGAGTTGATAGTCATGTGTAAGTTTTATTTCAAACACAAATGAACTTTTTGTGTTTCTCTTTATTTAATTTTGTTCAGATTTTCCTACAGCTTTGTGAAAATTTCTCAGTTCTTTGATGTATATTTGATGTATATTCATTAAATCATGGGCTAATATCAATCATAAATATAATCTTGTTTTCCTTTCTAGACATTTATCAGTAAAAGAAACAAAGAAATAGAAAGAGAGAGAGAGAGAGAGAGAAGGAGAAAGAAATCGAACCAAGAAGAGTGATATACAAATATGACATATAGAGTAGGGGAAAGTGGGAAGAATTCGGTAAGAGAGAGAGAGAAACAGTGGGAGGGAGGAAAATGGGGGGTGAGGGGAAAAACAGAAATTGAAGGAGAGAAAGAGAGAGAGAGAGAGAGAGAGAGAGAGAGAGAGAGAGAAGGAGAAAGAAATCGAACCAAGAAGAGTGAGATACAAATAGGACATATAGAGTAGGGGAAAGTGGGAAGAATTCGGTAAGAGAGAGTTAGAAACAGTGGGAGGGAGGGAGGAAAATGAAGGGGGGGTGAGGGGAAAAAAAGAAATTGAAGGAGAGAAAGAGAGAGAGAGAGGGAGAGAGAGAGAGAGAGAGAAAGAGAGAGAGAGAAAGAAATCGAACCAAGAAGAGTGAGATACAATTATAGAGTAGGGGAAAGTGGGAAGAATTCGGTAAGAGAGAGTTAGAAACAGTGGGAGGGAGGAAAATGGGGGGTGAGGGGAAAAACAGGAATTGAAGGAGAGAAAAAAGAGAAACAGAGAGAGAGAGAAAGAAAGAGAAGGAGAGTAAGAAGAAAAAATAGGATGACTTGCATACTTTTATTCTGTTAAAGTTAGATAAAACAGCATTCAATGTATACTATCCTACAAGAAATTATCAAATCATTATATCAATAAGTAGCAAGTTAATATAGAGCTGATGCATAATTTACTATCATTATTATCATGTTTAGATACATGGGCAACTGTTTAAACCATCACTTGCTTTGGGGGGTTGGTAGAAATAAGCGAGAGTAGGGGGCAAAAAGCTTCAGAGTAGTGTTTTAATTGTTGATGGGGGGGGGGGGAGGGTTGCGGGTTTCACTTTTTCCATTTAATGGATAACTTACAAAAACCACAAGGAATTCAAATATTCGCATTTGTTACAAGAAATTGGAAATGAATACTTCCAAATAAAACTGGTAACTTCTAGACGTATATTTTGCGTATATCCCATGCACTCTCCCCAGTTCTTCTTATTTTTTTAAATCCCATACCTTGTAAAATATTAATGGTCATATTTGTGATATGTGCTATTACTGATCATGATTATAATTTACTATTATTATTATCATGTTTAGATACACGGGCAACTGCTTTAAACCATGACTTGCTTTGGGAGTTGGTTAAAAATAAGGAGAGTAGGGGGGCTTAATCTTATGAGAGAAAGGGGAGGAAAGGAGGAGAGAGAGAGAGAGAGAGAGAGTGGCTGCATGTCAAGACAAACCCACAAGGGTTTTTATACGCAACCAAATCCTATTTTCATAGTCAATCTTTTAATATCTTAATAATTGCATGCAAATTCTGTTATCTTTCCTCCATGTTTAAGGAAATGTTTTTATATATGAAACTGAATAAGGATGAATTGAATTGATTGAATTTAAGTGACTGAATTGAATTGAGAGAGAGAGGAGAGAGAGAGAGAGGATGAGAGAGAGGAGAGAGAGAGAGAGGAGGGGGGGGGGGAGGAAGAAAGATGGGCAGGCGGTTTGATAATTTTTCAACCACAACATTTTCTTAATATCATGGTGTTAAAATTTTGAGTGTTTTTTTTTTTGGTATAAGAATTGTGTTGCTCTTGTTGTTGCTGCTGACTTGTGTTGTTCGTGGTTGGTGATGATGATAGTGTTGTTGTTGTTGCTGTAGATTTGAGGTGCTGTAATTAAGTTATACGTTGCTGATATTGTGAGATATACATGTACCCAGGTTCCTCCGGTATCCGACTGTAAAATCGATTGTCACTGTCACCCAAACCCGCAGCTCTCAATGAAACAGCACCTGCTCACTATTAATGCATATATCCTTTCTACCAAGAAGTCGCACAGTTTGGGGTTATTTAAAGCTAATTACACACTACCTTATAGGGGTGAATCGAGATTTATACGTTAAAGAAGGGGAAGGAAAGCGTTCATAAAATTCGACTAATCTTGCATTAAAAAAAAATGAAGTAACTGATTATTCAGTTCTTCAGTTACTTCGGGTAGCATAGAAAATTGGTGCACAGTTCCTTCTGAGTTCATGCTATATGCCACATCGGTTTTAAAAGGGTCAAGGGTCGGCTGTGTCCCCTCCCCTAAATTCGTCTGTCGATCAAAATACATGTAGATTGTTTCCTTTTTACAATAAGCATCCGTACGAATTATACGGACTTGAATAGAAAGCAGTCACACGTTGGATAAAATTAAGGTAATTTGATTGAAAAATCACATTTAAACATGCCATTGATGACAGCACCAGTCCAAATCTATTACTATAAGTTACTGATAACTTGGTGCTCGATAAATCTGTACGGAGTAGTCAAATATGAGAGTATCAGATTAAGGATAAAGCATGCTATCCCTCGTAAAATGTTATTTATTTTGTTACAAAATTTGTCCAAAGTTTTGACCCTTGCAATTATATGCTCTATGCCGTCGTTTCTATGCAACCCCAACACTTACGCTCACTACTGTAAAAAGTAATTAGCAGATGACTTATACTTCTTTCATTGAAATTGCACTCGATCTAAAATGTTAAATAAAGATTTAAAAAAAAAGATATAACAGACAAGACAGTCATGAGATGAGATCATGAGATAGCTCGAGGTTGTGTTGTTTAAATAGTGCAGAACAAAGAAGGAAGTGATGTAGGGAAGCAGACGACATATTCACAGGTCAGAGGTTAAACAGGAAAACAACCGATGAAACTGTGAATAGTCTGCTGGACAGTCTTTTCTTTCAATAAAACCACAACTAAAGATGAATAACAATTTCCGACTGGGGCACATGTTGGTGTATGTTAAAAAGTGCATAGTGTAAAAAGCATGCCCATATTAAGGCACTAAGATGAAAAAACAATTTTTTATAGCTAAGGGGCTTTCACACATCGCCGGTTTAGATGACAGTTCACGGCGGTTCTCAAACCGCCGTGAACCGTGTC
>CM057156.1:5216061-5232104 GCA_029962745.1 Echinometra lucunter
TTTGGCGTGTACTTAAAACAAAAAATGTGTAGGGCCTACACTTTGTTGAAAATGCAAGTTTATAAGACGCTTCTTTGTTACAAAGCTAACACACGACGAGTTCCTTAATCATGTTAATTCGCCGTGTTATCCGATAAGGACTTACCCTTATATTTCCGCGTTCATAAATGCAATACCATGATCTGTTTTCATACTAATTCGATACGATGCTTGCACACTGAAACCTTAATCAAAATGTGTAGAGAGCCAGCATGATCAGCCTAGATCCATTTCCCGAGCTTACAGACAACAAGAACTTCCTCAAGTTTATCAGGAGATCGAGTTTTACAGGCTGTGATTATCATTAAGTATCTCAAGATAATCATTCCAGTAGAAAGGGGAAGTGTCTCCCCATGTTCAATCTGTATAAATCATTCCTTATAATGATGCAGATCCTAATATGACAATGAGAACGACAGTTTGATATGATTACCGTACTCATCTCTTAATCATGTCTGACGTGGCATTACACCCTAGAATCTATTATAATTTGAGGAGAGGGGAAAATTTGCGAGAACATTTGTTAAAATCTCATTCATATACCTTCCATCAGTATATCAAAAAGATTGTAAATTCTCATTTTGTCCCCACGAGTATTCTTTTCTACTTCATGACATTTTCTAAACTGGTGTAATTTTTTAATCATGCAGTGCGATTTTACCCCCGTTCCCCTGCCCACACGAAATAACACATCCCTTTCCCGTGGATGATTTTTGAGCGAATCCATCCCAACCAACCAACTTCTTAACATCAATCCCATCTGTCAATTTCAACACCCCCACCCTTTTCGTCTGCAAAATCAACATATGCTACTTCAGTCACATCACGATTTTGATACGAAGACCAGCCTTGCGATTGACACAAAAGCTGGAAAGAAAGAAGAAAAACGTGACAATGAGACATCGTCAGAAAAAAACAGACCCGCATTTTATCAAACTGTAATGAAATCAGAAGTCAAACACGAGAGATCGATTTACGCGCATGCGTTGTCTTCAGCAGCGATCATAATTATCCTAGAACGCCACCAAGTTTCAAAAGAAATAAATTGGGTCACTGTCTGCTTGAACGTGCGTGCTACAACCAGTACCAGCGTCTCGGAGTTGTATTTCACTCAACATACAGGAGTCAGAACACTTTGTTTTTATACCTGCGCTTCAATAAGAGTTAATTATTTCTGACTCGGTTGCTAGTGGAGTCGGTTTGAAGATTGTACTTCCCTCGAACAACGCTATCATGTACCTATAGGTGCTGAAAGAATGCTGAAAACTTCTGTACTAGTTTACCTACCGTGAAAGATTTGTGTATATTTTGGAGGAGATTGACGTTTGCTGTGAAAATTAGACTGGTTTAAAATAATTTTTGTATTTGCTAGCCTAAAGACATACCTCGAGGCAGTGAAAAAAATGCAAAGAACAGATGCAACTTCTTCGAGAATATTGCGAGTGTTGCACTTATAACTATAACTATACCTCGTCATCTATAGAGAGAGATCAGACTCTACCGTCATCATGTCGTCTTTCGTTGATAATGGAACGACAGAGATGCCAACACGTGACGTGGAACTGGCTGGTCATACACAGTTCATCATCATCTCGTTCTTCTACCTCGTGATCTGTTTCCTAGGCATCATCGGTAATTCAATGGTCATCACCGCTGTAGCACTCTGCAGAAAACTACAGACAGCGACCAATGTGTTTGTGGTCAGTCTAGCCATTACTGATCTTCTGTCATGCTTGACCCTTCCATTCCAGGTGGTGATGTTTCTTAGTGAAGATGAGAGTACACGACTGTCTAGTGGTCTTTGTGCCTTCATAGGAGCAATCAGTATTATCTGTTTGGTTGGCAGCATCCTAACATTAGCTCTCATAGCATTCAATCGATGCTTTTCTTATCACGCAGCCAAGAAAGAGATATTCTTGGCTCTATACCACCAGGAAATTATTCGCCATGACAGCCGTTGCTTGGTTGTATCCAACGATCATACTTGTCTTGCCTCAAGCTGTCGGCATTGGTAAGCTGGGATATTCTCCTTCCTATAAAGCATGTCTCTGGGATGAAAACCACCACAAAGCGTTCGTCAGTGATATCTTAGTCGCTGTCACCTTCTTATTTACTTTTGTCATCATTCTTTTCTGTTACATCAAAAATCTGGATCTACATTCGACATCATGTTCGCCGTCTACGACATCACTCATCTTCAAAGCTACCGGCCAGTGAACCGAGCAACTTAGATGAAATGAGTAGTACACAGGAACCTCATACGGATACGAGTGCAGGTCCTAGTCAAGGACACGGACACGCCCCGTAAATGGTAAAGTGGAAAAGAAGTCTAAACGAACAAAAACAGTAAGTACTCGCGAAATCGAGATAACAAAAATCTCTTTTATGTCGTCTGTGCGTTTTTTCTTTGTATCAATCCCTATACCATTACACTGATTCTCCCTTCTGACCCAGTCCTTGACTTACTTGTGCTCTATGCCAGCATCCCACTTGTCTTCAATTTGCGTGAATCCTATCATTTATGCATACAAACATCCTACAATGAGAGTGGTCTTTAGATACCTCATCAGATGTCAGATAAGTTCGATCCCTAAACCTTCCAAGTGTCTTCGTCGAGCACTGAGCCTACATCAGAATTCTGAAGTGAGAGGAGAAGGTGCAGTCAAGACAATTAATTTACGAAATGGACATCCTTCATACAGCTTGAAGAAAGACTCATTTATGAGACAAAACTCGAACAATCCTTCAAGATCTTTTGGTAGCGTGAAAAAAGAATCGCCAGACAGACAAAGCTCGCAACACTGAGCTCAACAGACCACTTCTTCTAACGCAGTATCTGTTAACTAACTTATTTCAAATATGGGTGGGCGTTAGGAATGATTGACAATATTCCACCATGATTGACTATATAGACTGACAAACTTTTGATAGTTTACTATTTCTTGAAAATGCGAATAAAATAGGCTTGCAGCAACAAAAAGCCTTATCATCTTGAACCCTGTGAATAAATTAGCACAATACGCTCCATGAAAGCATGATCGACATATCACATCAGTCATTAATATGTTTTATTTCAGTACTTTTGATAATTCTAAAGCTTTTGTACTAGTAACTCTGGAAAACCAGGAGAAGGTAGATGATTTCTGAGAACAAAATTTGGATGATCACACAACTTATAACCTTTCACCATCCCTAGTTAAAAAAAGGTCTACAGACTGTAAACAGAATCATTTAAACGATGTTGCAATATATATATCATCTTTTCTAAATGTATGTAAATTAGTTTTTACAGGATATGATAGTATGATATAACATGCTATATGACGTAGAAAATTCTTTGTTCCTCAGTTGTTATCTAGTGGATAAAGTTTGCAATTTCTCAGTAATACTTATGCAATGTTCCTTTTTAATGGGCATGATTGTATCTTCTAAACTGTGAGATTCATCATACAATCATTGCAATGTCTAAACTGGTTATTCGATTCAATTCAAATGATTATTTTTTTTTTCCTTTTCACAAGATAACATTTTTAAACAAGATTATGCAGGGCTTTTCCTGTTGGTTGAAATAAACCTGTAAATTAATTTGGATCGCCTATTAGACGATAAAATCTTATTATCCTAATCATAAAACTACAATGAAGGCAGTGAGAGAACACGCACAGACACCTAAATTACAATTCAAAAATTGTCTTCCAAAACTGTATAATGAAAATATGATGTCGTGTAGATGTCTGAAATATTGTGAAGTTTATTTCATTTTCGAGCACATTAAAAGTATGATGCACTTGTGTTTCGATACCACTTCATATTTCATACAGTATTGAGATTGTTGCAAATCGTTTTCGCTCTATGGAAACTTGTTTTTTTAAGTTGTTTCATAAATTATGAAACTGTAATTTCAAATGATTTGGAAGCTGTCAAACAGGTTCAATGTAATAGACAGTGGTGCCTGCTTTTAGACAGATCTCCACAGCCGCTAAAAAATAATTTGGTGAAACTATTTTGTTTTTCGTGCATGAAGGACCTTGAGGTTCAAAGCTTGAATGCTTCCTGTCGTGACTACGTTCGTCAATGGTATGCTTGTTCATGTGGGTTATTTGAGCGGAAGTCAGTGCCACCATTATCTGACATATATACATTTCAGATAATGCATAATTAATCTATAATGTGCTAGTTGTTTGTTTTGGATACGCTTAGATTGTTAATGACATGATTAGTGGTTTATGTTTTATTACTTCCCGTTAACACGTTACAAGGTTCTTTGATACAAACAAGATACCATGACATAAAGCTGCTTATGATCATGAGATAAAATCAGTCAGTAACAATGTCAGTGGGAGTTATTGTCAAGGGCAAACTTTTTTCGGTGCAAAACATAAAAAAAGAAAGACAATGATTTGTTACCAGCAGACACGACACAGTGATAAATGACTCATATCAATAATGACGCTAGGAATTGTTGAACGATGGTCATATTACAGATGATCGTAGAAGTACAAGCTGCGAATAATATATACAGTAAACATCCCTTGTCGCGTACCTAACCCACAGAGCAACATGGTAATATGCCGGAAATTTAAAAAAAAAATGATTGATGTATCATTGTCATGTTAGGGTAGCCTTAATACACATATCCTGGGTTAATTGATAGGATTCTTTGAGTGTAATATAACATCATATTTCTGGTACATGCTTTGATTTGAATTTCATTCAGCATAATTATCTTAGATCATGGATTGATACATCAATGTCTGCTCGACATCAAACTTCTACACAAATCTAAACGATATTTTAGAAAAAGGCTGCTGTAACATTTCCATAAGCGAAGAAGGGCGTGGCGGATGTAATTGCCCAATTCGCCCTCTCCCCTGATATCAAGTATTTCATTCATGTCATTCGATTACACAGCTTTCATTCCTTTCCTCAGTCTTCCAAGTGAAATATAAACCTACTACCGTTTATCATGAATATCGCCATTAATCACTTCCTGTTAAAGACAATACAAACACAGTGAAGTGTTTTGAAATAAATAAAAAAAAAGAAGAAATTCAAGAGGGACATTCAAGTCTCTCTCTATATGTCGTCATGCAAGTGTCGAGCACTATCCTATGGCTTGAAATGACTTGTCCTTATTTGAAATATCTTGATTGAAATAAATATTATATATATATATATATATATATATATTATATATATATATATATATATATATATTATATATTATAATATATTACTTTTTGACATTCTGAAAAGTTATACATGAATGGATGTAGTACTGACATCAGAACAACTTAATTATAAAGCTTACATTATGATTAGCGGTAAACCTTAATCGAAGAAAATTGAAAACCTAGAATTCAGGCTAATTAACCTTGAACAATAAACTCGTTTTATAAGATATGTCGCTCCTATGTGAAGGGATAAATGTATCAAATTACGTTCCACTTTATGATGTAAGTTTTCTCTGCCATGTCGTCTGCTATACCCTTAATGATAATGTCATGAATTATTTTTTTTCTTCAGTACATAAAGTCGCGAGAAAGGCTGCCTGTTTACCTCAACTTGTTCCCTACGGGGAAAATAAATTTACCTTTTTTACACTGACGTGTACTTATAAAAAGAGCTTTGTACCAACAATGTTGTCGTGTGCGAACCCCCTTCCCATTCCAAAAAACAAACAAAACAAATAAACAGACAAAACAAATCCCAACAAAACCAAAACAAAACAAAGCTGTTCCCCATTGTGGCGTCTTAGATCCGGAAGAGAACATGCCCATCTAAAAAGAATCGTCATTGTTCTTGAGTGCAGGTAAATGAGATCTATCATAATTAAAGCTATATCCGCCATTTTTTCTTTAAATATACCGTCAAACTGTCACCAGAAAGTTCTTTTCTTGATGAAGAACATATTCTGTGGATATGTGATCGTGAATGGACCTTGACTTGTGACGTCATTGTATGAGTCATACCATCATAACCTGCTCGCTTTCTTCACCACAATCCTTAAAATCGATTCGGTTTTTTAAAATACAAAGCACTTGGCAAAAAGCGAGTTTATAGTTAAGCTTTCCTAATGCACAACTTTCTGAATGACTTTGCCAGGATTGGCAAGAAGCCAGTGATTCGAATATTCTAACTTCTGCGGTTTGTAAGAAAAGTAAAGTGGAACTTGAGTCCAGACTAATATGGAACGTAGTTTTTTTTTTTTAAAGCTATAGTCATTGTAATATAAAAACATTGCGGTAATGAAATTTTAAGTAAAGGCCATACGTTATCACACGAACTTGTTATTTTAGCCAAACCAGTTAAAAACGTATATTGAAGAGCGTCTTCATAATTAATGCGATTTAAATGCACAGTAGAGTTGATAGTCATGTGTAAGTTTTATTTCAAACACAAATGAACTTTTTGTGTTTCTCTTTATTAATTTTGTTCAGATTTTCCTACAGCTTTGTGAAAATTTCTCAGTTCTTTGATGTATATGTTGATGTATATTCATTAAATCATGGGCTAAATATCAATCACCTAAATTATAATCTGTTTTCCTTTCTAGACAGTTATCAGGTAAAAAAGAAACAAAGAAATAGAAATAGAGAGAGAGGAGAGAGGAGAAATGGAGAACGAAATCGAACCAGAAGAGTGATATAAAGCAAATATGACATAGGTAGAGTAGTGGGAAAGTGGGAAGAAATTCGCGTAAGAGAGAGAGAGAAACAAGTGGGAGGGAGGAAAAATGGGATGGGTGAGGGAAAAACAGAATAGAAGGAGAGAAAACGAGAGGAGAGAGAGAGAGAGAGAGAGAGAGAGAGAAAGGAGAAAGAAATCGAAACCAAGAAGAGTGAGAATACAAATAGGACATATAGAGTAGGGGGAAAGTGGAAGAATTCGGTAAGAGAGAGTTAGAAAACAGTGGGAGGGAGGGAGGAAAATGAAGGGGGGGGTGAGGGGAAAAAAAGAAATTGAAGGAGAGAAAGAGAGAGTAAGAGAGGGAGAGAGAGAGAGAGAGAGAAAGAGAGAGAGAGAAAGAAATCGAACCAAGAAGAGTGAGATACAATTATAGAGTAGGGGAAAGTGGGAAGAATTCGGTAAGAGAGAGTTAGAAACAGTGGGAGGGAGGAAAATGGGGGGTGAGGGGAAAAACAGGAATTGAAGGAGAGAAAAAAGAGAAACAGAGAGAGAGAGAAAGAAAGAGAAGGAGAGTAAGAAGAAAAAATAGGATGACTTGCATTACTTTTATTCTGTTAAAGTTAGATAAAACAGCATTCAATGTATACTATCCTACAAGAAATTATCAAATCATATATCAATAAGTTAGCAAGTTAATATAGAGCTGATGCATAATTACTATCATTATTATCATGTTTAGATACATGGGCAACTGTTTAATAACCATCACTTGCTTTGGGGGGTTGGTAGAAGAATAGCGAGAGTAGGGGGCAAAAAGCTTCAGAGTAGTGTTTTAATTGTTGATGGGGGGGGGGGGGGGGGAGGGTTGCGGGTTTCACTTTTTCCATTAATGGATAACTTACAAAAACCACAAGGAATTCAAATATTCGCATTTGTTACAAGAAATTGGAAATGAATACTTCCAAATAAAACTGGTAACTTCTAGACGTATATTTTGCGTATATCCCATGCACTCTCCCCAGTTCTTTATTATTTTTTTAAATCCCATACCTTGTAAAATATTAATGGTCATATTTGTGATATGTGCTATTACTGATCTATGATTATAATTTACTATTATTATTATCATGTTTAGATACACGGGCAACTGCTTAAACCATGACTTGCTTTGGGAGTTGGTAAAAATAAAGGAGAGTAGGGGGGCTTAATCTTATGAGAGAAAGGGGAGGAAAGGAGAGAGAGAGAGAGAGAGAGTGGCTGCATGTCAAGACAAACCCACAAGGGTTTTTATACAGCAACCAAATTCCTATTTTCATAGTCAATCTTTTAATATCTTAATAATTGCATGCAAATTCTGTTATCTTTCCTCCATGTTTAAGGAACTGTTTTTATATATGAAACTGAATAAGGATGAATTGAATTGAATTGAATTAAAGTGACTTGAATTGAATTGAGAGAGAGAGAGAGAGAGAGAGAGAGAGAGAGAGAGAGAGAGAGAGAGAGGGGGGGGGGGAGGAAGAAAGATGGGCAGGCGGTTTGATAATTTTTCAACCACAACATTTTCTTTAATATCATAGTGTTAAAATTTTGAGTGTTTTTTTTTTGGTATAAGAATTGTGTTGCTCTTGTTGTTGCTGCTGACTTGTTGTTGTCGTTGGTGGTGATGATGATAGTGTTGTTGTTGTTGCTGTAGATTTGAGGTGCTGTAATTAAGTTATACGTTGCTGATATTGTGAGATATACATGTACCCAGGTTCCTCCGGTATCCGACTGTAAAATCGATTGTCACTGTCACCCAAACCCGCAGCTCTCAATGAAACAGCACCTGCTCACTATAATGCATATATCCCTTTCTACCAAGAAGTCGCACAGTTTGGGGTTATTTAAAGCTAATTAACACTACCTTATAGGGGTGAATCGAGATTTATACGTTAAAGAAAGGGAAGGAAAGCGTTCATAAAAATTCTGACTAATCTTGCATTAAAAAAAAAATAAAGTAACTGATTATTCTTCAGTTACTTTCGGGTAGCAATAGAAAATTGGTGCACAGTTCCTTCTGAGTTCATGCTATATGCCACATCGGTTTTAAAAGGGTCAAGGGTCGGCTGTGTCCCCTCCCCTAAATTCGTCTGTCGATCAAAATACATGTAGATTGTTTCCCTTTTTACAATAAGCATCCGTACGAATTTATACGGACTTGAATAGAAAGCAGTCACACGTTGGATAAAATTAAGGTAATTTGATTGAAAAATCACATTTAAACATGCCATTGATGACAGCACCTGTCCAAATCTATTACTATAAGTTACTGATAACTTGGTGCTCGATAAATCTGTACGGAGTAGTCAAATATGAGAGTATCAGATTAAGGATAAAGCATGCTATCCCTCGTAAAATGTTATTATTTTGTTACAAAAATTTGTCCAAAGTTTTGACCCTTGCAATTATATGCTCTATGCCGTCGTTTCTATGCAACCCCAACCACTTACGCTCACTACTGTAAAAAGTAATTAGCAGATGACTTATACTTCTTTCATTGAAATTGCACTCGATCTAAAATGTTAAATAAAGATTTTTAAAAAAAGATATAACAGACAAGACAGTCACTGAGATGAGATCATGAGATAGCTCGAGG
Organism: Echinometra lucunter; assembly: GCA_029962745.1. Taxonomy (NCBI): domain Eukaryota; kingdom Metazoa; phylum Echinodermata; class Echinoidea; order Camarodonta; family Echinometridae; genus Echinometra; species Echinometra lucunter. Next base: position 5,225,366 of record CM057156.1, read on the forward strand.
TTGTTTGTTTAAATAGTGCAGAACAAAGAAGGAAGTGATGTAGGAAGCAGACGACATATTCACAGGTCAGAGGTTAAACAGGAAAACAACCGATGAAACTGTGAATAGTCTGCTGGACAGTCTTTTCTTTCAATAATAACCACAACTAAAGATGAATAACAATTTCCGACTGGGGCACATGTTGGTGTATGTTTAAAAAGTGCATAGTGTAAAAAGCATGCCCATATTAAGGCACTAAGATGAAAAAACAATTTTTTATAGCTAAAGGGGCTTTCACACATCGCCGGTTTAGATGACAGTTCACGGCGGTTCTCAAACCGCCGTGAACCGTGTCCAAACGATGGCGGAAAGCCTTTAAACGCGGTGTGAATACGTTCTCAACACGATGTGAACACGGCGCCAACACGATTTATCGCGGCAGTAACACACACTTTGGTGGAAAGCCAGGGAACATCCCCGGAAGGCGGCGGAGTCAACACAGAGCCTCCGACGTAGGCTGAAATTACTTCATTTTGCTGCTAACTAGGACTCAATACATCAGGCACTTTTCGTTACTTAGCAGCCAGGAGGAATGTATGACTGGCGGATCATGGTGGTGTAACATGGTGTTATCACGGATCTTGCAGTACCAATACGGAGTGCCAACACGGAGGCTGGCGTTCTTTACACGGTGAACGGCGTTGTGAACATGGTCCATGGCGTTGTGAACACGGTCCATTTCAAACCGCCAAGACCGCCATGAAAAATTGAACGTGTTTAATTTTTCGGGGGTTCCTCGCGGTTCTCAGGGTTCATGGCGGAAGGGTGACGGATGACTAAGGTTTGTTTACGGTGTTAACAAGGTCCTTGGCGGAGCAAGGCGAATCGCCGAACCGCCATGAACCGCCGTCTAAACCGATGATGTGTGAAACACCCTTTATGGGGAACATTTCATTTGTGCTTATTGTAAATATCTCACATCCTAATTGACTTTGTGGATTTACAACATGATTGGATCGAATACATAATATACCCATAAGCCTATAAACGGTGTTTTTCATACCTCATTATTTAGACAGACCTTGATTTTAACTGAATTTCAATTCATTTGGTAAACATGTTTGATGGCGTCTCAGATGACCTATACAAAATTACAGTTATATCGTCCAAGCTATAATTGACAGGACTTTCTTATTACTTACCTTGCTAAATCAGGCATAAATGGAAAAGCCACGCTGATCTGATCTAGAGTCTTTAAAATGCCTTTCCTGTGTATAATAGACATTCAATGTAAACGCTTTGAGTAAAGCCCAGCGCACACTATACGATCCGACTGCGACCCGATTTTCGAAAAAATGGCATCATTATATGAAAGTTATAGCAAATAAAATTCTCTTATTTTTATTGGAAGCTCGGAATAATTATAGGAATACTAACATGACTAAAATCGAAATTTTGGTTAGCTACAAGCCTTGTGGTCGGAGTTAAAGAGAAATAGGCTCCATGTCGTAGCCGATCTCAAGATTGCTACGACGTTACTACGATTTGTACCGGTAATTGAATTCGCTTTTATTCCTACAGGGAGGCTACCAATAGCCTGGAATTTCGATTTTGATGTTCATACAACTATTCGGAACTTTGATCATGAAGATTTTACATGTTTGTTCATATCAAAATAAAATTTTCCAAAATCGGATCGTGCAGTGTGAGCCGGGTTTTAAACAACTACAATAGGCGCTTTCACACCTACCCGATCAGGAAAAATACCTGGTATTTTCAGATCGGGTATTCTACCCCGATCAGAAAATACCAGGTATTTTGCCAGTGTGAAACCAAATTACGCGTAATATCCCCGAAAGAAAATACCCGTAAATTAGTAGGTACTTTCTCAAAATTACGAGTACTTTCTCCAAGGTCGCGGGGATTTTTGTAATGTGAAAGCAAATTACGAGAACTTCTATTCCATCAAGCACTAGCGCACGAACCGTGTACTGTACTGTGTACGTATTGGACGTCGTTATCATTTGTGTACCCGTACATTCTGGATTTGAGATTTGTATTGTCTATTTCTAGCTACGTCGTTGTTTTAGTAAAGTTCTGTTCCCCTTTGGTGTTTTTTTTTATTTATGATTTATGCTGATATATCGATACGGTAGTATGTCATCCTCTGATCATCGCTGATAGCGATGTGGAGGGAGGAGGAGGTGTACACGGCAGTGTCCTCCTCCAGCCAAAGCAATAGGACTATCTACGATATGCTGGCTGCAAGACTTGCAAACCTCGAGTTAGATACCTCTCGAAATAAAAAATAAACTGAAAGTTTTAAAGAGAGATTATCAGACTGCAAGTGTACATGAATATGTAGAGACGTATCAATGATCACATCGAGCTAACTAGCTAGCGCTATCATAGCAAGAGCTGAGCTAGCTGAGCGAATTTAAAAGCGCGAACCTCGTCTGCAAAATAAATCGTTCTGCGCATGCTCGTAACTTCGAGAACTTACCCCGAAGAGGTCTGGCTTGAATTTTGCACAGGGGAGACATTCCACACTACGGTTTATTTAGTCAAAAATATATTGTGTAAGTTCCACACATGGCCAAGGAATGTTTTGTAGTCTTTTGGTAAAGCTTGTGGCTCATAATCTCAGGACCCCCGGTTCAAGCCTTCTGTTTTACATTTTTTTTTTTTTTTTTTTTTATTTTTTTTTTTTTTTAGGTCTAGGGTTAGGGTTAGGGTGATGGTTAAGGCTATGTTTTGGGTAATGAAAAATTCATTCAATGGAAAATAAGGTGAAACTTTGAAAAAAAAAATGGCAATATCGTGAAGAGTTAACCGTACGTAACTAAGTAACGGTTAGGGTAGACTAACTGTTACTTTACTTAGTCTAGGTTTTAGAGTTAGAATTAGGGTTTAGGATTAGGATTAGGGTTAGGGTAGGGTTTAGGGTTAGGGTTAGGGTTAGAGTTAGGGTTAGGGTTAGGGTTGGGTTAGGGTTGGGTTAGGGTTTAGGTTAGGGTTAGGTACGTGTATGCGGCGAGTACTGCCAGTATGCCAAAAAAAATACTAAGTAGAAGTCCGATATATCGATACTCGGTTGGCGAGTATCGATATATCGGTTGTGGAATGTCTCCCCTGAGTCGCACTCTGGCTTCGGGTAGGTGTGAAAGCGCGGAACAATTATTGGGTATTTTGGGGCCTTAACAAGTTCTCGTAATTTACGGGTATTTTTCCTGATCGGGTAGGTGTGAAAGCGCCTAATGTAATGAATGTGTATAAAGCATATTGCAATCCTAATAGGATAGTTACATGAAAATCTCGAGCTCAAGAACAAATATTTACCAAAATGTTTAAATGTTTCAAGGAAAATCCGTAGATTTCAGCAATTAAGGGCTCACTGGTGACATGGCGAAATAAAATGTATACGATAGTGTATGAAATCCCTTCTTTCTTTCAACATGAGAAGTTTCTGCTTCTCTTTGTTTTCAACATTCTATAGGGGTAATGATGATGAATCATATTAATTTCACTTATAACACAAGAAAAATTGTTATGCAGCAACCCGTTCCCTTTCGATTTGGACCAAATGATCACTTGGTCACTCACAATCATTCGGGGGGGGGGGGGACTCATGATCCAGGAGATGTGTATCTTTCTTTCATAATTTATGCAGAATTTATCTCAGAAATAATATTCTTTCTTTGCCGTCAGTCTTGGAAATGGATCAACCTTTCCCTAATCATACCTTCTTCAAATGATAGGGCCTTAAATGGAGGCCCGCCCCCTGTGTAGTGTGTGTCTTTTCATTTTAATTCCTTTCATTTTTCTGTTGTGGCCCTGAAGTAAACTCGACAACAGGTCATGTGCGACGTGACTTTCGCGGCCAACTTTGCACCCCAGTCGCAAAATTCGCGACCCGTGACGTTAAATTCATGATCCGATATGGGAAATTCATGACCCGTGATGCGAAATCCATGACCCGGGATGCAAAATTCGCGACTGGGACGCAAAGTTCGCGTCACGGGTCGCGAATATGGCGAAGGGGACGCAAAGCTGGCCGCGAAATTCACGTCGCACATGACCTGTTGTCGAGCGTACTTCAGGGCCACCATATTTTTCAAATGATCACATGCAAAGCATATCATACATGCACATTAAACAAATATGCTTACAAATTATATCACACCTTAAAACCTATTCCCCAGAACAAAGTACACTCATGGCCTTGTGAAAAAGGAAGATTTGTATCTACCCCCTCCTCCCTCATCCCCCTCCCCATACCTTTGACACACCCAGACACACACACTACTAGCTACTGCTATTACTACTGCTACTGCTACTGCTCCTGCTACTGCTACTGGTACTGCTACTACTACTACTACTACTACTACTACTACTACTACTACTACTACTACTACTACTACTACTACTACTACTACTGCTACTACTACTACTACTGCTGCTGTTACTACTAATACTGCTGCTACTACTGCTACTACTATTACTACTACTGCTACTACTGCTACTACTACTACTACTACTGCTGCTGCTGCTGCTGCTGCTGCTACTACTGCTACTACTGCTACTACTGCTACTACTACTACTGCTGCTGCTGCTGCTGCTGCTGCTGCTGCTACTACTACCACTACTTCTACTACTACTACTACTACTACTGCTGCTGCTGCTGCTGCTGCTGCTGCTGCTGCTGCTGCTGCTACTACTACTATACCACTACTTCTCCTACTACTACTACTACTACTACTACTACTACTACTACTACTACTACTACTACTACTACTGCTGCTGCTGCTGCTGCTGCTGCTGCTGCTGCTGCTGCTGCTGCTGCTGCTGCTGCTGCTACGTCTACTTCTTCTACTAATTATGATAATAACAATTTTCTTACTTCATTTTAAGGTTACTGAGATAAGGCTTAAAGACTGCCTATTTCATTTTTACCTATCACCACCCAGTTACATAGCCCTACCCATAATCAATCGTTCTCGAGAACAATGTAGGGATTTAGTTCCGCCCGCTTCTTTGTTATCCTATCGTCATTCGCCTATTCGATGACGTCCATGATCATGATGGTCATAGCCTTGTTTTGACTGACAGTGTCTATTACTTAGAATTGTATATCGATATCTCATTGTTAGTTGTTTATTCTGTAACAGAAATCGATTGACCTTGGAAATTAACGCCAGAGATTGTGAAGGTCAAGGTGATGATAGAAAGATTTAAGCTGTCTGTAAGATCCTGATCTGATTGATGCTTTCGTGTTAATGACAGTTATTACAAAATCTATAGATTCATGAAATCTTCGGAGGTTGGTTAGAAAGCAAGGAGAATTCAAATCGTGTTGGCAATGTATTAGTGCATTCTTTACTGGTTACCTTTAATCCTTTCATGATTTAAAATCTCTATAACTCAAGCTAAGATTCCTACCCTTTATAGAGTGCATGATTGTCATTGGAGAAAAGTATGAAGAGACAGAGTGCTTTAATATACAGTGCGTCCCAAAAAAAACTTTACACTTTTGAAATGGCCGCCAAATGAAAAATACAAGTTTCTGGAAGAAAAAGGTTTATATGTATGGATAGCTCATGGACTCAACTTTCACATGAAACCAAAAAGGCCGAAAATAATTCATGCTTGGGTGAGCACTGCTCACTTTTGTAAAGGGTATGAAAATTAGGTTGCGCAGGAATTGCACCTTTCAATTTGTGAGAGATGAGTCCTTTGGAGGTTACAGAATTGAGGGTGATATGATGAATTCATGATCAGTTGCAATCAGTTAAGTTTTGCTGAGTGAGTTTTATGGTTTATTAAATCAAAATTTTATGCATGAGTGAACGGGAATTGCATTCATTATTGTAGCATTGTACCTTTCCCTGGTAGACTCAGTGGTGTATTCACGGGAGTCAGGATTGGGTGATGGTACATGTTGCAGGCCGGAGGTGAGATAGGGTAAGACTTTGTTAGGCAGATGGGATAAGGGTCAAGAGGACAGGATGCCCCCCCCCCCTCTCTCTCTCTCTCTCTGTCTCTCTCTCTCTCTTGCTTTCTGTGTGCTAGTGCATATCTTGACAATTCACATTCTTTGGTCTCCACTTCAAAATATCCAAACCGCCTTCCCTTATCCCTTATGAAGAGAGCAAGATTGTGCATTGAAGGAGGAGGTGGACATGTGGACCACTGAACTAGCAAACTTTTATTTTTAGTTTCCATTATCATTTATTTCCCCCTTTTCTCTCATACAAGATGGATGAAACAGTTGTAAAATTGAAATGAATGAAAATCAACTGAAAACAAAGACTGACATGTTCATTTTAACCAATTTGTGTTACACTGTACCGTTTTTCTTGCCCGAAACTCAACTGCTAAAATGACTGGTTGGTTGGATAAATTTTGATTGAGTGATTGACTGAGTTATTGATCAATTATGATTGATTTATTGAATAATTCATTGATTGAATCAGCTGAATGGGGATTGACTGCTTGATTGATTAATTGATTGACTGATACATTGATTAGTTGAATGATACCTAAATATTGATTGTCTAACTTACGGTATTGATTGACTGACCGATAGAATGCGATTGACTTCAGGTGTTAATGGGTGATACCAGTCCAAGTCCAATTTTGGAAATGCAGGTAGAATTCGGGATAGGGGAATGAGGGGACATTTTGGAGAGGAGACCAACGGATGTGAATTGTCAAGATATGCACAAGCACACCCAGGAAGAGAGAGAGAGAGAGAGAGGAG
>CM057156.1:5232604-5363422 GCA_029962745.1 Echinometra lucunter
TTTATAAACCATAAGATTCACTCAGCAAACATAAACTGACTGCAACTGATCATAAATTTATCATATTATCCTCAATTTTGTAACCTCCAAAGGACTTACCTCTCACAAATTGGAAGGCGCAATTCCTGCGCAACTTAATTTTCATACCTTTTACAAAATTGAGCAGAGCTCACCCAAGCATGAAATATTTTCGGCCTTTTTAGTCTCATATGAAAGTTGAGTCCATGAGCTATCCATACATATAAACCTTTTTCTTCCAGGATCATGTATTTTTCATTTGGCGGCCATTTCAAAAGTGTAAAGTTTTTTTTGGGACGCACTGTAGTTACGATAACACCTTTCTCCGTTACACATGCATTTTTTTCCAATAATGATAATGTAGTAGTATCGTTTTTAATCAAATCTACGCTGTTTTTGTCTACTGCAGTCAGGTTTCAAGTGTCTCACCCATACATGATTATCATCATTACACTCTTTTAACTTTCTATGACTTTCCTTTGTATCTTATTATCTATACATCCATTTTGTTTCTATCATCCATCTATGTTTATCATTTCTCCAATATTACCCCAATTATTTAAACCAGTCTTTGCGGATTAGAAACCAAAGAATTTTGTTTGTATCAGTCTTGGACTATTTTCTCAAGGAAGCCTTGTTAATGAATGATTGCAAGAAACCGCAGATTCATGAAAGTGATACTATCATTGTAACTGTACAAGATCACGTTCATTATTGAAAAAAAATGGAGTAAGAATGTGAATCTAAAGTTTGTTTAAACCAGTCAATCGTTTATTTTTCAATCATTAACTTGATATTGTGAAAGTTTGTGGTGATTTGATATGATTTAGTTTCTCAGGACATCCTCTCTCTATCATCGAGAATATACCCGGATATAGGCATCTATACTCTTACAATTTCACATGGTCGTATAAAATTGTAAAAAATGTAATTTTCCATAATATTCATTATATTTGCTCAACAAACAATGTGTCTCCTAGTTTTAGGATTAATGATAAGATACAGAATAACAGTGAACAAAGCAAACACTGGCTTTGATAATATCAATATATCATCAAACTTTGGTTAAGATTTGAAGGCATGATCAAATTTGAGTCATGAAACATCCCACTCCCATCGGAGAATATTAGATTTTCTTTAAACCAAACAGTAAGGGTACTTTTCATAGTCAATAATAAAATATCTGCCAGTTCATAAAGGCTTTCACTAGCATAACCGGGAATGCATGTCCTCATTTTGCTGTAGACAGGTAGAGTTTGTCTTAGACCTACTTTTTCGAAAGATAAATTTAACAGTTTAAAATTTGTTAAGTTCCTATCTATATGAATTTCATTATTCTCCCTTTTTCCCCTCTTTTTTTCTCCTTTTGTGTTTTAATATTCCCGCTCAAAGTGCCTGTCTGAAGTTCTCACAAAGGATATAATCCATTGTAAACGATAAAAACCACAAGAGGCTTTAAACCTCTTGATAACCGTTATACATCGAAACTCCGCCGCATAATAATGCGGCGGATTTGAAAAAAAAAAAAATAGACATGATTGATTACAGGAGAAAAGGCGCCAATATTGTTATAGTGTGTGAAGTGTCCGCGCCTTTTTTTTTTTTTTTTTTTTACTTTAAAGATTATGCCATGTTTTTTTTTTTTCTTATTTGTCGATGTTTCGGTCAAGCTTGGATTTCATCCATTTTCATCCTCCAAAACACAATCCTCAGAAATGGAATGCTTTTCATATTATGAGTGAGAATGGTTAGGAAAATATTACCACAACAAGTGGTAAGTTAAACTGTTGTCATGACGAACAGCCCATTACTAAAGAGCAAGATTTGCACAGACATATATTTTTGGCGGCTGTCGGCGTGGTATGATGCAACCCAAGCTTTCGCGAGAAATCGCAGAGGGAGAATAGCTAATTTCATCCCCACTGCTCCCCCCCCCCAACTTGAAATGCCTATGTATTAGCTGCTCGTTTGCGCCATCGGTTTGACGTGTGATACCATTCCGTGCCTAGCAAAGGGATTATGTTAATAACTCTTTGGTCTAACATAGGGTAACGCCAGTTACTGACGCGCCATATTATGCTGTGACCTCGTACTAACAAAATGACTGCAAAATGAATAGCGCAAGCATCGAGTTGATTTCCTAGCGCTTTTGGTTAATCAACCAGTTGAGAATGATGTCTTACTCGCCTTCTGTCATGATCTTAAACACAAGCTCAAAGATAGACTGTCTGGGGCTCCTCCAGTGCCGAGATCAGTATTGTACGTATGGAGCATTTTAGCGGTAAGCCTCTTGGTCTTGAGGTAAAGCTCGTTGGCAATGAGTCAAAAAAGATTCCGATTTAGAAAATGAGTTTAAGGGTGATGTGGACGGGGATCTTTTTTGAATGCGAGTCAGGTATCGTACATGTGTTTTCTGGCACTTCAATATCCCTTATAACGGTGAAGTTTTACAAGCACGGCATCTACAGGAAGTAGATGACTGAGTGTTTCTCTTGTTACAAAACTGACACGTTCAAAGGATTTCATTACAGGAGTGTTAAACTCATTGCGTATCATATTTGATTTTGTGAAGTGAACGAGGAACCTAACATGCATGTCCGCAGTACAATTATCATAATAAAAAAATCACAATCTTTCTCTTATTAATACATGCAATATGTAAAACACAGCGACTGGTTCATTTTAGAATCAGTCTGAAAAAGAGAGAGAGAGAGAAAAAAAAAATCACGCTGTTAGCTACACGGTTCTGACTGCTAGACAGAAGCGTATTTCCCCCTCTCAACATGCATTCTTTATGTAGTTATTTTAGAGCTTAGTCTGACAAACAAAACTTCTCTCATCTCATTTGGAAATGGTAAAAAGAATGAGAGAGAGAGGAGAAAGACAAAGAGAAAGAGAGAAAAGGGAGAAAGAGAAAGGGAAAGAAAGGGAGGCAGGGAGAGAGAGAGAGAGAGGGAGAGAGAGAGAGAGAGAGGGGGGGGGGGAGAGGGGGGCCTTCATTAGCTTGAGCACCAATAGACAGACTTCGTTTTAAATGCCTTGAAACAAGAAAATTTTATATCTTTTATATAGCAAGATAATCTTTTGTATGAGATTGAACAAGAAAACTACATGAGTGATCTACTATATAGCTGGCCACGAGGAGGCAACAGTATAGTGGAACTGTTGAATTCATTAAATACAAAAATAATAATAATAAAATAATACAGATATGAAATAATCAATTATAGTGTGGATACTGCATGCGCACTCAAACTACTTCACAATCCATCGCTATATGTACCCCCACAAAAAAGATATAAAAGAGATTGGCAACTCTTCCTCTCATTTTTTTCTAGTTTTTTTTTTCAAGAATTGAAAAGGATAGAGCAACGTCGATCTGGCGCTGCTAAAGGTAAACAATTAATGAAAAAGCAACTCTCCTAAATCTATCAAGAAAAATGAATTTACATAAGCTAGAAGTAAAACAATTTTTGAATATTGCCGAGACTGAAACTATGTTGAAAGTGAGTCAAAGTCTTGAAATGGGACAGGGTTTCAATTCCTTTGTCTGATCAACTCAATGACTTTGTTGTCCTCAAATCAAGGTGCAAGATAAAAAATAATAGTTTCATTTAAGTCTTGAAAACACTTGAATGTGGAGCATATAAGAGAGAGGGAGAGAGAGAGAGAGAGAGAGAGAGAGAGAGAGAGAGAGAGAGAGAGAGAGAGAGAGAGAGAGAGAGAGCGCGCGCGCGCGGACTGCGGTTAAAAGAGATTGGCAACTCTTCCTCTCATTTTTTTCTAGTTTATTCATAATGATGGCTTTGCCGACTCTTTTCTTTTTTCTCACTATTTCTAGCACATATTTTCGAGCGAAGCATGATAATGGGAAAGACAGAGGGAATGAATACGTGTTGTTGGATCAGAAACCGATGTGTTGGCTCAGTAGGTACAGCGTCCACCTCACAATCGGGAGGTCGCGGGTTCGAACCCCGACCGCGTCATACCAAAAGACGTTAAAGGATGGGAGTTGCTGCTACCTTCTCTGGCGTTCAAGAATTGAAAAGGATAGAGCAACGTTGAATCTGGCACTGCTCAGTGGCTGCAGGGCCCACGATCAATTGGGCAAAAAGAATTTCCTTTCTCGGACAATGAAATTTGGAGATGGAGATTGGAGACACAATAGAAGTACAAGGATGCATATAGGCTATCATACTTTACTGCGTTTGCAACCAGCTGTACCGATCTCCTGTCATTACATGGATGCACTTTCTATCCCTCTTAACTCAAGACACTTTCTGATCGATCGATCGGAATAATCAATCACAATGAAGGATTATATTTCATGGCTTTGATCCAATTTTCATTTCAAGGACACATAGTTCAAGCGTTTGCAAAACATCGCGACGAATTTTTCTAATCGCCATAATTCGTCAAATAAATGAATATCGAATAATCGAATTAACTGTCTTGCGGATAAAACAAAACATAACAAAGTAGATTATTTAGGACGCACTGATAAAACTTATCCTCTACAATAATAACGATAATACTTGTTTTACTTAATAACTTTTGTGCTTTTAGTAATGTATATATCAAGATATAAAGATAAGAGGAGTTTTGCATGTTTTGATAGGTAACCCATTGCCTACTGGAACCCGGTGACCCCTGTATTAAGGCTATGGGGATATAAGAATTCAGTAGATAATGGGTTAAGATACCAAGACAAAAACGCAGCGTATATTAACCAATCCTCTGAGTCTACACACTCAATCGGAATACAAGGAAATGCTTTTTGTTCAATCAATCAAGTGTAGAGAACCATGGTCTCCATGCACGTAAGCAACCAAAAACTTAAAGCAAAATAATGAAAATGATAAAGGTAAACAATTAATGACCAAGCAACTCTCCTAAATCTATCAAGAAAAATGAATTTACATAAGCTAGAAGTAAAACAATTTTTGAATATTGCCGAGACTGAAACTATGTTGAAAGTGGGTCAAAGTCTTGAAATGGGACAGGGTTTCAATTCCTTTGTCTGATCAACTCAATGACTTTGTTGTCCTCAAATCAAGGTGCAAGATAAAAAATAATAGTTTCATTTAAGTCTTGAAAACACTTGAATGTGGATCATAAGAGAGAGGGAGAGAGAGAGAGAGAGAGAGAGAGGGAGAGAGAGAGGGAGAGAGAGAGCGGGAGAGAGAGAGAGAGGGAGAGAGAGAGAGAGAGAGAGAGAGAGAGAGAGAGAGAGCGGACTGCGGTTAAATTGGATATTGACCTATTACAGGATGTAACCACAAAGGTCTTATTCATTACTGATATCAAGGAGTTATTAACTCCTTGCTGAGATCAAATTCGTTAGAACACAGGAAACATATATTATACTACTGTCTCTACCACTACAGGCATGGTATCTTGATTGTGAAAGCTCAAAAATGTCCAAATTTAAACAAAACTTATTATAGCAGAGAAAAATTCATATTAAAAGACCGATGGATGTCCTCGGATTTTGATATCGCCCAACCGAGAGTCGGAGAAGTAAATTCCAAGGAAAAAGGGAAGGGCTTTATTCGCCCAAATGTTTAACCTACTGCTCTCTCTCTCTCTCTCTCTCTCTCTCTCTCTTTGAGCATAGGGTCCATGCTCTGAGATACTAAATATGAGCCGATAACAAAAACCATTTACATTCAGAGATTGCCATTGGTTGGGGAAGGGGGAAACGGTATTTTATTTATCATGGATTCATGCCAAAAATGATACATAATAAGCGTGCAGGGCATTTCTCGTTTCTTCCTAAAGTTACCAGGTTTTGAAAAGGCGGTGCTCGGTAAGTCAAGGTAAGAGAAAATCATGGATTCATGCCAAAAATGGTACATAATAAGCGTGCAGGGCATTTCTCGTTTCTTCCTAAAGTTACCAGGTTTTGAAAAGGCGGTGCTCGGTAAGTGAAGGACTCTATCTAGAGTGATCCGCTTGTATACATTATGGTGCCTGGATGGAATGCTTTACCCAGGCAGAGAAGAATATGCTGGTAAGCATGGGCCCTACATGCAAATTTCCAATAATCATATACTTATAATTATTTATAGACACCGTGCATGTACAGTATCTTGAAAGTTATTCATATAAATCCAGTATGTTTTTATCATTATCTATTTTCAACCAATATTGTTATTACTTTGAATGAAGGAAAAAAAAAACAACGAATGTTACTTGCGCAGAATTAAGAGTGATTACAAAAATAACAAGAAAGAGGAAAACATGTTTGTTTTTGTCTCCAATGCCAACTTTATTTGAAATTCACTATAATTTCATTATTGTAATATGTAGATCAGAAATATTTGGTGATGCAGTCTCCCTACAAACTCCCATGAACGTGAAACTTTCCTCGTTCAAGATTTATCCCTATGTATTCTTTTACACCTTGATTCATCTATATAAAGCAGATATTGATAATACTGGTTAGTGAGCGTACAGATCATAATGAAAACCCATCATTAATACACCACCAGCAGCAAACAAACAAAAGGAACTAAAAGCAACAACAACAAAGAGCCAAGCAGCACAATAATAATAACAACATCAACAATAGGCCGAATAAAAATGATGATGATAATAATAATAGCAGTAGTAGTAGTAATAATGATAATGATAATGATGATGATAATGATAATAAGTATAGCCATTTGTATAGCGCTCACATCCGCCACGCTGTGGCCCTCATTGCCCTGAAACATTTACTAGCATACATCACTCGAGCATTATCAGGTACCCACTTACACCTGGGTGGGGAGTGGAATATACAGGGCGTATCAATAAAAACGTTACACTTTTGAAAAAAAAATGTAAAAATTATATTAAAAAATATTACGAAGAGGTTTTCATGTTGATAGATGCCCAGAAGTCTTATCTATCAAGTGTCGTTAACAAAAAACAAATTTTAATTCATGCTTGGGCGAACACTCATTCCACCATTCAGTCAATAAGGTAATCATGAATTTAATCAACAGGCAGTCAATCATTCATTGATCAAATTATTGACAAATATAGTGCCCAAACAATCGATCAGTCAGTCAAACTGTCATGCAGTCGGGCAACTCTGTGGCAAAGAGCCAATTTCTTTGAATAAGAGTACTTATTTAGATTATGGTTTACTTGTCCCTCTTCTTTCAATTTGACGCAATTCATTCTTCACACTCTGAACAAAAACAGTCAGTGTTCGGCCAAGCATGAATTAAAATTTGTTTTGTGAGTGGCACGTGATAGATTAGAATTCTGGGCATCTATCAACATGAAAAAATGGAATGTAATCTTTATATTTTATTTTTTCAAAAGTGTAACGTTTTTATTGATACACACTGTATATAGACTAATGTCTTGACAAAGGACATTAGAGTCTGGTTTGGATTCGAACTTAACAACTTGTGATCTGTAGTCCGGAGACATATCCACTTGATCACGACACTTCTAGATTCAAGACCAAAAACATATTTGATATTATGCAAACGTGTAGATTTATTTCTCATACATGCTAATCAATATATTAAATTGTATTTCATTAAATTTGGAATATCGTATTCCTGATGTAAATTAGATAGGTCCACCAGTATTCTTTAAAAAGAAAAGAGAGAAAAAAAATCATGTAGCCTTGCACGTTGCATAATGTAACTTGTATATTGCTTTCTTAAAACTTTGAATCATTGTAATAAAGATATAAATAACCATCTGACCTATATCTTTTTTTATTACTTGTAACCATACAAATAAAAGCATAAAAGTGTAGAATTGCAAAAATTACCCAAAATAGATAACACCACTGGACATCATGCTGGTATTTGTGGGATATGATAGGGTGAGGTCACCTAAAGTATACTTCTCCTTCCTTCTCTCTCTCTCTCTCTCTCTCTCTCTCTCTCTCCGGCTTTTACTAAACACTCGGGTCGCGGCGCGGCGTGGCGCGCTGGAAAGGATTGGTGCCTGTATAGTGCTTACCTGTAAAGAAATCGATAATTTCAATAAAATTTTCCCATTGTGTAGGCCGACTTGAAGACACCATTAAAAAAAAAAAGGCTCAGCGAGCCCACAGAAATCTTCTTTTTCACTGAGCGAGCCGCGACTGCACATGGATATAGTGGCCGTGACCCGATTGTTTTCCCGAGCGCCGAGCCGCGACGCGACCCGAGTGTTTAGTAAAAGCCCTCTCTCCTCTCTCTATGACTATTTCCATTTTCGAGATCTCTCTTGATCTTTAAACAGGAGCTTAAAGCTATTGGAACCTTGTAGCTCAAACAATCACTGAGATGACTAGGGATCTTGTTAAAACGGGGAATATTCCAGGGGAGCTGTTACTTCTTTAAAAAGGGAATGACAGGAACATATTTGTGGTGTTTGGGCAAACCTAGAAAACTTGAAACTGGCTTGATAAAAGTTAAGATCTACATTATTTTTATCGTTAATTCGCAGAACTGTTGATCTTACAAAACGAAAAGCTTATAATGCAGAGATATACCAGTGCTCTAAACAAAATGAGAGCATTTAATAGTACTTCTTCCGTAAACCTCTTGAAGTGGCATATGATACTTCCTTGAAGCAGTGAGAGTTTTTTCCAGTGGATACGAGAAGAATTCGAGAGTGCTGGATAAGTACATGCATACCCCAAAGAAACTTCACATGATAAATTATGCACTTGACTAGTACCTATTAATTACTCATAAATCGTAATTATCTATCACCTTCTCGAAGGAAATTTATATTGAAAATACCAAGATATACAGTTAAGGTCGGCCTAGATAGCAAAACCTAGTGCTTAGTGCTTAAGTTGACTTAACGATAAGGGCCAGTGATCAATCGCCTCTTCCCACTGTGAGAACGGAAGATGTCGATAAACTGTACATGATTTACTCAAATTATGAGAAATTATGCTAGAACCTCTTTTCAGTATGCAAATTCTTTTTTTCCCACGTTCGCTCAATTTGCTCGCTCATAAAATAGAAACAAGATGGTTTCGGGCAGCAAGTACCTCTTACTCCAGCAGCGAGAAGCCCGAATATCATAATATTTGGGCAGCGAATTCTACCGGAAGATTTGCATAATATCTGTGTATTTTGGTGACGAAACTAGCAGAATGGTTACGGACGGCAAGGAAGGTACCCCAATAGAGTCGTATTCGACCAATATAGATGATAAGATGTATTATTCAGAGATCTAATCGGCTGATGATGTATTTTGATGACGAAATAACACTTCTATACCACGAAAAAAGAGTATATAATTTCTCGTTCGCTGCCCTCCCTCGTATACTATTCAGATACAGGATGGTTGAGGAAAGCAAACCAATTCGCCAAGCGAGGTGACCAAATATGATTCAGATAATCTTATAGACCCACGGTATATTTTGATGACGAATTATCCCTACCGTGAAAAAGAGTACATACTTTATCGTCGCCCCCTGCGCTCGCTCCTATAATACATGTATTTTATGCTATGTAAAACATTATGTTCCCACTATCACGATTCGCGCCACGACTGAAATCGCGGTCGTAATCGTGGAGCAATCGTGGAGCAATCGTGGTGATCATAATATCAGAGCTTATCAGATCTTGAAGTCAATCTTGGTAATCGTGTTGATCGTTGAAAAATTTTCTGCGATTAATACGATTAAATGTCGAACGTGATCATCGCATCAGATCGTATCAAAGCGCGACAGATCGCATCTAATTTGTACTTTGAAATCGTGGTTATCGGAATCATCCTTGGAAAAGACCAACACACTGGGATCTATTGGGATCTATTGGGACCGCACGATCTCCCGTGATCTGTAACGATTTGGAGCCTTTGATTAATGCCACCCAAGGGTAATAGAGGCAAGAAGAGAAAGGGTAACGCTGCCCCAAACGTGAAAGTTTTACTATCAGCTACGAATGGCCAATCGTGGCGTTCGTGACAAGTCGCACGACAATGGGAACCCAGCATAATGCTGGGTTCCCACTGCCGATCCGATCAACTCGATTGTCCGGATCTCTCAAAACCTAGTCTGCAAAAACAGACATAATTTTTACGCTTGAATACAATAATTCCACGAAGCCTTGAAAGAGCCTTGTCATGGCAAGTCACTTGTGGTTCAAATTATTTTACTATACAAGAGACTTGCCATTGGTAGGCTCATTCAGGGCTTCATGGAATTAATGTGTTCAAATGTGAAAATTATGTCTGTGTTTGCAGACTAAGTTTTAAAGGCATTGGCTAACTTTGTGAGTAGCTGATTTAAAAAAATCTCAAACTAAGATGAAACATGTGTATGAGTACTTGTATTTGTACTAAAAAAACCCTGAAACCAATCATAATTTGAGATGAAAAAGTGTAAGTTAGACGCAAACGGCGATTTTATTATCCTTCGTCTCAAGAGACAATCACTAAGAGGACCACTTTGCTTGAATTTGAAAATGCCGTTATGTGCCTCCCGCCACGTGATTCGCCAATACACACAGTACGGTAAGGTGAGTGATACGCGCATGCGCACTCCTTATGTCTATTCTGTGCAAAAGGCCGTCGTACAGTTTTCAAACACTGGTTCACATTTTTGATGTTTAAAAATACTTCCTGTGGATATTATACTTTGAAACTTTCAGACTGGAATTTTTACGCTATAACCCTTATGTTTATCCCATTTTCAAGTAACAAAACAAGATTTTTAAAAATCATAACAATGTTAACCAATGTCTTTAAGAGATTGCGACAGTCGAGTTGTTCGGCTCGGCAGTGGGAACCTAGCATAAGATACAGGATGGTTTGGGAAAGCAAAGCAATTCCGCAAGCGAGGTGACAAAATATATAATCTAGATAGGCCCATGGTGTATTTTGATGACGAATTATCACTTCTACTGTGAAAAGGAGTACATATTTTTCCTCACTCGCTCGGCTCGCTCGTATTAGATACTGGATGTTTTTGGAAAAGCAAACCAATCTGGCAAGCGAAGTCACCAAATGTATACTTTAGATATCTTATAGGCCCACTGTGTATTTTGAGCATGTTGAGTGCAAAATTTCCCCATAACGTTGGGGGGGGGGGGCAGGGAGTATGTCTCATTGAGGCCTGTATATCATCCACTTAAGTGGAGGTGCCAGCCATGGTCCAGTGGTTTCTGGCGCTTGACTGGGGACAGAAGAAAAGGGTGTTCGATCCCCGGCACGTCACTTATGCCCTTGAACAAGGCATTTTATCTACATTGCTCTTTTATCGTACATCAATAAATTAACGTGCTATAGGAATATTGTTACCAATGTGTGCATGTGCTTTAAAAAAAAGTAAACGAAAACGTAGAAAAGGGGTTGTTTTTCAGCACCAGGTGGGGAAAACGGGCACCCCGTTAGGGATATCAAAACAGGAAAACCTGGAAAAAGGTTATCAAATTCAGATCGGAGATGTTAGACATGTTTCCCTGTTTAGGGTATCAGAACTACTCCTATTGTAATCCCCTTTAGGATGCTTTTCAGAAGTGACTTACGCGGATGATGCACAGGCCTCAATAAGACATACCCCACCCCCCCCCACCCCCCCCCCCCCGATTGGGTTTTAAAGGGGGCCTGTTGTAGGGAATGAGATTCTTTTCCTGTACTTATTACCCAAAATTTCTACAAGCAGTAGATTACATTATGTGTGCATATACTCGTGATCATTTTCTTGCTGTTATTATGATTATTGACTATCATGTTACCGTTATCATGGTTACTTGTAGTGAAGCAAGGTAACGTGGATGAGACCACCAATAGTTTGGATGAAAAATACTTCCTACACGAAATAATGACATGAACACATTTAAATGCACATAAACTATCTCGTGGTTTGATGCGGGTTCATTATCATTTTTATCACGTCTAGACTGTTAACGATCTGTATGTACTTTATCTATGACAGTACATTGACATGATTTAAGGTCATGTTTTATTTGTTTGAAGCTTTCTTGTGATATAACATAGAGAGCTTTAAAAAACTGGAAATACCGACAACATCTCATGTGATTGGGGATGATAATAACGATTAGGATGTTGATGATAGGATGATGATAGGAATGATAGTCCTTCGGAGGGGATTTAAAGCTGTCGGTCCCCTGGTTGCTCATATTTATATAGAGAGTGCACTTTAGAGTGAATTAAGAGTTAATTAAGAGTAAAAATTGTGATATTCACTCTTTATTCACTCTTTGAGGGGTGACCTCAGGGATCATTCACAATCCTTGAGTGATCCCTAAGGTCTTCTAAAATTCACCCCTAACAGAGTGACCGCGTTCACACTTTCTTTTTTTAGAGAGTACTATTGGTACCCTTAGAAACCATGTAAGACATCTAAAAAATTAACGGAGATCATAATCTAATAGCAAGAACCAAGTCAACAATGTTCATTCTAGTAGAAGTCACAAGCAGGCCCGCAGAGTGTGGCCTCGCTGAAATATTTTTGGTGGTAATCTGCCATTTTTTTTCTTTTGTTATTCCATCAAACCGAGTACGGAAAAAGGAATAGAAACCTTGTGCATACCATAGCATACCCATCTTTTTTCATTGAGAGATTACAAAGGAAAAGAGGTGACAGGTCTTGAACAGTTTTCATTTTACTGTGTTTTTTTTTTTCATTTATGCTTTGATAAAGTTATAAGATCGCATTTAGCCTGAAGATCATTTTAGGGTCTTTGAGATAATTCATATGTTTTTCCTTGTTTTTTTTTTTTTTTTTAAGATTTCAACCACCTTATACAGAATGATCTGGGACTCATTATACATACGACTCTTTTGATCTACTTGAGATGCTTGAGGTACATCAATCAATCAAATCAAATTCTAAGCATTTTTACCCCATTTATTCAAGGGTGTAATTATCAGCGTGGTTATTAAAATGAAGTCTAAAGTTCTCGTATTGTGATTCAGTATGTTTGCTTTCACTTTTGAACTTTCTTCTTGTATTCTTTTTCAGACTATGAAATGGTGCTAATCTCAGGATTTCCTCTGCTTTCTATCTTCCGTATCACATGCAGCAGGGATTACTGAAGGCACTGCATTTGAACTCTATATAGCACATTTTTCATGTCTTGCGTGTTTGCTTTGTTTGATTTTAATGATAACAACAACAACAATAATAATAATAATAATAATAATGATAAAATAATAATAATAATAATAATAATAATAATAATAATAATAATAATAATAGAAATAATACTAATAATAATAATTAATATTATTATTATTACAATACATAACATTTATTAGGCGCTTAGTACTGTTGTTTTTTGTATTTTCACTCTCAACTATTCCCCTCTATGAAAGAGGAACGCACGGAAACTTTCTAAAGAGGTAGATATGCTCATATGAGTAAGATGACATTTGCTGATTCAAAATCATGTCCTTAAAGAAAATCAACGTTTTGAAAATAAGTTCGTCATCTCCAAATTCTTACAAGAATTACTGCTCACTTTTATCAAGGTTGTTAGGAAGCACGTTTTTTAATGAGATGCTCATGTTGTCCTTTTTTGAGTGGGGAGCACAAGGATAAAATAAGCACAAGCCCATTAATCCTGTAAGAAACAAGATTCTTCCACATTTATATAAATTTGATCGGTTCTTTTCCACACATCGCATGAAATATACTTTACAAATTCGTTTATCGAACATGTCGAAGGAAATTAGTGATTTTCATAGCAGTTTTAAGCGTCTTTGTTCTTTTCCTACCATAAAGGTTATTGTGATATCGCATAACACTGTTTATTTCTTACTGTTGGGACTGACAGCAGTTATGACCTTGAAAGGTAATGTGAAGAATAACAATAATAAGGAAATAAAGTAACCATGATCACGTTCATATTAGATAGAAATTTATTTTCACTGATAAACTTTCCATGTACGATGATTAGTAAGGGAACAAAAATATGGAAACAAATTGGAACAAATTTATGGAAACAAATTGCAACAAAAATATGGAAACTAATTTCAACAAAATTATGGAAACAAATTCCAAGAAAAGCTTTTCCCACTAACGGGAAGTATTGCAACGTCATACAAACTGAAAAGATACGAAGGACCACATTTAAGAGGTTTTGTTCGCGATTCTCCAACATAATAGTCAGTTTGTTATGGTGAATTTCTTGGAATTCACGTGACTGGGGGGGGGGGGGGGGGGGGGCTCAGCTTCCAGGGCAATTCTTGGATTCGATCTAAATCCTAGGGGTCTGAGATGGTTTTATTTTAGCTTTGTTGTAATACATATGGCCAGTGAGAGAAAGTAAAACTATTTTACTTGCTGATATCCGTAGATTCTACATAGCGTCCCAGAAAAAAAGTTTACAGTCGAAAAAAAAGTTTCGCCATCTGAATATTTCAAACTATATTCAGGGAACTTTCGTACCTGTGGAAAGCCAAGGTCTCTTCTATCAAGTCATGACACTCAAAGTACTTTATTTATTGTTTTTAAATAATTAATTTTTGGGTAAATTTTGACATTCAAGCTGGCGTACTTCGGACGTCATTACAAATATATCACCACGCATGGTCTTGCAAAAAGATCAAGCAATCATTCAACCACTCAGTCAGTCAGTCAGTCAGTCAGTCAAACAGTCAACCAGTAGGTCAATCAATCAATTAATCATGATTGTGATTATGTTTTCCTGATTGATTGAATAGTGACATCTTGACTGATTAATTGACTCACTGAATGATTGGCTAATGTATTGTTTGATAAGTGACCTATTGACTGATCAACTGACTCAATGACTGACTGGTTAATGTATTGTTTGATAAGTGACCTACCGACTGATCAATTGACTCACTGATTGATCGGTTAATGTATTGTTTGATCAAACTAACTCACTGATTGATTGGTTAATGTATTGTTTGATAAGTGACCTGTTGACTGATTAATTGCTCACAGACTGACTGGTTAATGTATTGTTTGAAAAGTGACCTGTTGACTGATCATCTGACTCACTGACTGACTGGTTAATGTATTGTTTGATAAGTGACTTGTTGACTGATCATCTGACTCACTGACTGACTGGTTAATGTATTGTTTGATAAGTGACTTGTTGACTGATCATCTGACTCACAGACTGACTGGTTAATGTATTGTTTGATAAGTGACCTGTTGACTGATCATCTGACTCACTGACTGACTGGTTAAAGTATTGTTTGATAAGTGACCTGTTGACTGATCAACTGACTCACTGACTGACTGGTTAATGTATTGTTTGATAAGTGACCTGTTGACTGATCAATTGACTCACTGACTTATTGGCTAATATATTGTTTGATCTTCTGCATGACCATACGTGGTGATAAACTTTTTTTCAAAATATCTAAAGTATGCCAATTTCAATGTAGAAGCTGACCAAAAAACCCCAATAAATTCAGTTGCTCACTCAAGCATGAAATTTAATGGGATATGTAAGAATATATGCAAAATATTCCTAATCATTGGTCATGAAGCCATCAGAAAACGAAAATATCCAAGTCCTTACAGTTTACACCACTTCGCGGATACCAACAAGATCAAATACCATATCTGAAGTTTGGAAGTCTGAACAAATACCAAATTTGAAGTTTGCACCCATTCACCAAAGTTACTTTTGCCCAGTCAAGCATGAAATATCTAAAGATATTTTGGTGTCATGTATTAGAAGAGACCCTTTGCTGTCCACAGAATTATTAAACATTCCCTGGAATTGTGTTGAAATATTCTGATGACGAGACTTTTTCTGAGACACACTGTAGAATGAAATTAGGGAGATAAGGACTAATGATAAAGCCACATTACCGATTATTTTTATCGAGGCAAATTCACTTTAGGGCTTGCGTGAAAACTGCGTATTTATATGAACATGTACTCACTCTGTCACTGATTTTTTTTCAGGTAACATTCGCGGAATTAGACCAGGCAATAATTGCAATATACCCGCTAATCGAAATGATCTGCAAAAAAAGGTATAGGAACGACCAGGAATCAGGAAAGAAATTAATCAAACGGGAGCTCCAACCTGAATCAGAGCATTCATGCTAGTTCTTTGAGAATCTTGTTCATTTCATATCGTGAGAAGAGAATAGAAGCGATAAACGCATAATAGTTTAGTAGGGTGGTAGTGGAGTTATTTGAGGCTGCACGTCAATACTGGAGTTGTGAACATTGCAAAGCTCCGGAATTTAACTTAGTTGGTTGAACTCTCAACTTCGGGTAGAATGTTTTTGTGGTTTGCCTGTTATCCCTTGATCGAGATCTGTCTTATAATTCAATATCTATGCTTTCCTGTCGTATTTAAACAACAGATCTGGTAGTTTCCGCAGCTATATCGTTTGCTTCAATTCGCAGCTTTTAGAATTATTTTGCGTGCGAATTCTTCAAGTCAGAATGACTTGCTTCTGATCTACCACACCCAAACAAGTATAGCATTGTATTACTGTCAGTCGTTTCGAATTCTCATTCAGACCTACTTAAAAAATAGAATAATAGCCTCCATGCACTACATAAACCAAATGCATTATGCATTACAAATATTTATAGACAATATAGGCACATAGACCCTACATTAGATAACAACAACAACAAAACATATTCAGTTAGTCGTGGTCAGACGTGGTTGACCGAGTGTGTGAATTAGCGTGTTTGTTATGGTGTGTGCGGTGTATATATATTTTTTAAGGGATGGTACATGTACTAAAATTGTTTTACAGCATCCCTAAATAAATATGTTTATTTGGACTAAACAAAATAAGCAACTGGTCTTGAAGGCTGAAAACGCATGACGGTGTATCTAGATTCTTTCCAGTTTCCCTGCACAGTATTCATATATCAGCCAGCCGACAAATCCTCGTCGATTGTAACGTCTTCTTGCTATAAAACATTGTCAGAAGTGCTATTTAAACCGCTTTTTGAAAATATTGCCAGAAACGAAAAAAAAAAAAGTGAACGAAAACAATGCATTCGCAAAGAGGATATGTCCTAAGAGAATTCTGTACATTTCTCATGTTTTTCAGAGATTGAATAATAATTTGATTACAATATCCATAATAATTTCGACACTAATAATAAGACACTATCTTTGTTATCTAAAGATGTAGACGTTCTCACTCAATTAGTATTAAAAGGACATATTACAGATTATGTGCCTGATCGTATATAGTGGCAGTTTCACAAATTACTAAGTACATGTAAATAACAATTCAAACTTTATTGTTAAACATTATTTTCGTGTAGTTTCGTTACTAATAAAGTGGTATTTTGGTTTACTAAGGTCTTACCAAGACCAACAATGAATCTCAAGTTTAGTTATAACAGTTTAATCAAGTTGGCTATTTTCTAGAAAAATCCAGTATTGTTACAGTCAATGTACATTACTAACAAAGGTCAGGAAAGTACAGAAATGGAGTAATATTCATAGTGTTTCTTTGTGTATGTATGAAAATTAATATGGAACGGATTAAAAAATAGAGGAAATGAAATGGTTCAAGGTCTTTTGACAGTGATGAAAGTATTTTCCTTTTCTCATTTCCTCAGTTGAATTCCTCTACAAAAAAGAAGGAAAGAAAGGAAAATACTTAGGAAAATGTTATTTTTTGTGTAGTGTTATCTATGACTTACAAGCAAAGAATTCTAAGGTAACTATTTTAGCCATTTGCAATTACATAAAACACGTATGCTTTTTAACACGGGCTTTATAATTTTCCTTTCTAATTTCCTTTTTTTTTCTTAAAGTCAGTTACGATATTAATGTCACCAGAATTTTACCCCACCACTGTACAGACAATAAAATATATTTCCATCCTGGAGAATCAATCTAAATCAATTATTTCTCGCGTGAATTTCTTGTGGACATATATTTTCCAGGAAATTACGCCATGGCTATTGATCAAAGATCAGGTTGCATAAGATCGTTCAAGATTAAATCTCAAATTACTATCCATGAAATATGGAGGTAGTTTGTTTCTTATCAAGATCCTGTAAACAGGTAATGTAGGGTCTACGGAAGTGAGCGTCTCTTTTATGAAGTACAAGTATGTTAGGATTGATGTCAATATCCGTCTCTTTTATCCTTCCATAATTCCTGGAATAAGGGGTTTTAACTTTTCTTTTTTTTTCAAATCGGACATTCGGTGCTTTCACACCTACCCCATCAGGAAAAATACCAGGGCCCATATTCATGAAACCTTACAAAGCTATAGTTGTCAACTAATTACATAGGTCACAGTACACAGTTATGTGACAACTAGGCCTATGAAGGTTTCATGAATTTGGGCTCAGGTATTTTACCAGTCGATCTTAAATCCAGAGGGAGAGAGAGAGAGAGAGAGAGAGAGAGAGAGAGAGAGAGAGAGAGAGAGAGAGAGAGTGGGGGGGGGGGGGAATTAGAAATTATTATGGTATGAATGCTCTGGTTCATTAAGTTATTTAATTTCTGCACGTGTTATATTTTTTCTTGTTTAGGCATGTTAGGAGTGATAGTTTCATGAGGTTTGGAAATTCTGTTTCACTGAACGGCAGGAAAACCTTATTTTGGAAAAACAAAAAAAAAATAGTTAAAATCAAAGATAACATTCTCCTGATATGTGATTACTTGAGTAGAAGATTTCTATGATCGGAATGTATTTCATAATTAAGAATAAATCTAAATTCATCAGCTGATCATTACTATCTAATTTTTGCTGGGTCAGATTATCATTCGTATTGTGGAGCTCTGACTTTTCTGTTTCTACTCAGGCAAGCCATAATACTGGACCGTAAAGATTAGGACCCACCCTGAAATGAGTTCGGTTTCATGTCAGATGCATTAAAAATTTACGAAGTAAAAGGGAGAAGCAATTACGTTTATGATATCATCCCTTGGCTTCTTAATATGATACAATATAACTGGAGGTCAAACAAAGTAAATGACTTTTTCAATCTCAAATTACTACCACGAGATTTCATCTTATACAATCAAAAATATTCTGTATCCAGCTCAAGATGTAAACATTTCAAGGGTAAACACACGCTCCAGCATGTGAATTATTTCTTCTCCTATCCTGTAAAGCATTTTCAAAAGGAAGAACAAGAAAGCGTAGATTTAAAAAAAAGAATACTAGAGAACATGAATGATTCGAATGACAAGTCTGAAAAAGATCTCAGTTAAATAACCTTCGAAAAAAACTCAATATATTTTATTACTACGTAATCCGGTGATCCCTTACTGTGCATCGATAAAACGACGTTTGGCATTTTGATCTATGTCACGTTTTCAACACCTATGATGATACTCGGGAGCTTCGGATACATCGTGCTCTACCTACTAGTTGATACCAGCTATTGATATGCCTGAAATATTTCTTAAAACAGTGTGACTAGGATGAAAGGGAGGTTGACAGGAAAACCCTGAAAAAGTTCTTTTCTTCCTTACATTCATATATTAATTAAATAATGATACAATCTTTCTATCATCACGTCATATACGCATCCAAAGTTTGAAATTCAGCCTAAAGCGTATTAAATACAGACAGATGGATGGAAAGGCGAATAACATAAGTTTGTTTGAAAAGCATATACCTAAATATATTAGTATAGATTTTTTGAAATACCGACCATATACGAGGAGAACGGGAAATCATCAACCAGGATACGCACTATGACAAAGGGTGAGAAATTGTAATAAACATGTTTATATCCCATAGAGTATTAGATAGCAATGAAATAGTGTTTCCAGGAAATGAAAAATATCAATGAAAAAAACACACACATTTAATTGCTCTCATCTTTTGGACTTAACGAGGCTGATAAAACAAACATTTCCCTTACAAATTGTTTACCTTTAGCACGCGTGTTGAGTAAAGAGACCTTACCATATCCGTATAAAAACAGTGAAATGTTTTCATTAATGTTCGTTTCTATGGTGATGGAACGGGTCCAGTAATGAATACTTAGGTATATAAGCATGGTGAATAGTTGAGAAAATGAAGAGCATAATTATCTTGAAAGGTTAAATCAATTAACCGGCTATGATGTAAATGGAGAAGTGTTTATAACAAGGGTATGGTCTGTTCAGCAAGAAAAATAGAAACTTGACTAATATCGATTCCAATATGGCAATGAAAAAGGCGTGATGTTCGTTATTCCGAAGGTTCGTTACTCCGAAGGTTTGTTATTCCGAAGGTTCGTTATTCCGAAGGTTTGTTATTCCGAAGGTTCGTTATTCCGAAACACACAAATTGCGTATACCTAGATGTTCCTTAGTCCGAAAATGAAAAAGGGTTCGTTAATCCGAACATTTATGGCGTTATTCCGAAGGCTCGTTATTTCGAAGGTTCGTTAGTCCGAAAATGAAATGAGGTTCGTTGTTCCAAAGGTTCGTTAATCCGAAAATGAAATAAGGTTCGTTATTTCGAAGGTTCGTTAATCCGAAAATGAAATAAGGTTCGTCAATCCGAAAATAACTAACGAACTAACGAACCTTATTTCATTTTCGGACTAACGAACCTTTGGAAAAACGAACCTTCGGAATAACGAATTGTAACCATAAAAAAAGATAATAGTTTTGTAATATGCATTTATAATCATTATACCTACTTCATTGCCTTCTACTTCTGAATTCATTTCTACATCTACATCTGTGATAAGCATGCAGGGCCGTACGCAGAAATTTTTTCCGGGGGGGGGGTGCAAGACGCGTAAAAATTTTTGAAAAAGCTCGAAAGCGAGGAAGCGAAGCGGCCGAGCCGGTCACGAGAGCGCTTTTGCATTTCTTAAAGTGAAATTAAAGGATCTGGTGCACACTTTTGGTGGATTTTTGTGAAAATTTTCATTTAAAAAATGTAAATTTTCAAAATTTCCGGGGGGGGGGGGGCAACAGAGTTTTTCGCTATAAACTGAGTTTTTCAAGTGATAAACTTAGTTTATCAGCGAAAAACTGAGTTTATCGCTTTTATGGGACAAACGGCGCGCCATATCCACTTCACCCTACAGGTGATGAAATAAAACGAAATGAAATTGAATGAAACCAATTCCAATTAAGGAATAGAATATTGTTCTCTTTGCATCCTTTCTCTCTCCCCCCCCCCCCCCCACTTTGTGCAATTTTGTTCATCCTGATGTGTGTTTATTTATTTATTGAGACTCTCATAGTAAGGTCAATCCAATTGAGTTGCAGAACGCTTTTCATGAATTTAGCTAGTTACCTAAATTGTGAATAAACACGCTCATACAATGGTCAAGGACAAAATAAGAGTCCTTGAATAGCATGCTCTTGAATTAAAAGAAAGTGAAAAATGACTGTAGAAAATAAATGTTATTCCAAATTGAAAGGAATGGAATTATCATTCAAATAGCTCCGAATTGTATGGAATTGTCATTCAGATGTATTAGCTCCGAATTGAAGGAATTATCATTCAGATATATCAGTTCGGAATTGGATGGAGTTATCATTCAAATAGCTCCGAATTTAATGGAATTATCATTCAGATGTATTAGCTCCGAATTGAAGGAATTATCATTCAGATATATCGGTTCCGAATTGAAAGGAATTATCATTCAGATATGTTAGCTCCGAATTGAATGGAATTATCATTAGCTCCGACGTGAAAGGAATTATTATTCAAACATATCAGTTCAATGCATAATTATGATGGCCATGGCAGCATATAGAATACTAGACTAGAACAGAAACAGATTTGACAGTGCACCACGGTCTTGTGACAAAATAGTGATCATGAGAAAGTCATAGAACTGAACGTGGACAAATCCCTATTACTGAATGGCGCCATCTTACCAAGACGTATTATATTACGTTACTCCGATCAAGGAATCAATAATAATAATAATTATACTACTACTACTACTACTACTACTACTACTACTACTACTACTACTACTACTACTACTATACTACTACTACTTCTACTAATAATAATGATAATGATAGTAATAACAATGATAATGATAATGATAATTATAATAATAATAATAATAATAATAATAATAATAATAATAATAATAATAATAATAATAATGACAATAACAATAATAATGATAATAATAACATTAATAATAATAACAATAATAATAATTACTTCTTTCACAACCTAAAGTTGGTATATCAAACAGCTACCGGACTTCTTCCAAAAATCTAATACGTTTTGTATCGTTAGTATCAAACAAGTCCTCTTCGCATTGTTCACTTCTCTAATTCAAGACTTTCCAAAAGATATGTGCTGTCCCAAGAAAGCTTGCCTTTTTTTGTATGGTTTGATTATTATTGTTACTGTTACTATTTTCACAATAATGATATTATTATTTTTATTATTATTATCATCATCCTCATTTACACGATAAAAACTACTTTCTAAAAATCAACTCAAGTGCACTTTCGAAAGCCTATTGTACTGCCCATACAAATCATGTTCGGACTATATGTAATAAGCCTTTGTAAAGTCCGCACATTTCTAATGGTAATAGACAGGGCTATTGAAGGTGCCTAAAGTCGATTTTTCGAAAAGAGTTTTTATCGTTCGCAGTTTGGGGAAAAAATATAAAAGATGTAATAATTTATTTGAAAGTTTATTTTTCAAAATTTTAATTATATGATTTATTTATGTCAATATGTTACACTGCCTGTTTTTTGTGTCTGGAAATGAAAATAATGAAATGTAATCAAATTAAATGAATACTGTTTACTATCAATTTCACTATTATTGTTATTATTGTTATTATAACTATTATTATTTTTAATCATTAATATCATTGTTATTATTATCATGATTATTATCATCATCATTGTTATTACTATTGTTATCATTATCATTATTATCACTAATTGAACGGCTATGAAACGCTGTTGGACGGACCGCTGATCTTTATCTTAGACAATATCTAAGAGATATCACAATCTAGCTTTCTCTGGATGCAGAGGTTGGTTAGCATGATTATTACAGTACCCACATAATGATTGTGATTGATCCTACGTAAGTCAGAACCCTTCCATCTGGTATAGAATTAATGCTCCAATGCGTCTCTCCATGAAACTGCGATGGCATGTCATGAAAATGCCGCCGCGTTAATCCCGATATCTTTCATGTCAAACCTTTTCCATCACTAGAAGCTCTAATCAACAATAATTGATAGTCATCACTGGCTTTATCA
The DNA here is from genome assembly GCA_029962745.1 of Echinometra lucunter. Taxonomy (NCBI): domain Eukaryota; kingdom Metazoa; phylum Echinodermata; class Echinoidea; order Camarodonta; family Echinometridae; genus Echinometra; species Echinometra lucunter. The sequence goes on from CM057156.1 coordinate 5,255,742, forward strand.
TGAACATGATGAAGGACAATGTGAAAATACAGAAGGAGTTCTCAGACTGATTACATAGTTTTGAGCGCTTTCAATCCATTACCAGAACCGTTTCGTATAGTTCCATTACCGATTTGTTTTATTGTGCATGTCTTATGGTTCTTACTCTCCCTGTTAATTCTGTGTATGCTTCAGCTTTCACACTTCTTTCTCTCTCTCTCTCTCTCTCTCTCTCTCTCTCTACACCCTCTCTCTCTGCTTGTATTTTCTCTTTAGAAATATCATTGCATTGGATCTCTCTTCTTAAAATTTTCAGTTCTAATGATAGCTCTATTCAAATCACAATTTATTCCTCAGGTTGTTTTCAGGAGGTGCCATGGCTCCTTGTGGTACAGCAGAGGACGTGATCTCGGAACTAGGATTACCCGGATTAAAAACAAAGTGGATGCGCTCGTGCCCTTTTTGCAATGATAATGTTTATATATATATATATATATATGATTTACACTTTCCGTTCGTCTCTTCACTTTGATTTAACACTTTGATTTCAATCTAACTGTAACTTAAAAAGACTGTGTAATTGCTAACACCGTTTTCTGTTATTTACGTTTGTATTTGTGTTATAATGCTGTTTTCATTTCGTTGTTTTGTTGCATGCTTGCAACTGGTTAATTTTTGTTTTGTATCTCAAGCCCTGAGGAAGACCCGTCACAGGGTCGGAAGCTCGGCTTAATAAAGGCAGAGTGAACATACTAGCAACGTCCCGCCGCCTCCTTCTTCAGTCACAACTATAATCTTCATACGATGCAGCACCCATCACGTACGTGGCCGAAGCACTTTCACATTATATATATATATATATATATATATATATATATATATATATATATATATATATATATATATATATTATATGTATAGACCAATTTCACCTCCGGTTTATGTATTTGGCCCTCTATCGGCGACGCCATTGCTGCGGTGGGCAAGCGCGCTGACCGTGATTGGCTCTGTGTACAAAATGAATGTAAGATATGAGATATGCCCTAATATTGTTCCATTTACTTTATTCTAGATCAATGAAATAAAGCATGGATACATGAGTACATGAGGTAAGACAATGGCCATATCTGACAGATGAAGGTATGATGTATTTTTGTACTTTCGATAGTTTTTCAACTTAGTTTTGTCAGTATAAGTTCGATTGCAGCATAGAAGCCGTAGTAAACGGGAGCCCTCAGTCTTACCCTGTTTACAAAGTCATGTTTTCACTCATTAAATTTTACGCCAAAGTATATAATGATAATGTTTCTTGACTTCAAAGTCCTTTCTGTTGATATTTTTACCCACTGGCGACAGATTCCTTCGCACTGCTTACGGAAACCTGTGTAGGGAGTACAGCTTCTCACACAAACAGGCTTCATGAGTCAAAAGCGAGTGAATTTCGCACTCAGTTAGCTTCCAATTTTTAAACTTTCTCCAATTCTTGTGGCATTCGAGCACCGCACAGCTGCGACCTGAACTTCCCTGACAATTTCTCATTGCAAATATTAAAAGAAATCTGCATATATTGGTTAAAATAGACAAAAAATCGAACGAATGTACATAACGCGCTATTGACTTGTGTACTATAAAAGTTGGAGCGCCCACCGCAGTATGTCGAACTGTGTCGAACAGTCTGCTGCCCTCTTGCGTTATGAAATTGGTCTATATGCGTGAGAAAAAAAAAAGGTACGGTACAAGATGATGCAGGATCACAAAATTGTAGATAAGCTTTCGGCTACTTGGCCTTCCTCAGATTTATTGTTTTGCTACATAAATCAAACAAAATGAAATAAAACAAATAATAATGATGAGCAACTTGACAAAACTAAAGACAACAGAACAGAATCAAGATGATTATAAGTGAAGCAACATAATCATGATAAACACACGTTGTAAAACAATCGGAATAAGTGATAACATGTCAAGCGGTATGATTCAACGAAATAATGAAAATGAAAGTACGCAATTACCTGACTCAAGGTCGTCGCAAATGCAATGTTTGTAGTGTGTATGAATGTGTTCTGTGCAATGAGTAAGGTGATAGTATGTTCATCACGTAGAGGGCGCGTAGTATACAAGTAAAAGGGTGCTTCGGACCGGAACAAATATTAAGTGAATTGTGTACTTTCATTATCATTATTTCGTTGAATCACATATTGTACCGTACCTTTTTCTCACGCATATACATATAAAATGGTACAACCGGCAGGTGAATAAATTCAAACCCCTCCCGCTATATATATATATATATATATATATATATATATAAAGATTCAACTCAAGAATTAGACTTCTCAATTCATTTTCCAATGAATAACCATATTTCAACAATAATTGACAAATTACGATAACATGAATAAAGTAAGCCGTGGGAGAGCACAGATAATTAAACCAGTCCCAGGACCCCTGGTTGCTTCCTTATAAGCACATTATTTTATGCTTTCCAATAGCAATCAGGTAAATAATAAAACCACCCATCAAGGTAACCATGGGCATGACATTTTGACGAGGTGTCATTTCTAACAGGATTTTTTTTTTTCATAATCACCTTTATTGATTTCAAACAAAGGGAAACAAACATAAAAAGTCCAGGTTACATGTTTTTATGGGAACATTGTACAGGACGGTGGGTAAAACGAAGAGCATGATTACAAAACATAGTACTTACATCATAAAACATATACATAAAATACATCAAACATATTTAAGCAAATTGTGACATAGTGGGGGTAAAAACTAAACCAAGAATGAAGGTAAAATGGGGAAAATGCAGTAACATATAGACGTCATAATAAATTGATACTGATGTTTTCCGAACGAGGGAGTAGCTGAGTCAATGCCTACAATGAAAGAAATAGAAGGGCTGAAGGGCAGCAAAGGCCAGAAGGAAAGGAATTATGGACTGAAAACAGGGAAGAAGAGGGTATAATTATGGAGAAGGAACTGTATAGAAGGAAAGAGTTCTGAAAGACGAAACTGGATTACAGAGAATTTAGCAAAGGATAAAGATAGGGGGTAGGAAGACTAAAAAGCAAGAAATAAAGACGTAGGCAGGATACACCAAGTTAATCCAGTAGTGACATGTCTGTCCAATGCAGTTCACCCCTGGCATTGAATATTGCCAGGGGTGAATAGACCGAGAATGATTACCTTTTGACGCAACAAAAAGATCCTTATACACTCGTACACACAGTTTTTTTTTTCTGGATGGTTTTAAAATAGTTAAAAAAGGTTTCCAAAAGTAACAAGATCAAGTCGCAGATGCTAATTCTTTTGAAAGGTTTTCCTTTAGAAATATTTAGCCTTATATACCTTTGTAAGACATGAACTTCAATATTCACAAGTTCATGTCAAGTTCATGACCATTGGTCACTTATACATGAGCCCTGGAAGGGAAGCTGGTTTCAAGAATTAGCTTTAATTTTCACACATTATTGGAACGAAGTATAAACTCAATATTCTAAATTCACTTCTTAGTAAAACGTACAGCCTGAAAGTTGTTCTTCTAGTGCACTTGGAGTAAAGGGTCACGTCAGGTAAAGAAGGAAAAAAAAAAGAGTCAAATATAAGAGAACCCCCTTTTTTTCATGACCTCTGAACTCATTTCTCTGCTGGTTTCACCTTTCCAACCTTTTCCTGCCAACTATTTCCTTTCTTTCCTTTCCATCCTGTATAACAGTTTACCTCAGAGAATTAGTTCTAGTACGCCCTAAATCAGACCAGAGAAGTGGAATAGACTGAGAGCCAACTTCCTGATAAGAGTCTATTACACACGTCATAGCATATATTCCATACTGGCAAAGTTCAAAGTATCATTTCATTTGTTTGCAAGTATTCAAGGATCTCTGTCTAGTGTCATCCCAATAATGATTCCAGCCAACGATTTAATTCAGAAATTAATCTCCTCTTTAGCATGTCAAGTATGTTACATTCCTTGCCGAACCAAGGGACATGATATCACAGCCTACCTGCGAAAAAAATCAACCCAACTGCAAAGTGACAATAATAAGCTCTTTTTTTTCTTCATTAAAACGAGATTTGATGAGAGTGGGAAGGGGGTTCGAGGTGATCTTAGGGTGATGGGGAAGAGAGTTAAAGGAGTCTCTTTTCCCTTTTATTTCATTCTTTCTTTTTCCTTTATTTGTTATTTCTGTTTCTCTTTCTTTCTCCATCTTTGCTTTTCTTTTTTTTAATGAAGACTTTTCTCTTAAGATATCAAAAGCAATTGGGAAGCGCTAGTCATGATTGTTAGAGATCAACTTTGTGGAAATGTGAAACTGGATATGGTAATTCTGTGAAAAATTATATTTCTTTATGAAATGCAAGTGTTTGTTTACAATAATGTTGCATGAAAATTAAGTTGAACAAAAAGTTGAATTCTTTTTTTTTTAATGTAAATAATTAATGTTACATGAAGAGTTAATGTAGAATTGTATTGGAAGATCAAATTTCATTAGCAGTTTTGTCATATCAAAATGTAAATTGGTAAATTTGTAATTTTTTCTATGAGAGAAAAGAATGAAAACCGAACAACAACAAAAAAATCATGTTCAAATGGCTTGGGGACTGGATGGGGAGGGGAAACAGTACAATGTTGTTATTTTCATCTGTATTCATGCATTTCATGGTCTCATAAGGGATTAAATATCCTTTTGAGCATAGCCTGAGAAGAAAGGAAGGGGTATAACATACACAAAGGGAGGAAATACGGTCTTCATACGCAAACTCCTCCAGCAAACCAAGATTATCAGATATAATTTGATATCTTCTTCATTTTTATGGCATTTCGCCCCTCTCCATTTATATATGCCTACATAGATTAATTCATTTCATTTGGAACTTAATTATAATATCGAGATTTAAAAGAAAAAAGATTTAAGAAAATGTCAGGAGTATGTCTAGTTGATCGTGTAATCATTTTCTGTGTTAATTATCATGATTATGACTGATGGAGGCCATTACACCTTAAATCATGCATTTTGAAGCGGCTCCCCTATCAACACCTTCTCCCACCCCCGTACTCATAACAACGTCTTTGATTATTCCCTTGGGGATTCCAAATCTCTTCATTGGCTCACTCTATACGCCCTCATTGATCATTATGTGAACATCGTTGCGAGTTAATTACCCTATAACTGATTGGCTCATAATCAAACAACCTAATATTACATGGCTTTCATATATAGTTGTTCTGCGTTATTAGACGTCGAAGTCATGCAATAAAAGCTTAGCCTCCAAGGAAATCATCATCATTAAACATCTATCAATCAGAAGATGTGCACCTATATCTACCCCCTGCGCACATAATCATCCTGTCAATACAAACGGAAAACATTCACTGCTGTGGTCGTTCGCACAGGAGTTGATTTAAACTCGTCACTCGCGCTCGCTTGAGTGGGAGATCTATGTAGTCGTCATGGGAACATTAAGGCTGGGGTAGAATATTCAGTCACTTCTCAGCCCCTTTATTATCGCATCACATTACTACCAGCAACTTGCAAGACCTGAGCGCCCGTTTACCATGACATTAACCTATGTAGGGATTGTTGTTTTCCAAAGTGATGCCGACTTGTGAGGGTCTATGAACTGATTCGTTATAAGAGGTAACAGATTCCTGTTTTCAGTCGCTCTGTTGCAAGGGACATTGTATTCAGTATCAAAATCATAAATAGGAATACTTCAGGAAGGAAGAAGAGGTCAGAGAGTGTGATCAAAGTGCCTGCTAGGAGCTCTTCTTACTTCTTTTAGGTTCCGGTTTGGATGTTATAAGTTCCGGACTGGTTTGAAGAAATTTCGGGATGCTGAGATTAGAACGCACTTGATCTGCGTCCTAAACAGCAGCCATTGTTAAATTGGATCATTACACGGACGATATCAGTGTCATTCGTCTCACGAAGCTGGTTAATCATTTGTGTCAAATCATGTCGCTTTATTTCTGCGGCGGAGGTTCACTACCGAACACATCTCTTTTGTTTCTGACTTTCTGAAATCGTTCTTATACATGTAGATTCTTTTGAGACACATCAAAGGATCGATGATAAACCGTCTTGAGGCGTACGTCACTTTTTTCATGTTCAAAGTTCTTCAGAAGCAATCAAACTAGCCTATTGTTTGGGAGTATCAGGATGTCAGCACTGACGTATATACAAATCGTTTAAGTATTCGTTACAGTATTGAAGTGTAAAAGACGCTGCTGTGGGCCTACGTCTATTATAAAAAAACCCAAAAAACTTCGAAGTCTATGATGTTACAGCCACAGTTTAATTAAAGCCCGCAATCCTTCTCAGAACTATTAACTGAAACAAGATACTGACTTTGAGATATATATATATATATAAAAGTTAGTTTACTTTCCGTCATCAAGGTTGATCTGCAAAGGTAAATACAAACTATAATGTTACCTGTGCCTGATAACTGAACGAAGCAAATCAAAAGAATAGTAATATTAGTGACAGAAATTACAAAGGAACGTGCAATCGATTGTGAAACCCATTATTACGATGCCAGGGACACCATATTGTCATAAAAGCTGAATAAACACAATCATGTTTGTTCAGTGAATTCTTCTATGTGATATGCATGAATATTTCCTTTGAAAGCGGACAGGAAGAAGGAACACACGAACCAAAAATATGGTATGATTCAGTAATTGGTATTATGAGGGGAATATTGTAAACCCGGATGTGCTCTACTAAACAATTTTCAAAATCGTTCGTGCTCTGATTTCCACCAGGTTACATGCATGAAGTATCAGTCTTCTTTGCTGCTTATTGAATCACTTATTTTTTGCTCATTATTCTTCTAGAAAATAACTCAGAAAAAAAAAAGAGATGGAAACTACAAAGACAACGATAAATTACTTATCGACCATAGTTCCGACATCGATCGCATCACAAACAATGGAGTTTTTATCCACTGAATCCACTTCATTCGACACAAGCATGACGACGATGGCGAGGAATGACACGAAGAAACAACTAGTGTCCGATACGGAAGCTCTTATCATGAGTGTTTTCTTAAACATCATTGCATTATTAGGAATCATAGGAAATTCGGTAGTGATCGTAAGTGTGGTATTTTGTCGTAAGCTTCAGACAGCTACCAATGTGTTCATCATATCCCTGAGTGTGACTGATCTCTTGGTTTGTATTACTCTTCCTTTCCAGACTTTTGCTTTGATATCGAAAGATGGCTGGCCTTTACCAGATTGGCTGTGTGCTGCTATTGGTGGAATCACAAGTATCTGTTTCGGTGCAAGCGTTCTCCTACTCGTTCTTATCGCTGTCAATCGCTATTTCGTCATCACACGACCACGAAGCACCTGTCGAAGGTTCTATAAACCTCGCAACCTGTTCCTTATGGTGTCTTCTACTTATCTGTATACTATCATCATGTTTGCCATTCTGCCCATCGTGGGTATTGGTATGCTTGGCTACTCTGAATCTTATCGTATTTGTTCATGGAATGAAGAACACGAACTTTCCGAAGTCAATGATATCATTGTCGGTGTCACATTCAGTCTATCGTTCGTGATCATCGTCGTCTGCTACATTCGCATCTTTTTGTTTATCAAGAAGCATCATCGTGCCATGTTGTCTCATCGATCACCAAGCGATGGTAACGTCGGAGTCGACAATGACTTCACCAGTGCAGAACAAACTGAAACTCAGTTACCTTCTACACCTTCATATATATCTCATAATGTAGCAAGCTCTAACATTACAGAGGGAAGGAAGACTTCAGGTATCAAGACAGTGGTTAACAGACGTGAAGTAGAGATTACTAAAAATCTTTTAGTGGTTATTATTTCTTTCTTCCTCTGTATTGCACCATACAGTGTGTCCTTATTCTTACCAGAAGGCTTATCTCTCTCCATATTTACCGGGATACTTCTCATGGCTAATGCATGTATTAATCCAATAATATACTCATTCAAACATCCAACATTTAAAGTAGTTATCCGTTGTGTGATCTGCTGTCGATATGCCGACATCCCAAAGCCATCAAACACTCTAAAGAAATTGTTGAACTTAGGAAGTAAACAGGCTAACATAAATCTTACTTTATGAGTTAAAATTGGTTTGTATATGTTAACTTCGATCAGATCTTGTTTGAGTTTCTGAAATATGTAGTATTAAACAGTTATTGTTCAAACATCCAAATAGCGTATATCAATCCAGAAATGAATGTTGTAAGAATTTGTTTCTTTTCTAAAATATAGCCTACTTTTAAATGCTTTCTAAATTTAATGTATCATGTGGCATTATGATTACACTTCATCTATTCTTGTAAGATATTTATGCTGTTAATTACCTTACACTAAATGGCATCAATACTCAGCTTTGCTCTAATATTCAAAGGCTGATAAACATTATCATGATATAACTCTTTTCATTTTCATAACAGTCTGAGTTCCTATGTGAATATGCTAAAAGCACACAAAGCATAATTTATCTGAAATCAGACTAGCAATGATAAGATCGTCGTTTTATGTACAAACATATCTTATTAAAACAGTATCATAGTTATAGTGTAACGTAATGATTTGGAAAATGAAAAAAAAAAACCCACAAAAGCCGAACAAACCAACCTCATATTTCTGTTGAAAAAGATTATTTCGGCATTTCTTTTACAAAAATAGTGACATACATGTCTATCTATACATTGACGGGTTCTAATAAACCTGCATTTTATTGTAACTCGAAAAACAGGAAAATCAGCTGGTAGGTCTACTATCGTTCTTTGCGATTAACATGTTCACAAATCAATCAACACTTATTTCATTATAGTCTATCATGTAGAATGCGATTTACGAAATTCATTGTATAAATATGTCATTTGTCAGTTTGCGACCACGTACTTTCAAGACTGAGAAAACATGTAAGAAATATTGATTGCATTGTGAAGAAAGATTCATTATGTTTACGTATTTCTTTGCGATAAAATTTATGAAATCTTAAAGACAAATCATCTAATTGTTCGAGTTAACAAGAATGTTTTCATAGGTTACATATGCATAAAACAGAAAACTTTTGACTTGATGTAACCTGAAAACAGATGAGATTCAGCTGAATTTCATGTATAGAAGGCACAGTCCGACTTGAAGGAAGAGTGACCGGCTATTATAATACTGTTTAGTTTTAGATTTGATTGTATTATTTACGTGGCTCCTCATGTTGTTGTTGTTTTTGTCTAGATTATTCAACTAAATAACATTGGATTGCAGCTAGAAGAAATATTTTGAAGTAATCGATTATTCAACTAAATAACATTTGATTGCAGCTAGAGGAAATATTTTGAAGTAATCGATTTTTCAACTAAATAACATTTGATTGCAGCTAGAGGAAATATTTGAAGTAATCGATTTTCAACTAAATAACATTTGATTGCAGCTCGAGGAAATATTTTGAAGTAATCGATTTTTCAACTAAATAACATTTGATTGCAGCTAGAGGAAATATTTGAAGTAATCGATTTTCAACTAAATAACATTTGATTGCAGCTCGAGGAAATATTTTGAAGTAATCGATTTTCAACTAAATAACATTTGATTGCAGCTCGAGGAAATATTTTGAAGTAATAGAAAACATCTGAAAGAATACTGATGTACTTGTAAAATTGATCTGAAGACAAGCCAAATATTACACGTCTCCTTGTACTCGAATTATACCTTATCATACTCGATTATATACATTAATTAGCGTATATTGTTGCATATGATAATCCAATGTATATGTTTTATGCTCACATGCCTTATGTCAAGAGGTGTAACCCTAATCCTAACTCTGTTTCTCTCTCTCCCTTTCTCCCTCTTCCAACTAATAAATACATGTACTTTTATCTTACACTCATTTATATATCTTTCTCTTCTCCTCCACTTCCTTTCTTTAGTTCCCTCCCTATTCCCCTACTGTCACAATTATTTTTTGATTATGATCACTGAATTATAAATAAAAAATGTTTATAAAATTATAATCGTTTTTTATATATTGACATTTCGTATTGTGTGAACTTTATTTATTGTACATAATTATTTGTAAATTGATTACAATACGGCCATGGGTTTATCTATCTTACTAACAATCTGTCTATCCATCTATCTACCTGTCTACTGTTATACTGTTGCTACTTCTACTACTGTGACTTCTCCTACAACTACTACTACTACTACTACCACAACAACAACAACAACACCTACTACTACTACTGCTACTACTACTACTACTACTACTATTACTACTATACTACTACTACTACTACTACTACTACTATACTACTACTACTACTACTACTACTACTACTACTGCTACTACTACTACTACTACTGCTACTACTACTGCTACTTCTACTACTACTACTGCTACTACTACTACTACTACTACTACTACTACTACTGCATCTACATTACTACCACAATACTACTGCTACTACTACTACTACTACTACTACTACTACTACTATGCCGAGTTTTCTTACTAATGCTACTGCTACTATTTCTACTACTACAGTTTGTCCAAAAAAATTAAGATGAGTCTTTCAAGTGTCAATTACGAAATAAATCAGCTTGCAATATGAAGAGTAAACCATTACTATTTCTCTACCAGTCAGTGAAGACCCTGTCGATTCGGTCCAGTAGTCACAAAGAAATAGGGAATTTTTGTAAACAATGTCATAAGTCCCTACTGTCCGAGTTTGAACAATAGGGACCTCCAAAACATTATGAACAATCACAATCCTTTTTGAATTGTTTGCAAAGGAAATCACTATTTTCTTTTTATTTGTGCTTTGGTTGTGATAAAAAAATGGTCATAGTTATCACCACTCTTGATGTTGCTATTGTTGTTGGTGTTGTTACAAATGAAGGGAATGCGGAAATGTTTTCCATAACTAAATAGATCATGTCGAATTAGAAAAAATGCGTAGTCTTCAGAGTTTTTAAGATGTTGGTCATTTGTAAGTAATAAAATACAGTGGTTATAGAACAAAATAATGAGACTATTTCATAGGTGCCTTGTCTTGATCTTTGAAGTGAGTTTTTTTTTTTTTTTTTTTTACATGATCTGGAACAATCCTTGTTGAAATGGTATGCATAAATCTAAATAAATGTGTAAATTATAGTCGCTGTGAAAAAGATATTTTCATTTTGTGGATGCCAAGGACATATTTGATAAAAGATGGAGTAAAGTGACCAATGACCCGCTTTACTAAACTCCCTTATTCTTCTAGACTACTAGACTACAGAAAGAATAATTACCTATGATGATACACCACTGCATGCAATAACAATTATAGCCAATTAAAACAAAGCAGCGATTTCCCTTGTAAACAAACCATTGAAAAAGGATAGTGGGATTGTCCACTGTACTTTGAGTTCTCTATCTGTCCGAACTTGGACGGGCAGGACGTCTGTTTTAAAAATCTATATTTCTTTGTGACTACTGGAATGAATCAAACGGGGTGTTCACTGACTAGTAGAGGAACAGTTAAATTTTTATAATCTAAAATTACTTTTCATATTGCAAAATGATTTCTTATATCATCGATACTTTGGCCCATCGTAATTTCTTGGGACAAACTGTAGTATGCCTACTTTTCTTACTAATGGTACTACTTCTACTACCATGACTACTTCTACTACTCCTACTACTCCTCCTCCTACCACTACTACTGCTCCTACTACTCCTCCTCCTACCACTACTTCTACTACTACTACTACTGCTACTACTACTACTACTACTACTACTCCTCCTCCTCCTACCACTACTTCTACTACTACTACTACTGCTACTACTACTACTACTACTACTACTACTACTACTACTACTTTTATGCCTATTTTTCTTACTAATGCTTCTACTTCTTCTACCTACTACTATGCCTACTTTTCTTACTAATGCTCCTACTACTACTGCTGCTACTACTTCTATATCTACTACTACCACTACTACCAGTACTACTACCACTACTACCACCACCACCACTACTACAGCTGGTACTACAACTAATAATACTAATTCTTTTACTATTACTTCTACTATCACCATCACTCCTATTACTATAATTGCAAGTATTACTACAACAAATTAACAACATTACAACTCTATAATTCTACTTCTACTACTGCTACTACTACTACTACTACTACTACTACTACTACTACTACTACTACTACTACTTCTACTACTACTACTACTACTACTACTACTACTACTGCTGCTGCTGCTGCTGCTGCTGCTGCTGCTGCTGCTGCTACTGCTGCTACTACTACTACAGTTGAATCTCGTTTTAAAGAGCGGTGTTATAAGAAACTCTCATCACAACAATGTAATTTTGCCAGGCCCAGTTCTTTGTATTGTATTGTTTTCTAGCCCTGATAAAACAAGGTTTCGAGGTAATTTCCTTGGTCTCATCAGGTTTGCCATTATGAGGTTTCACTGTACTTCTATACTACTACTGCTACTGCTGCTGCTACTGCTACTGCTGCTCCTGCTGCTGCTACTGCAGCTACTGCTGCTACTGCTGCTACTGCTGCTACTGCAGCTACTGCTGCTACTGCTGCTACTGCTGCTCCTACTGCTGCTACTACTACTGCTACTACTACGGCATATAATGAGCATATATATCTATAGTAATAACTTCAAAAAGAGTCGAAGGTACGCCATGTGTAAATCCAACATTAGCTTTTATTGTTCAGAATTTTCGGCCCGCCTCGGGCCTTCCTCAGTGTATACAGTTTCATGAGGAAGGCCCGAGGCGGGTCGAAAATTCTGAACAATAAAAGCTAATGTTGGATTTACACATAGCGTACCTTCGACTATTTTTGAAGTTATTGCTGTCTACATTTTTAATCATCCAACACGTGGGGATTATTTTCAATATATATATATATATATATATATATAATTGAAAATAGTCTGCTTAATACAAGAATCAGAGTGAGCTGTGCTCCATTTTCTTTTAAAATCTATGATTTTTATTTTTTAATGGCATTCTACTACCAACTCTGATTCTTATATATGCTCATTATATACCACTTACCATGAGCAACTTTGTAGTATTCAAATGTTTTCGTTCTCTCTTGGATGGCAATTTTTTTTTTTGTCTTCCATGAATTTCTTCCCAAGTCTTTGTGTAGTTTACTGTGAATTGGCCCATCGGTATTTCTGCTGTAACATATTTTTTGTTAGTATTCACCGTATGAGCCCATTTTTCGTCACTTCCTGTGTATAGGCCATGTTATTTCCTCAATTTATTTGTTTTGTGGTAGACATTTATCTGTTCGATTATAACTTGAACCATTCGGTTCTAGTTCGTACCAGATTATCATAATTAAAACAAACTCACTTGTTTTTTATTCAATGGACCATGAGAAATTAAACCGTATTATTATAAAGGAAGACATGACCGTACATTTATCAATGAGACTTTGATTTAATTCCCCCGTCTTGACAAGGTTTAATCACCATATATCTTACTGTAGCTGGCTGAGAGATAGATGTAAACCCACATGTTAGGCTTCTGAAGTCCGTTCTGTTTGGATGACAGATCATTTTACTATCATGGTAAATCGAACGAGTACGTATTCATGCAGTGCATTATGACTCTTCCAGCGGATATGATGGAAATTCAATGGCAAATGTTCTTTAATCAGCTTTATTTAAAGTTATTCCATTAATATCATTTGTAAAATCCAAGGCAAACGAAACATCTTTCCTCTCTATGTGTGTGCGTGTGTGTGTGGGGGGGGGGGGCGGGGGGGGGGGATATGTGCCCGGACACCCCCTTCCCATCCGTCCTGTGGCTTAGCTTACATATACAATGTAACGTGAGCTTTACAAGTTCTTTTAATTTGAAAATGTCAAGAGGATCACTAGGTCTACATTATATCAGGTATAGGTCATCTTATTATCTTGGAATGAGACTAGCACCGGACTTCCGCGCTTCACTGCTAGGTTTCCGCATATCAGTGTTACCAACCATTAAAAGAGAGAGAGAAAATGAGAGGAAGCGGGAGGGGGGGGGGGTTGGGGGGAGACAGAGTTGAAGAAAGGATACCGAAGTTGAGAGGGAGTCAGGAAGGGAGGGGGGGGGAGAGAAAGGGGGAGGGGACACACACACACACACACACACACACACACACACAATTTGACTGGATGGCGATAAATCTTTCCAGTTGCAGGCTTCTCATTTCAAGTTATAGTACAATGTACGGAAAACCTTCCACTAATTACTTGACAGAAACTGTTTCAACGGTTATTGTATCATAAAAGTACACTTATAACAGGTGAACATTTCCAGCAAATCCAATCAAAAAGTGTTGAATTATACAAAAAGTCAGAGCTACAGTTTCTCCTTCCCTTCTTATAATAGTCCAGTTTGTTCTTAACATGAAAAAGTGGTGACTCTCCTCCATGGGGGGGGGGGGGGGGGGGGGGGGGTCATTTAACATCCTAACATCCTTATTTCATTTCTGGATTAACGAACTTTTTTCATTTTCGGACTTTTTTGTCTAACGAACCTTCGGCACAACGAACCTTATTTAATTTCGGACTAACGAACCTTGGGAATACCGAACCTTTGGCATAACGAACTGTAAACCGTTATCTTGTATCACACAATGATTCAGTCGTATTTTGATTATTGTCATGTTATATGGCTTTGTCCTACTTCCCATCATTTAATGAAACTGCAAATACTACCGAATAGAGCCTTGAGAATAATTTTAAATGTAGATTGTGGACATAGCACAAAAGATATTTATAATAATGTGAAAATTGATTGCCTTGGCAATAAGATCAAGAAGGATTTGTCAATTTTAATGTTTAAAATTTTGCATGATTTAGTGCCGAACTCTATTTGTTCGAAACTCGCTGTTAAAGAAACTACTCATTATGTAACCATTAATGTATTCTTCACTAGCCCATACCTCGCTCAAATCTTCTACGAAATAGTTCCCTTTATATTGGCTGTAAATCATTTAACGAGCTCCCAGAGTCCATCCGATAAGAAACTAATTTGAATGTATTCAGCAAGATGATTTCTCAGTTATACCCCTCCCGTGTTAATTATATATATTTTGTGATGTCTTTGTTGTAGTCATGCCATCTGTTTCTATATTCTTACTCTGTAAATATGTTAATTTTCTTTTTGCTTTTTTTTTCTTTTCATTTATTTGTAATTGTATTATGTTTTGATTTGTGTTATATCTGTTTATTTAATTGTTTCATGTACGGACATGCTGAAAACAGAGCTGAATGCATCTGTTTTATTTTTACCGTATTTAAATAAATACATAAATAAACTGAAACTGAAACAGTCCGACGCCAGGTGATTTCTTTTTTCTACGAGACAAAGACGACCACCCAGAACCACTTGGCATCAAGGAGTGCAGCTATTCCTAATATTCGAATTCGTATATGGACAAACAAGTTTATCAAATGAGCATTTAAATTAAATCTGAAAGGTGCCCACTGAAAATTACATAACTTTAAGTGTATTTTAAATTGAATGTTCAAAACAACTCTTTAACTATGAGCCGTACAGAACAAAGAACAACGTGACCGATGAATGGTACCGTCATCAAGGGCCGCGGATCGTTTTTTGGAAGGGGGGGGGGGGGAACCTGACAACCAAACAGGCGGTGTCCAGGGCCTCTAGGGCCCCCGGCGGAGGTTCAAGAGCCCTCTGAAGTCTTGGGTTTTTATGGTTTTGCAAGCTTATGAAATGAGCAATTTACAATTATATAGGTTTTTATGATATTAGGTTTTGTTTTGTTTTGTTTTTGTTTTTTAGCCGATGAGGGGGAGCTGCAGCCCTCCAGCCTCCCGCCGTCATACTGCAGGCCTAAACAAGTCATGGCGAGGTGCTTGTATTGGCACTCGAACCCACAGATGATTGAATATCAATTTCAGAACTATGTGAATCACACATAATGATGAAGATCACAAAAACAAATATGATCATGATGAGAATGATTCAACCTGGAGATCACATAAAAATAATGTTGAGCAAAAAAAAAAAAAAAAAAAAGATAAAAAGAAAAAAGAAAGAAAAAAAAAAAGATGTCCAAAAAAGTTGATTATGATGATGATGAAATGAAAGATAAAATTCATCTTATATTCAATGATTAAATGTACATTGCTTCCATATTTATGTATTACGCAACTGAATGCTCAATTGTAAAAAAATCGATCGCTTGAATACGAAATTAAAAATGCTGTTAAGGGCTTACCCCACCCATTGCACTAATTTGAATCCACAAATGTAGAAATTCATGCCCAAACACGAAATTGAATGTTTTTATATCAGAAGTTTAACCTTGTAACCAGTGGCGTAACAGCCGGGGGCGGGGGGGGGGGATTTCAGCGGGAAAATTCACCAAACCACCGGGAAAAAATGAAAGGAAGGGAAAGGAAGAAAAAGGAAGGGATAAAGGGGAAAATAGAAGAAAGGGGGGAGAAAGAAGAAGAGAGAGGGAACGAAAAGAGGGAAAGGGAAAGAAAATGGAAACAAAAGAAATGATGGAGAATTTAGTACCAAACCCCGGAGCTTCCGGGGGCTCCACTCCCTGGACCCCCGCAGGGGCTTTGCCTCTGGCCCCACCCGCTACGGGCATCGCGACAAGCTACACGCTGTGAGGGCTCACCCCGCATATTCTAGACTTAGTTACCGGGAAATTTTTGGCTCTGCCCCCCTCCCCCCCCCCCCCCCCTCTCGATAACAGGCAGACAACGTAAGAAGAGCGGGAGCAGACAAGGAACAATTCAAAGAAAGCTTCCGCGCTTCGGAGCTTCCGCGTTTCGCGCGAGAGGGGGGGAAACTCCCCCCCCCCGGGACCCCCCCCCCCCCCGGGAGCGCGCTTTGCGCGCTCAGTAAGTGATTCCCACGCTTCGCGTGCTCACTACCGCCCCCTAAAATGAAATCCTAGCTGCGCCACTGATTCTAGACTTAGTTACCGGGAACTTTTTGGCTCTGCCCCCCCTCCTGATAACAGGCAGAGAACGTAAGAAGAGTGGGAGCAGACAAGGAACAATTCAAAGAAACGTCGGAGCTTACGCGCTTCGCGCGGGAGAGGGGAAACTCCCCCCTCCCTCCACCCTCCCCCTTGGGGAGCGCGCTCAGTAAGTGATTCGCCCGCTCTGCGTGCTCACTTTACCGCCCCCTAAAATGAAATCCTAGTTACGCCACTGATTCTAGACTCCACGTCGTTGCTTTGATGAATTAGAGCATGACAAATTAATAAACCTTCTATTGCTACCAAAGATTTCTTTCTTTTCCGAGGTCTGCTGATATTTATTTATCTACTCTTTAAACCAGAAAACAGCATCATTGAAATACAATATTCTGAAGTATTACTTATTGCCCTTTGTCATTAAGATTCTCAGCAAAACAATCTAGTTTATTTGTTACATAAGTTGTTCTTAAGATAAAAGGTAGTATTTGTGCGGCATTAAACCATCTTGGAAAAAAAATCCAATATGGATCATAACAGAGGAAAAAATAATCATGAAATCAAAAGCGAAGGAAATTATTCCATTTGGTATCTACCATAGCTTTCTAAACTGTATAATTCATTTTCATTTGAAGCTTCCCTCTTTCAAGGTTGATTGTCATTTCTGCTTTGTGATTTACATGAACTAATTTGGCTTGTTTATATCGAAATTGACTTTGTATTTCAACCACGCAAAAAAAAAAAAAAAAAAAAAATCCATAGTCATTTTTTTCTTCGGAATAAGGTTTTATCATGAAGCAACTTGAAGTATGCATGACGAAGGGGGGGGGGGGGGGGTTCATGAAACAGGCAAAGGAAACTGCTCCATTTGCCATCGCTTTCTAAACTGTAAATTTCATCTCATTTTTTAAAGTTCATTTTTTCCCTTTCAAATGGTTGTCTTTTCTGTCTTGTCATTTACGTAAATTACCCAAGAGTTACATATCGAAAGTGAAATTAAAATTTGACCAATGGCTGCACCGAAGACGACCATCATTATGATGACATAGCCTAACCCTCTCCTTCTATACTCATCCTTCGACTATCTATGGCTTGATTAAATTCCAGAGATACTACTGATGATGATTAATTTTAATACATGCTCGAGGATATGTAATTCATTAGCATTGATACCCATTTCAAATATTACCTTTTAAAGCAATGCGGTATTTTGCCTGGAGTAATATTTGAAGCTTTGATGTTGATTATTAGGTTCCTCTCCTATGGTTAATTATGTGGTTTCCTTTTTCGGGGACTTAGTTTGACTTATGTTACTTTTAATGGGATCCTCTGTGCCATTAAAAGATTACTCAGACTTATTAATTTACTAGGTTCTATCATTCTAGCATTGTTTTTTTTTTTTCTATGTATTCGGTTACACTTTCCTTTTTATTTTTTTTTTAAATATTGCATGTTCTATTTTACAACCTATAATTAGTTTTCGGACTTTTGTCATGTCTTTTTTTTCTCCAATAAAACCGTAAATGAATTTAACTGAATTGAAATGAATTGGACTGAATGCAACGGTGAGATTCTGACAGTAGAGAAAACAGAAACTACATCAACTGTGAGATTCTATACCGGGTATCCTAGAAAAAGCGGAACGGTGAATTTTTAGTACTTTGCCTTCAGAAGGTATAAACATTTTCTACATCACAGAGTAAAGTATATTCTATCGAAGAGAATGATGCCAAGATGATTGAATTTGGTCAAAGTAATTTTGATCCTATGCCCGTTTTTTGAAATACAGTCATTTTCAAATTTCGCATGTTTTGGGGCGACCGATGAAAGTAGAACTGTGTCGGGAATGGCCTTTCATACGGCATGTTTTTGTTATTGACACGCATCAATGGGCTCTCTGAAACATCGTATTATGAAAGGCTATTCCATACACAACTACTACAACTACACAACTACAATTATTCTACTCTCAAACGTCGCCAAAAAGATGCTAAATCTGAAAAATGACTCTCTTAAGAAACGGGCATAGAATCGAAATTACTTCACCAAATTTAGATAATGTCTTCAGAGACGCCTTCCATGAACTTTGTATAGTTCTAGCACAGTTTCATAGGGGGGGGGGGGGGAGGGGAGGGTGACCCCTGACCTTTTTTTTCGTAAATTTCCCTCTTCCCCGAGTTCATCTGCTGTGGTAGAACCAAACCCCTGAAAGTGTTCCACATGCAGCGCCATTATTTTCGAGATTCTGAACGAAAAAGTAAATGTCAAGGATCGTCTTTCCGGCTGACTCGCTCAGTTTGCGTATAAAAGTCCTCCTTTCATGTGTGTTTGCGCGCGCGTGTGTATGTGTGTTCGCTTATGTTTTCATTTATTTATTTTTTTCGCTTATTTTGATTTCTGCTTTAATGTATTTTACTTACTGTCGACCATAGATATTGAAATCGATCTGCGCAGGCATGATCCTTTTTTCCTGAATATTAAACATTGAAAAAAAAATCAACAACAAATCATTCTAGTAATGTAAAGACGCTTAAATATATGCACCTAGTTTCACTGAATGATTTGTAGTATGTGCGCCATGATGATGAGAAATATGGTTCTATTATATTAGAAGGGAATGACTGCAAGGATACCCTGTATAATGTATACAAGAAAGACAACGAGACATTACCTTTCTCCATACAGAAGACGATTATTATTATTTTTTGTTTTGTTTTAAAGAGGTATTTTATTTTCATTCATTGAACAAATAATAAGCACATAGTACATGTAACATAAAAAATAAGTCACGAATTCTCAAACTGATTTCAATAACATGTACATTCAATGAAACTAAATTCGATAACGGAATAGGGCATGCTTTAAATTTTACCACCTGATATCAATTATATAATATAAAAAGAATGAGAAGCTGAAAACAGTCCTCCATGTTCAAGTGAATGAAAGTAAAAACAAAAATAAAAAATGAAAAAAATGAATATCAAGAAAACCTTCCCTCTCCCTTCCCTTCTCTTCCTAGGGCTCCTTCCCCCCTCTCCCACTTCTTCCGCTCTTCTGTGTATGCCCGGTTAGGCTCTGATCAATTTCAAAGGTAAAAACATAAATATACATGAAACTTACTTCTGCCTCAGCATCCCGAGGAAATAAACTTATCCCACTTTCTAAAATGGCTTGTTAATATTCCTCTCTGCTCAGCTAATTTTCTTTCTTCTTGTTTTCTTCTTCTTTCTATTCTTTTCTTGATCTCATTAGGAGTGGGAGGTTTTCTTTTGGTTCTACTATTAATAAATATCATATACTTTACCAAAATTATTACATGATTTAATAACTGTTCTTCTCCAATAGTTGACCCTTCTATTCCAACATGGACCCCTTTTCAGTCTATATTTCTAATATCAGGAAGCTGAAATAAGTTACCACAATCAATCCATAACATTTTTATCCTTTCACATAAAAAGAATGAATGATCAAAGGTTTCCTCCTCTTTGTGACAAAAAGAACATAAATCATCTGTTGCATTTTTGAATGAAAATTAGTGCCGTTTCAGTATCGATTAAGGCATTATTCTAATAAAATACGTTCTCACACTATGGAACTACTATATCAGTTATGCCATAGACCTACAGCTACATGATCATGCTAGACATTCATTTTGCAGAAACTGTTTTAAAATTAGAAATATGTAAAGGTGGGGGCAGAGAGAGTGAGAGAGAGAGAGAGAGAGAGGTGGCGGGGATGTAGAAAGAGAAATATATAAGGTTTCGTTCTTGATCTTAAAAACAGTTTAGTCATTTAAGATTGTAAACTCTGACGAACTTGAAGGCATATTATTTTTATAGTGTGTATGAATGGGCTTATATGCCGCCTATATAACTATATGGCGGAAATATAAAAAGTTTGTATCACTACAGCAATACTGAAAACAGGTAAAGGCAACAACGTCTATCGATGTCTGGATTAAAAAGATAAAACCTATCAGTTTTCTTGTTGTATGTAAATGGTCTGCTGATTACAATATGACTATTATCAATTCTATAAATATATATATATTTTTAAATTTCATCCTTATCAATAAACATATATTTACTCCATACTGAATGATATTCAACTGTTTTGATGTAAAATTATGTTAATGTTACTTGGGAATATCGATTATATATTACTCAATGGCAAGGCGCTGAATTACAGAATTTCGTTATTGCTGTTGGAATGTTCCCACTGGTTCCCTATACAATGACAACGGAAACTGATTGCATCATGCCATCAATGCCACCTAACCAGTATTGACTCTAAAAGCTGTAGGCTACAATGAACAGTAATATAGCACTAAGACTATGGAATAGTCAGCTTGTCTGTATAGTGGGCGGACAAACAAGAAGCCGATGGACGGGGTAATGATAATGTCAGTAAAGCACTTAGATACATGAGAGAAATGTATTAGGCGCTATAAAAAAACCACATTATTATGTATTATTATTATTATTATTTTTATCATTATCATTATTATCATCATTATTATTATCATTATTATTATTATTATTATCATCATTATTATTATCATTATTATTATTATTATTATTATTATTGTCATTATCATTATTATTCTTATTATTATCATTATTATCATTATTATATTATCATTATCATTATCATTATCATTATTATTCTTATTATTATCATTATTATTCTTATTATTATCATTATTATCATTATTATCATTATCATTATTATAATTATTATCATTATTATCATTATTATCATTATTATTATCATTATTATTATTCTTATTATCATTATCATTATCATTATTATTATCATTATCATTATTATTATTCTTATTATTATCATTATTATCATTATTATTATTATCATTATCATTATCATTATTCGTATTATCATCATCATTATTATTATCATTATTATTTATATTATGTGACCTTTATCATGTTCCAGTCTCAGTGGTTAAAGTAAATAGCCAGTACGGTCAACTAAATACGGATTCGCGGATTTCCCAGGGAGGGAGGGAGAGAGGGAGGGAGGGAGGGAGGGGCTTCATTATTTCAATAGTTACTTTCATTTTGTAAATCTCATTGTTGAGCATAACTTCTATGAAATTGTAATGATAATTATTAAATATGAATGAACAGCTAGAACAACCATGGCAGCATCATAGGCTAGGGTGCTTAGACGCAACTGCATAATTGTTTCAAAGTTTTGGGACGAACCATTCAGATTTAGGCTTGATCATATCATGATGTAATGTTAATACATTATGGAACATTAGTAATACTCTGGGAGATGCATAAAAATAACTTTTCGGTCATGCTTCATGCTGTTCCGGTGGCTAATTCTAACATTATTTGAGTATATAATAATCACCTTAAACTGAAACCTAAAACTTAATCGTAACCACGCTCTAACCCTATATCCTTGTCGAAATAATGCCCGAAAACTATGTTATACAATGCGTACTAAAAGGTAATCAAAGTTCAGTATATACTTCGTAGCTTACAAAATTAATAATGAAAAACCTCTCCTCTTTGCATTGATACCTCATTTGCATCACTATCATGAGCGACGATTTCATGTAACGAGTAGGGGGGGGGGGGGGGGAAGGAAACACCGAAAGTCATCGCCGAAAATCTGTTTCGAGAAGTAAAAAGGAGGTTGATCGTTATTATGGAGCGAGCTAAAAAAAAAAAAAAAAAAAAAAAAAAAAAAAAAAAAAAACGCTGTAAATAACGAAAGAAACCTCATTTTGCCATCAAAATACACTCTAGGCCTATAAAATATTCAAGTGGTTGGCCTAATTTTGGTCACCTGACTCAAAATAGAAAAATACAAATACTAATTTTCAAAAATCGAGCCCCCAAGAAATAATAATCGATGGGGGGGGGGACATGTCCCCCCCCCCCCCCCCGGGATCGCCGCCTATGAATTCACTATAATGTCAAGCATTGCTATTGAAAAGTAACAAATTCCATTTTTTGCAAGCTTTGGAAAATGGATGACAGATTGAATTCAATACCTTCTTTAATCTGGTACTTTGGGCATTATTTTAGCGGGCCTGTAATAGTAATCATGATTCAACGTATACGACTGAAGAGCACTTTCTGCTTCGAGGTAACATTTCAGAAGGGAGATGAAGTAATTTATAGTGAGGCTTTCAGGTTTTATCTCCAACAAAAAAAGACTGCAGTAGCTCCAAAATTGTAAGAATTACAAAGCACTAACCTCATCCTATACACGATGAATTTTTAAAAAGGCGCGCTGGGCGATGAGAAGACAACTCAATCACTTTTGTAAAGATTACAAATTATAGCTTACTAGCGTGAAACAATGGAGGCAACATTCCAGAGTAACATAATCTTTTCCGTCCTCATTGGCGAATAATTTAACTTTTCATATTCATTACCCACAAAGATCATGTGTCACATTAGTGCCTGAAACCTTATTAAAAAGACGGAATTTGTACCTGTCGCCTAGCTTTAAATACAATGTAACATATAATACTCAGTCATGCGTGACATCATTGAGGTATAATAGTGAGGTATCAATGAAAAGGAGAGTTAATAACGTCGGAATGATACTGTGAATTTGCATTTAAATTCTTTTGATACATATTGTATTCAGATTGCCCACCATTTGATCACGTGTTGTCATTGTCAGCATATGGTACGTTATCCATCAGGCGGCCACAATGAGCGAGAAGATTCACTCACAAAGGTATCAAATAAGATTGTTTATCTTGTCAATTACTCTCTATTCTAAAGGACTAATATCGCTCTAGAGGAGTTGGTCAATCACACTTCATCAGAAGGAGACTTAATAAATACGTCGGATATCAAAGTTAATCATTATGCTCCGTACAATTTCCCAAGTAGGGTTGCCCTTTTGAAAGGGTATACAGTCATGCAGTTATGTAAGCTCAACCCAACGAAACGGCCATATTGTTTGTTGAACGTTTAGTCACTCGAGATGGTAGACAGGAGTGGCGGAACGTCTTTCAAAGTGGGAGGAGGCACCAGCGAAATTACGTTATTTTTTGCAAAAAAGGGACACTTACAAAGGGGGAATAAAAAGCAGGAAAGATAGATTTTGAGGCGTTGGTTTATACTCCTACATTCTAGTTTTGTGTCATGTTTCATGTTTTTTTGTCTAATCTTATTACTAATTTGCGATTGTTAAGACTGCTCCGTCTACTCATTTGTGAGCGAGCGAACAAAAATGCTAAGTATTTTTGCTGAAGACCACGGTATTTACAATATTTACAGTGACTTGATAAGTTTTTTTTTTTTTTTTTTTAAATAGCTCTTCCCTTTCATTAGTTTCATCCATTACCCGGTCGTTTTCCTGCAAACTAATTTTCAATGCATTTTGTGAGGTTTCATCAAAATCAAACTGAAGAGGGGTTATTCTAAGCACAATCTAGACACGAGTAAAATACTTAAGACTTTATCGTTACAACACACTTCATACGTCATGCGTGAGATATAAGTGCGAGCGAGAAAAAAAAAGAAGAGAAAGATGCCCTCACTGCTTCAGTTTTGGAGCACCTGAAGTTGCAATAACTGTTTTAAGCTACTGAAATCCTTGCATCTCATTGGCTGAGAGCAAATTCGTCATAGAAATGTGGCAGTTGTTACTGCATGATAACAAGTTTTATGAACGGGGCCCAGATGTGAAAAGGGGTAATTAAAGAGAGGGAATGGCACAAGAAAGGAAAGGGGCGCTAGGCAGACGTAATTAGGGACAAGATTTGAAGGGGCACGCGCTGGAAAGAGGCAAAAGGGGCAAATATGGTACTTACAGCACGTTAACAGAAGGGGAAATAGGACATAGTAAGAGACATCCATCAGAAGTAATTGGGGCATGCATCATATAAATGTGCACTTGCCCAAGTAGAAAGAAGTAACTTAGAAGAGATTAATTTACATTTATTTACAAGGCATGTGACTACATGTATAGTAAATGTATTGACATTCATTATTAGACACCAAATAAAATGGAGAGAAGTCTGTTTCACAATTCAATCATTTAATCTCTTATTCAGTATAATCACTCATACAAAAATATCAGGAAAAATGTACAATACTTCATGCTAAATTAAAGAACCCTTTAATTCAATTCATTAATGGCTTTACCAATTTAGGTACTGAACCAGGCAAGAATTTCATGATGAATTCTAGAAAGAGAAGAGAGAAAGAGAGAGACAGAGAAGTATTTCACATTACTTCATACTAATAAAAAAATTACAGAAAAATCATTACTGCATAAGTGTTGAATTTAAATCACAATTATCAAATACCCTGACTACATTAGAACACATTATCAGTGTCAAAACATGATTCTCTATAGAATTCCTTTTTATTAACATAAACATTGAGTTGACGATGATATTGACATAATGCAAAAAGTATCATAATCTTTCTTACTCTTTTTCAAGACCACGTCCACGGCTTAAAAATGCCATCCATAAACGTAAAAGCTCTTACATGTATGTAAAAGCAACGACAAATAACATCATGGAACATAACACTTTATCTCCATCTTTCCTTCTTTGCCTGCTAATAACTATTTCCTGGCATGGTGACTACATGACTTGTAACTCCATTTTATAAAAAAAAAATTGTATTATATCGTATAAGATTAATAATATACAGTATAGGCCTACAGGTACGTGCATGTTGACTGTATTGTGATATCCCTTGAAATGCATATTTGCCCTTTACATCAATCTTGTATTCATGTGTAATTCAGTTACTTGTAACTGCAATACATGGAAACGAATTTTAAAAACATACCATTTATCTATCTATCTATCTATTGCTTATAGGTTATCATATTGAATGATATACATGTAGTTCATAAAAATAATATAATTCTAAACAATCAAAATAACATTTCACATAAAGATATATTTTCATTCATGCACATGAACAATGCCACATCTGTAGACTATTGTAAAATAAACAATAAAAAAAACAACAACTTGACCCAACATGCACCAGACTTAAAGCTCAGTTCCATCTATTCATTGAAGTATTTAAGCTGCCATTCCAGAATGCATATGATAGACTCATCCATGGTTAATAAAACTGTTTAAGAAACATAATGAAATATTTCATCTAAGATATCTTTGAAATGTTATAGGAAAGAAACCATACTCCTACTCCTTTGGCATGCCTTTGGTACTTACTTTGCACAGGCATTTTAATGTAAGAAAAGAAAGAAAAAAAAAAAAAGATGTTATGAGGGATAGTTCACACAGTGTTAATCATTGAAAAATAAACAAACAAGTACTTACACAGTGACTGTTTTGAGGGGCACCAGTATAATTTACATGTGAAGATTTCAAAGTTCAGTTTTAAAGCTACATGTACTACGTTGTACAAGGTCTAAAATTTTAAACTTGCTTGAAAAGCGGTAAATATCTGTATGTATAGTGTATATATAAGAGAAAATAAGTTCTGCTTCGGAATGGTAGTAAATAGATTTTCATCATTATATGATGAAGGCCTATGGCCGAAAATTTGTAAAATTTTTACTCTCACAGAATTTTTTTATTTATTGGCTACTTTCATATATATAAATGTGAAATCAATTGATCACAATATATATATATATATATATACATACATATCAACTGTGATAATGAGACATTCTTTTGTTCTATGCCATCAAAATGTCCCGATAATCATGCTTGATGTCCCGCTAACACTGTTTGTTTATTCCTGATGGAATAAATCCCATTGTTATACGTCCTGCTAACACTAGTAAAGTTAAAGTACATATATTACATGAAGGTTTGGATTCTTTCATGTAAAAGACACAAGTGATAAAATATGTATGCATGTATCCTGATCATGCCCCAATTTAAACTGATGTGCATTCACCATGTTCTTGGTTTCAAATGCAAAGGGGTTATTGGTATGACATATGTAACTATGGCCCTGTAGTTGTGATGCAGTAGTCAATTGTATCTCTATTTCATGCCTGAAGATTTGTACATATGGGAATGATTCAAATCCCACTCTGTAATATACCTGTAACTTGCCTGACATACTTCATTGGTCCATTCATAGTAAATATTACTCAACTCTCAACAGGTTAACAAATCAATACCATTAAAAAAAATACATTCATAATGATAGTATCTGCAACTCAAGTGCTCTATCAAGGGGGCTATGAAAGACAATCATCTTTAATTTTTCATATAGAAATATATCATACTTCAAGGGCTAGATGGACAGTAACAGATTTATGTGCAATACAGACACAATGTGGAAAAATACTTTGCTGCATTAATGAATGAATGGAGAATGAATTTGCTCCATCTTAGTTTTCATTCTATACTTCAAAAGCACAAAGTTTTCTGAAAATTGCAGAATGTTTCAAATTACCTTCAGTCATGTGTTGATAAGTAAATTCATCACAACTGTGGGGGAATAGCCCTTACTCTTATTTCTTTTTCTAATCTAAGGACTTCTGTAAAATTCTCCATACAGTGTATGAAGAAAAAACATATCAGTGTTTCTTCCATACCCCTCTCTCCAAAATGTTATTCTCCACATATTGCTGAAGTTTGTGAGCCTTCGTTAATGTTGTTACCTTACAAAGTCAATTTCAATTCAATTGCAATTGCAATACTGTGATGGCAGTTTTGATTATAACTATGATAATGACATTGATGATAGTATTAAGCTACTGGTCACAATGTATCATTACTTTAATGGCTCCACCCTCACCAGTCTTAGCAGTCTCAAAGGCTTTAAGGGATTCTGCAAGCTTAAAGTGATGTGTGATAAGCGGCTTCGCATCAACCTTCCCACTTGCTATCATTTCCAGTGCTGTAGGGTAGCTATAAGTGAACAAACAAAACGAAGTTCAATCACAAGTTAACCACAAATCAAGATTATCCATTCTGTTAAACCTGCAACTAAATACACACTTTAATTACCTGCAAAATATAAATACCAACTCACAATTTTCCATGTTCCAGATTACTGAAGTTTTCCTTTACTGAAAATATGCCATACCAACTCGCAAATAGATGTTGATTGATAATAATTATTAATCATATTTACTCTTAAATCTCTGATTTTCATTCAGTTTTATATACCATGTCAAAAGCTGTGGTATTTGGTTTCAAGGAATCAGCTATTCAGATGTCTTAGATGAACATGACCACAATGATTGTGCCTTTTGTATGCACTCTTGCCATTACTGTGACATGAGAGCAAGATTATTTCTTAGTGCAATAGACCTGTTTACTAATTTTATGTATAGTTGTCAAAATGTTCCCTTGACAACTAAGAAGCCAGCCATAGGCTTGCCTGACATAGCAACAACTAATGTATGCAAACTGAATTCCATGTACTCAGATGCCATTATGCATGACAGGTGAAATGAATAGTTGGTAACCAAGGGCTCTGGAGAGAAACATGCATAAATTTGAATACATTAGTAAACAGATCTATTCACTCTCTCACAGGGTTGAAATGGGTGTGGGAAGCTTGGTGAGTTTTCATATAGGCCAGTCATTGACAAAAACGGACTGGTCATAAAAGAGGACTGGCCAAAAACAATAAAAACAATTAAAAAGAGAAAAACCACATGAAACAAATAAATGTATACTTCAGGAGAATATCATTCTCTTGAGGATGGTAAGAACATACTTACTGAAACATAGAGGGTGAGTAGTTCCTTTCAAAGACCACACTAATTTCCAAGAAAGATTACATGGTGTACCATGAAACCTTCTACTGCCATATTTAGCAATTAATACACACATGAAAGTGTGTAAAATGCCTACAAAACTGGCGGTAAGGGATGTATTAACATGCAATTCTGTTCGAACCACAAGTCAATCTGTCAATATTTAGCTTGCTGGCAAAATTTAAATTCTGAAAAAATGCCTTTTCAGCAAGGGATGTCATTCCCTGGCAAAACAGCATCCACATGCCTACAGGATTGGATAAGATATCATATAGTATAATAAATAAGACAATAATCATCATAATTATGATGATGAATGGGGACATTTTGGACCATGCATACTTCATTGACTAGTAGGCTGCTTACACTAAAGGTCTCCTACTGAATTCCATTCCCAGTCTACTCTTATGCACACTATAATCCCCTAAATAAAACTAGAACCAGTCTACTCTTATGCACACTATAATCCCCTAAATAGAACTAGAATACTCTCTGGAGACATACTTGCCAACATTTGAAATTCAGAAATCTGAACACACATTGACAGGGGGTGAGGGGCACGCTGCATGGTCCCTGGTGGGGGTGCAGGGGGCTTCACCCCCTGAAGCTTCTAGGTTTCTGCATGTTGTGAAGCCCCATGATGCTTTTTTTATGGGTACACAAATGTATATTTAAAGAGTTTGAATGCAAAAACAGATATATCCATTTTTGTCAAATTGAGATATTTACAATTAAAGATCAAAAGAAAAAAGAAAATAATAAGAAAATATGTGCTACTTTGATGATAACTTCAACAATATACCTATATATGTCATTACCAATATATCATTTGAAAGGTATTATTTTGGCGACCTTAACCAATTTTTTTTTTTTCAAAAATGGTGTTCATCTCTTCTTGCATAACTCTTCTTTTCAAGTTAGATAATTATACAAATAAATATGTTTTAATGTAGTTGTTAAATGGCTGACCAATATATTAACAATAAACAGTTTTGCACATATCTTACCAGTTACCACTGCTCAGTGTTCTTGCTGACAATAAATGCTGTAGGCCTAGATCAATGCATATTCCTCCCCTTTTGTGTTCGCTCTAAAACAGGGAAATTCTTCCTGGTATTCCTGCCTGAACTTCTGAATTCATCTCACTGACCATGTTCTGCTCATGGTTGCTTGTATTTTGATAGATTTTTTTTTCCAAAAGTCACGTACGACTATTTATGTGACTTACATACTGTGGACTCAACTTGTACATGATATGCAGTGAGCTGCGATAGCGCTAGCCAATGCCTGCACGCTGTACCTATGGCTGAGGGATTATGCATAGCACTATATGCACATGTGTGCTCATTATGACACACTGCACAAAGAGATCAGTGTGATGCACAGCAACACACCCCATGCACCTTGCGCAATGCAATCCTTTCAGCACTCGGATGCTATGGAAAGCCGATTGGTATTAATACTGCTCCCCCCCCCCCAAACCAGGACGTTCCCGTTTTTGTGGCTCTAAAAAGTTAAAAACCAGGACAACTCCGTTAAACACGGTTGGTATGTATGCAGAGTGCTAGTCATTCAACCTACCAGTTGACATATCTGAATATTCCTCTGATATCAACTTCTCTGACTGCTGCATTGACCACTGGTAAGTTGATTTCAGCTGGACCAAGACCAACCAAGACAAGTACACCTCCAGATTTAGTTGCCTACAAGAAACAGAAAGTAAAAGAATACATGGTACATAACTTGAAGCATAATATATGAAAACTACGCCCTTCAATTTACAAGAAAACTTTAAGTGCATGTCATTACTAAACAAATCTGTAAGAGTTCTTAGTCATTGCTGTATATTTACACACAAATTTCTGAAAAGAAAGAATACTTCACAATGAATGCACAATTAAACATTTCAGAAACGAATTATCACAAGTTGGTAACAGTGGGCAGTATGCTCTGGTGTATTCATTGGGATTTTCTTTATACTTGTAACTGACTCAATTGTTGTCTTACATAGATGCCTGTTTGAATGGCTGGTGGTGCTCCGGTGCACTCTATGGTAATATTTGGTTCTTCTCCTAGAGCAGAGTGGATGCGTTTGACCATCTCTTGTACATCCCTGGTGTCTACACGAATGATATGATCAGCACCAAGCTTAGATGCTACGTCCAATCGGTTCTGTTCAAGGTCTGTAAAGAACATGATAATACTTGGTAATGCTTGGCTCAGTATGAATGATGTGATCAGCACCAAGCTTAGATGCTACGTCCAATCGGTTCTGTTCAAGATCTGTAAAGAACATGATAATACTTGGTAATGCTTGGCTAAGTATGAATGATGTGATCAGCACCAAGCTTAGATGCTACGTCCAATCGGTTCTGTTCAAGGTCTGTAAAGAACATGATAATACTTGGTAATGCTTGGCTAAGTATGAATGATGTGATCAGCACCAAGCTTAGATGCTACATCCAATCGGTTCTGTTCAAGGTCTGTAAAGAACATGATAATACTTGGTAATGCTTGGCTCAGTATGAATGATATGATCAGCACCAAGCTTAGATGCTACGTCCAATCGGTTCTGTTCAAGGTCTGTAAAGAACATGATAATACTTGGTAATGCTTGGCTAAGTATGAATGATGTGATCAGCACCAAGCTTAGATGCTACGTCCAATCGGTTCTGATCGAGATCTGTAAAGAACATGATAATACTTGGTAATGCTTGGCTAAGTATGAATGATGTGATCAGCACCAAGCTTAGATGCTACGTCCAATCGGTTCTGTTCAAGGTCTGTAAAGAACATGATAATACTTGGTAATGCTTGGCTAAGTATGAATGATGTGATCAGCACCAAGCTTAGATGCTACATCCAATCGGTTCTGTTCAAGATCTGTAAAGAACATGATAATACTTGGTAATGCTTGGCTAAGTATGAATGATATGATCAGCACCAAGCTTAGATGCTACGTCCAATCGGTTCTGTTCAAGGTCTGTAAAGAACATGATAATACTTGGTAATGCTTGGCTAAGTATGAATGATGTGATCAGCACCAAGCTTAGATGCTACGTCCAATCGGTTCTGTTCAAGGTCTGTAAAGAACATGATAATACTTGGTAATGCTTGGCTAAGTATGAATGATATGATCAGCACCAAGCTTAGATGCTACGTCCAATCGGTTCTGTTCAAGGTCTGTAAAGAACATGATAATACTTGGTAATGCTTGGCTCAGTATGAATGATATGATCAGCACCAAGCTTAGATGCTACGTCCAATCGGTTTCTGTTCAAGGTCTGTAAAGAACATGATAATACTTGGTAATGCTTGGCTAAGTATGAATGATGTGATCAGCACCAAGCTTAGATGCTACATCCAATCGGTTCTGTTCAAGGTCTGTAAAGAACATGATAATACTTGGTAATGCTTGGCTAAGTATGAATGATATGATCAGCACCAAGCTTAGATGCTACGTCCAATCGGTTCTGATCGAAATCTGTAAAGGGCATGATGAAAGAATATATCAACAGCATTTTACTAAGGCTAGCACATGGTGAACACTCAGATATGGTTGGTAACCCTTTAAAAGGATAATTAATGAGTGTAGCCCCCCAAAACAGGTAATATCCTTTCATTGAATGTATGATATTGTTAAACATGACTTCACTGACATGTAATGTTCTTTCACTGAATGTATAATATTGTTAAACATGACTCACTGGCATGTAATGTCCTTGTATTGACTGAATGTTTAGTATTGTCCAATATGACATCACTGACCTGTAATAACAACTGAAGAAGCTCCCATTGCTTTAGCTGTCATTAGATTCACCAATCCAATAGGTCCTGTTTTCAATAAAGAAGACAAAAGGATAATTACATGTACACCCTACAAATGTACTTTTCAACAAAAAAAATCTTTATTTTCTTCACCCTTTGAAAATCACATTTGATCCAATTCATTATGGCTACCTCTCTTGCTAGCAATATTACTTGGTTGTGCAATCTACAATAATGTTAAAATTAGGTTTCAGATATACTTTGCACTGATTTAAATTTGGGTTAAATTAATGTATAATTTCATCCTTTGTTATGTATTTGACTTGCTGCTAGCAATATTACTTGGTTGTGTAATCTGGAATAATGTTAAAATTAGGTTTCAAATATACTTTGAATTGATTTAAATTTGTGTTACATTAACATATAATTTCATCCTTTGTTATGTAGTTGATTTGATATTTTGCTATGTTTGTGCATGTAATGAACACTCATTAGCATTTGACTGTAACATGTTATGTCTACAATAAGACTGCATCTCTAACACTGGCACCAGGGGGGGGGGGGGGGTTCATAAAGCTGTTCGTAAGGTACACACAACTTTACGCACGACTGGAATATCCTCTTGGGTGCCAATCAGATTCTCAATCATTTACATGTAGCACAAGAACATATCACCAGCCGTGTGTAAAGTCGTGTGTAACTTACGAACAGCTTTATGAAACACCCCCCAGGAGTGTCATTTACATGTATGACAGACATGATGCGGTACAAATAACTACTATTATTATTATTAGCATTTAGGTACAAAACATCACTTGTTACTGGCTAAGGAGAGTGCCAACAATAAGCATACAACTGTATCTCACTGATCTGTAGTCATGGAGTTTTGTGTTACAAGGTGATTGTACCTTCTGTAGCATACTCTTGATTTTGAAAACTTTAATCTTCCTACACAACACAACACTATTCTGCATGAAATATGAACACTGACTCTAAATATGCAATCAAAAGTGGCACAAGATACAAGACAAATGAGTTTCCTGGACTTGAATAAGGAAAAAAAAAATTTGATGATGACATTGTTTTCATCATTTTCTGTGGCCCTCTAAGGCAATTATAATGTTATTTTCTTGCAGGACATATTCAGACCTAAATATACAAATATTAATCACATCTCAACTCTTTCATCAAATGAGTGTAAAAATATGCACTTTGATCTCTTTGAAAAGTCTCTTTGAAAAAAAAAAAAAAAGCACATTAAGACACAAACTTACCTGCCCCACATATCAACACCTTACTACCAATATTAACACCAGCTCGCTTGCATGCATGAACTCCAACAGATAAAGGCTCCAGAAGGGCACCCTCTTCCATGCTTACATGATCAGGCAATCTAGGAAATAAGATACAAGAATCCAAGATACAAGAATTTAAGGAGACAAAAATATCCATAATAAAATAATGAAGAGCTGCATAGTTTCATGGAGATTTATCTCTATACCAGGTGTCCCACTAAAAGGGGAACAGCAGATCTTCAGTAATTTGCCTTCAAAATGTACACGTATTTAATATCAATGGGTAAAGCATCTTCTACCAAAGAGAATAATCCTAAGATCATTAAATATACATGTAGTTAAGTAGATTTTATTCTATACCCGTTTCTTAAAATATGGTCATTTTTTAATTTCGCATGTTTTTGGCAAGAGATGAGAGTTGGGAAAGGCCCATGGCATGTCAGATGTTTTTGGGAAGCTCACTGATGAGTGTCAACAAAAAGCGCATGCCATATGAAAGGCCATTCTTGACACAATTCTACTCGCTTCTGTCGCAAAAAAACATGCTAAATTTTGAAGATTACTGTATTTCAAGAAACAGGCACAGAATAAAAATTTACCTCCCCAAATTAGTGTTGTCAGCTGGTCCGGGATCTAATCCCGGTGGTCTGAGGCCCCGAGACGGTTCCAGGACGGTTCCGGTATCAATCAATTGAGACCGTATCCCGGCAGAAAAAATAAATAACTTAACTTCAGTAATTGTACTTACAAAATGCGAGAGAGCTAATGCATAGATCGGGTAACTGTATCGCTAGCGCGTCATGCTCACTAGCACTCGACAAATGGCCGTTTCCAGCAGTGACCGTGGTGCAATGGCTGCAAATTATTCCTGTTTTCACTATTAAATGTGGGAGAATTGTTCAAATTCAACAAAGGAAATGACAGCAAAAGCACGAAGAAACAGGTCAGGTACAGACTTTCTGTGTTTTGTTCTAATTTGTAAACAGTAAAGAAATATGATGATGATCTAGTTGTCAATAATGAAGCCCCGGCCCAGTCCAACCTGTTAATGTAATAGACCTGCTTCTCTCGCAGTTCTACACTGGAGCTTGGAATCAAAACGTGACTGCAGCAAGAAAACAATGCAAGCTTCTCATGTTTCTTTGTAATAGCAGGATGCTCGTGAGGGATATAAAACAAATATACAGTGTCTTTCTTGGCTCTAGCAAACTATGAGCATTCAGAGGCATAAAGAGTAACTTTCCCTCGAGGCAAATTTATATCCAATTTACTATACACTCTGCAAGCCTCGGGTACAGTTAATTGGATATAAATTTGCTCTCGGAAAATTACCATTCATGCCTCTTCATTAGCTCATAGTTTTTGCTAGACCCTCAAAAGGTAGTGTATATTTGTATAATATACTTTTCGAAAGCAAAGTAGTGAATTCTGCCATTCCACTTTTTCTGGGACACCCTGTATAACATAAAATGAGTAACCACTAATAAAAATGACTACTGCTTCCTAGTTTACCCCAAATTTTGAAGAAAAAAAAACAAACACAAAAAACAAAAAAAAAAAACAGGGGAGGTGAGTCCAGCAAAAAGCTTGTTCAAAATAAAGCAATATATACACTACAGTAACTTATGACATCATTTTGTTTTTCTGCCTAGCTACAATAAATTTGTATGGCAGCAGGTTTGTTTCAGCTTGTATTTTTCAGACAGGTGCAATTTTCCCCCTGATGATCCTCTAAATACTAAAGCAAATAATCAAGAAAACTGCTCGGTCCAAAGTACAAAAAAGTCAAATAAAATTACAACTCATATAAAAATAAAGGAAAGAACAGAGGGAACGTTCTGTCAACATGAAGTATTACATTCAGTCAAGAGAGCTTTGTTTGATTTGTCCCATAGTATCAATGATAGAACCGATCCACAGAAATATAAGACAAATCTCATGTTTTGCTGAGCTTGCTTATTCTAACATGAGGTGAATTTGATCAGAAAATACCAAATATTTGGTGACAAGATGAGCAAATAGTGTTTGCTTTCTTCAAAGTCCAGGTTATGATTATTTTATAAGAAGTGGTGGGTGTAGCTTTTGTTAGTCTTTGGATAGGGCCTAGAATCTTTAGGAGTGTTTTACAGAGCTGACAAATGAGTGCAATTGTTTTGTGCTTTACTAGTGTGCATCTTTTCTTTCTTCCTAATGCAGAACAAAAGGGCACACACTCTCTCTTGGATACCAAGTATTGCCCAATCCCCTACAAATAAATAATTCATGTATTAACGTGCAGTTTTGTGTTATTTCAGTGCCTTCCTTTTGCCAAATCAAATTCTGAAGTATCCTAAAATCAAGGCCTTTCATAACTGTAATAAACTGTACTAAGTTTACAATTACAAAAAATACATAATATACAACCTTTTGGGGGACATTTTTAACACCTCAAGTTCCACATGTCCACTCCTATTAACTTGCTGATTACAACTTGATTTCACTGTAATACACATTCTCCATATCCCTGCACTTAACAGGTTGATTTCTATATGTTTTAATCATATCTTGATGATATTGATTGTCAAATTACCATCAATAAAATTGAAAGAAAAAAAAAAACAACTTGTAGTCCTACATGATCAGCCTATGGACAAACTTTCTTTAGGCTTTTCAGTCTTGTCTAACAACCATAGGTTAACTCACATAAATGGAGCTCTAAGTTGTAAACAGACCCTACAAAACTTATAAACATGGGACTAAACTTACTTGTAGCAGAAATCTGCAGGATGGCAGTAATATTGTCTCAAATTTCCATCAACTGGAGGCGTGGCACAGAAAAGCATATCAGCACAGAGGTTATACCTTCCTCCTTTACAAAACTGGCATAATCTGCAAGGCACACCTGGCTCAATAGCTACACGGTCACCTAATAATAATCATGATAACAATAAAAAGGGCCCTTTTGTCATTACATTGCCAAAACCTTACCTGGATAAATGGTTTAAATGGTTTTATTTAATTGTTCACTATTGTTCAAGCACATCAGGGGCTTTTGCAGCTCAGAAGAATATGCTTTGTGCTGAACTCTATAAATTGATATACATGTATCATTAATATTATCCAAAGTCCTTTGGAAGTGCATAGAGATGTTAGATAATAATGTGATATGCGCTATTCAAGAACAGATTATTATTATCATTATTATCAATAGACGGTCACCTAACAAAAACAATACAAGTAAAAAAGGCTATTGTTGTTACATTACCAATACACTACCTGGCTAAATGGCTACCCGGTCACCTAAAAAAAACCCACCTAAACAAACAAACAAACAAAAACCCAAAACAGAACAAAAAACTCCCTAAAACAAAACCCCAAACAACGACAAAACGTCATGCTTTCATTACATGGCAAAATTACTTTGGAAAATTTGCCTGCTTACATCTAGAGATTTGTGAACTCTCAATGGCAGACAGCATATTAAAAGTAACAAACCTTACATTGACTCACAAGTTCTCCTTGTTCAGTTTCGAATTGACTAATTTTGATGATTTTGATAATTTTTAAGAACCCACTTGATTGGTAACAGCCTATCACTATTAATGTTTCTATCCCTGAGGACTCTGCTATCATATTATTGTGCCTATTTTTAGCTGAAGTACCATGCTAATCTGCAATTAAACATTCAGAAATTAGTGCAGTGAGAGGATTGAATCCCTACATGTATACAATGAGGTTCATGTGTAGCAGTAGTCTACTGTACAGTTCTGATCACTCACCCACTTTCAAGGTTGTCACTTTGTCTCCAACAGCTGAAATAATGCCACTGGCTTCATGACCAAGGATCATAGGAGCTTTTACAACAAAATCACCAATACGTCCATGGGTCCAATAATGAACGTCTGAACCACAGATTCCAACAGCATGCATTTGTATCTGCACTTCTACAAGATCATAAATATAATTGAAACAAAAATTTTCTTGGAATCAAATGCATCCAATACTAGAACGAGTCAAGGAATCCTGCTTTTCAACATCAACCTTAAAAAAGAGAACTGGAAAACAGTCTCAAATTATTAAGCTCTAAAACATTGATCATGTGTAAATTGGATTTTCACACTTCATAAAGAATGTCATTTTTCACCATAGTGTAGTGCTTCAGCATAAAATGTTTGAAAATTTTCTTCACTAGACTAGCTTTAATTGAAATTTCCAATTCATCATGTGTGTACAATCTTACATGCAGCAAAACTTGTCTTAACTGAAAATTGTCATGAGAACTCTAGAAGAATTTGACAGTCATCTTACTGATAATGATTGTGCTACCAGAACAGTACATAATAAGAGTACAAGACCTGTCTGTAATGAAAGTGAAGTCCGCTTGATCTAAGGCAACCTGGGCATGTATGGTAAGCATCCTTTATTCACCTTTATTCATTTTTCCTTGTATTCTTGATCATTTGTTTTGTATACTGAATTGCAAAATAAAATAATGATAATAACAATAACAAAAATAATTGGGTAAGAACTAAGAAGGCTAATGGTGCCACATTTCTCATGATGAGTCTGATGAGTCAGACAACCATGTCTTGAGATTTTGTTCTAGCATCCTTACCATTATCTTTTGGTTGGGGAATTGTAGTTTCCTCCTAAAAAAGAATAAATGAAAGAAAAAATTCAAGGTATCATAGTGATGAAGTAGAAGTACACAATAGTTAAAAATACACAGATGCAATTCATTACTCTTTTTCAAGCATTTTATGATGATAGAAAAATATTTATAATAAAATATTGAGTACATGTAGCTGCACGACACACATGAAGGATGTGTCACATAAAATTGCAATTCATGAAAAAACAGTGATTTGACCCCGAGTGGTAGAAAATTATGCCTCCACCTCCAAAACAATTCACAACTTAAATGCACATCTCAACAACAGCTCCATATTAGTTACCATTACCTCTTCCACATAAAAAATTTATTTCACTCATCTTTGACTAAAATCTCTGCCATACACTGTACATGTATATGTCAAACTTTCATGGGAACACATTCTGCAAATAATTTCAAATACTTTTCTGACCCTATGAGTATGTCCATTAATCTATTCACCCCAAAATCTAACTGGATCATTTTCCTATGGTGATGCATACTAGTACCTAGATTGAAGTTCATACATGTACCTCAAATGGTTTTAGATATCATGTTAACGAGGCCAACACATGAAATTTTATTTGACCTTCATGACCTTGACCTTTGACCTACACGTGTACATACCCAAAACCCAATCAGATCTACTACATATGATGATGCATATTGGGACCAAGTATAAGTTTATACCCCACAAGGTTCTTGAGATATTGCAGTTTAAGGCTAACACCTGAAATTTCATATTCAACCTCGGTGACCTTGACCTTTGGCCTACATTCCCCAAAGTCTAATCAGACTGTCTATCTATGGTGATACATACAGGGGAAACCCAGTATAACAAGGCCGTCAGGACCCACTCAACTCTCATAAATATTCAAAATCAGTTAAACTTCCTATACTGTTGAAATAAAATGTATTCTTGCCAGAATC
This sequence comes from Echinometra lucunter, assembly GCA_029962745.1. NCBI lineage: Eukaryota > Metazoa > Echinodermata > Echinoidea > Camarodonta > Echinometridae > Echinometra > Echinometra lucunter. Next base: position 5,295,055 of record CM057156.1, read on the forward strand.
TTAATTAAATATTAATAGTGTACTAGTATCCCATAAAATATCTCGATAGCAGCACTTTAACTGGAAGAAGAAGAAAAAAGCATAATTTATGAAAATACTCTATTTAAAAGAGAATGACATCACTTCATACGTACATGTACTTCTGGGATGGTGACTCATTATGTCACTGCTGCTGAGTCACCACATACACACCTGATATGTCTCGACAGTTCTATGCATGCGCAAACCGCACAGGCGTTATACATATACACCACACGCACGCCAGATCTATGATGACTTGCCACTGATCAAGCTCGTACCATTTTAAAAGAGGGGCTGGTGTGATCTAAAATAATAAAAGGGGGGGGGGGTGGCAAATTAATGTCTAAACCTCTGGGGTGGTATTCTGAACACCGTTTTAACTGTGTTTTAAGTTCTGTTGTAACTTTTGTTTTAAGTCACCGACTTACAACACCGCTATAAAACAGTCTTTAAACGGTATTCTGGGAACTGTTTTAACGGTGTTGTAAGTCATCAAAGCTACACCACAAAAATATCATCCAATAGGGAAAGTCGTAAGAGATGGTTCTAAGATGATTCAGCCAATAAGATCGCCCCCTGGGGAAGGGGCGCGTGAAATATTCGCGTTGTAAATGAGCGTATTAATTTGCGCTTAGTTTCTTGCTTGCTTGTTGAACTGATGTGATGATGTGACAGAATTAGTTGTGCAAATCATCTCTGATATTATCGCAGACAATTGCCAAATTTCTCCACGCGAGGCAAAAGTTCTCTTGAAATGTTTTCTGGAATATCAGAAAGGTCTGTTTACTGGATCTCGTTATCCCCCTCATTGCAACCAAAAACACAATGAGCGAGTAAAATGCCGCTGTGACATGTCACATACAAAGGTAAAACACCTCCCACCTTGTTTTATCTCATGAGCATGAATTGTCCAGTGGAAAAAGTTAAAACAGAAGATAAAACGGTCTTCAGAATACCGTGTTATTGCATGTGGAATTTTTACGCGCTTGTGCACGATTTGCGCCAAGCATGCAAATTAAAATGAGCGGTTAGAAAGATAAAACATAAGTTAAAACAGAGATAAAATGGTGTTCAGAATACCGATTTGCTAAAACAGACTTAAAACAAGAGTTAAAACAGTCTGAGTATACCACCCCTGCACTTTATCTTGATAGCAAATTTTGTCACAACGTCATTTTTCTTCTCAATAAGGGCTCAATTAAAAAAAAAAAGTAACATATTTTTCTGACTCACACTGTAACAGTTAGTCTATGATCAGCCCTTTTATTGTTCAAGTGGAAGGTTATTGTTAAGTTCTGCTGGCGCTGTCGCTGCCTGAGCTTTAGTCTGGTTTTAGCTGCACATAGAGTTCACATATATTTTTAAATTGCAGGCAATATCGTGTTTCAGGCCCCACGTCTAATATAGTTTGAATGTGGGCTCTGATTCCCCACGAAGTACATTTTATTCATAGTTCAATAGTTGATCGATCATGAAACTCATTTTTACATTTTTAACGTTTTTCTCGACTGACCATTCACTAATGTATATAGACCCTACTCTTGTTTACGGCCCTACCAAATGGGATTATGATATGATTATCACGTTAGTGGGGCTGATGGGCATCAGCCCTGCTGCTGTGTTAATCATATTTTAATCCCGTTTGGTGGGGCCGTAAACACGAGTATATGCTCATCAGCCCCGATGTGTATTAATCATATTTGAATCGTGTGTGGTCGGGCCATAAACACGAGTATATTTTCTGTATATAAGAGAGTTTTAAAGATTATATTTATAAAATTAGACGTGATGATCAATCAACACACTTTAAAAAAATTATAATGGTAGTCTGGTAGTCCATAGTCTTCTATTTCTGTGGTCTAAGTTAGTACTCCAGACAAGAAATACATGTAATACATTGCCTCCATGGAATACCAATTGGTAATTGGGAGTACCGTACAAAGAAAGTGAAACAATTTTAAACCCTGTTACTGTTAGGCCTAGGCTAGGTCAGGAGTGATAATCGATCATGATGTAGAGTCTAGGTCTAGATCTAGATCTATGTGGGCATCAGCCATGTCAGCAGCCCCACTCGCTATGCATTAATTAAGTGGGGCCTGAAACACGATTATGCCAAATTGCATTTTCAGTTACACTCAGCACCTGACAAGCACAAGGTACGGTACGATATTACTCCAGCACGGACTATACCAGTGTAACGTTAGAAGAAGAAGAACTTCCGAACATGGACGGGCTTTGCCAGCGCGGCCGGAGCTGTCGCGAGACCGGTTAAGCAGGCTGTGGGCATTGACAAGCTGTTGATTTCCCCTAGGCTAGGAGCCCGGGCTAGGAGCTGCCGAAATCTAAGCAAATTAACCTCTAAGTTCTCTTACAAAGCAAGAAGTAAAACAAACACAGCAACCCCCCCCCCCCCCAAACCCAACTTACCACTACAAGATTTCCTTGAGAACGTAATACAGCAGACAAATTACCACTACCTGATGTAGGAGTAGGAGCCATTTCGACGTGTTTTGGCTAGCTATCTAGGTTGATCTTGAGCTAGCTCGACAAGTTTATTAGGGGGCGCGGCGCGGTATACGTACGTACCACAATCAAAGACGCGCTGCTATACTATGCATGCTGCTGCATAAGATAGCGGGGGGGGGGGGGGGGGGGGGGGGGGTCTGAATCTGGGCCCCGCTGCATAAAAACTTACCATATTAATGGTAACTCTGCCATGATCAGTGGTAACTACCATGGGCTACCATGCTACCAGAGGTGAGCAAATAATCCTGTTTCAGTAGGCCTACTAATGATGAGACATGATGAGAAACAATTTATGATAACCTGATCACATAAAGCAAAGTTTCTTTTTTTATTTTCTTAATGAAAAATTCTTTTTTTTTTTTTTTTAATATTTATGTATTAATGAAAAATTCTTAGTCTTGCACTTTTGAAATATAAAGAAATATGAATGGGGGTGAGGGCTCTATATGCTAGTAGTAATAATAGCGAACGAGTGAAAGAAATGGAATTTGGAGGCCATAAGCTTATTATAGGCGCAGGCTACATCATTTCAAAATGAAAATGAATTCTTATTCTCTTGGAGGGAATCCCACTGAGGGTACAAAATAGATTTTTTTGCAACTTTGCAAGCAAGAAAATCTAGATTATTTCGTGCTGAAAATTTGAATTTCTCAACACCAAAGCTATTCGTATTACCCTGAAATATGCCATGGTTTCATGCCATGGGTTTTATGGAGGGCAAAGATGATTTGCCCCCTTCCTTGATATGGAGAAAATCTGCCCCTTTGCCGCCACTGGTAGACAGGGACATACACTGCTCCTACCTGCATATAATATGAGCATAATCACCTCAAACTAGAGCAAACAATTTTTTTTTTTTTTTTTTTTTTTGGGGGGGGGGGGAGGGCTACTGGGGGCTTGGAAGATGTGCCAGAGCTAGAGCAAAGCGACTGAGAGGTGGGAGGTGGATAATCCCCCCCCACCCCCCTTTCCTCACACAGAAACACAAACGCACACGCGCTATAGGGACTTTTGAAAATACCAATCAACTACTTTTTGATTTGCGAGCGAGCGAGGCGAGCGACCCCAAAATAACCACTTCTTGCTGTGAATGTCATCAAAATACATCCTAGACTAAATGGTCTATTTGGCCACCCCGCTGGCAAATTTCTTTTGCTGTCCAAAACCGTCCTGTGCCTAAAGAGCGAGCGAAGCGTGCAAGGAAATATAGACTCCACAGGCCTATAAAAATACATTCGGTTACCTCCATTACATGCCCAATTCCTTTGCCTTCCCAAATAAATCTTTATCTAGCTATTATTATGAGTGAGCGCACAGAGCGAGAAAAAGAAATGTAAAAAATATAATACACACCGGCGTAAATCCGTTTCAAGGAGGGGGGGGGGGGTGGTCGAAATATTGTGCCAAAAATTCTTGCTCACACTCCACCCTCTTGCCCGCCCGGACCGCCCCCAATGCATACTATTTGTTTATTTTGTGAGCGAGCGAGCCAAAAGTAACCACATCTTGCTATAAAAGACGTCTTTGTTTGTCATCAAAAACATTCTAGGACTACAAGATATTTAACTGGTATATTTGGTCATCTCACTAACAAGTTATGATAAACCTCGCTGGTCCAGTAAATTGTTTCCTGTCCAAAACCATACTTAGAAACGTTTCTAAATATTATGAGCGAGCGAAGCAAGCAACGAAAAACACAATGATAAAGTATCATTTTTAGACATCAAAATACTTTTCATGCCTATATTCGGTCACCTCCTTTGCATGCCCAATTATTCGTTTGTCTTCCCAAATAATTTTTTATATGAGCGAGCGTAGCGAGCGAAGAAAAAATGTTTACAAAATTCACTAACTGATCTCATCATGTACACTCCCAGTAGAATTATTTCGAGGATAGTCGGACACGTCACTGCAAAACTGTTGTGATATCCAGGCATAGACTGTTGCTGGAATAAGAGTGATTGCTGATCGAAAACATCTTGTTTCGTTTCTTGAATTAATGAGGGAGCAAAAATGCTTTTTTTTAAACAAAAAATACTGAGACCGGGTTATCATGGTTATACTATTCCTTTCTCGTGATTAGTACGTATAATGATATTTATCGGCATCTTCCGTTCTCACAGAGGGTATTGCGAATAGGTTTGTGGTCACAGGCCTATATCTCCCGAAAATTCATCTATTTTAGGTCTACTTTGCCGCTCCGGCATCGTTTTAGTTACAGACCTAACTAACCATTAATGAGTAGAAGAATAGCATAAAATTTGGAAAGCGAGACAAGGTGCAAACCTATAGGAATAGTATATATAGCCGGTATTGGTTAAGATCATTAAAATGCGAGCGAGCGAAGCGAGCGCTCCCATGTTTTCCCTTTAGCTTTTTTCTTCTTAATCCTTTCTTTCCCCCTCTTTTTTCTGATATGCGGGTTTATTACAAGGTCATTATACATGTATTACTATACGAGATTAAAATTGCACTTTTGTAGTCTTTTTATGGGGGAGGGGAGTGATTTTTTTTTTTTTTGGTGGGGGGGGGGGGCTTCAGCCCCCAAAGCCACCCCCGTAGAACGGCGCATAATATTATGTAAATGAATGTAGAGACAATGTGAGAAAATTTACACGACTGCATTTTTTCACAGATGATAGACAGAATGTCTAAATATTATATTTACTATACGAGGGAGCGTAGCGACCGAGTAAGAAAATTTCAATTTTGAATACTGAAATTTATTTTTATTACTTGTCGTATACCGCGCTTTTCCCATAAGGCCCAAAAGCTTAGAATAAATGAAATATTACATTAAACAGGTTATTATGAAAATGAATACAAACTGCTTAACATATGTGATTTCAAGGCCTGTCTGAAGGCAGTAACTGATCATTCCAGTATTATGGAGATGATCAGTAAATTAATGTCCTATCACTTCGTATAAGGTACGAGTATAACTGAATAATATGAGACAAAGGAGGTATCTCCTTGATCAGACAAAGAGGATCATTGGCTAACGTCAATGCTTTGGTTGGTGTATATTAATTCAAACAGGTCTCTAAATACTTTGGAGCTTGATTATTAAGTATTTTGTAGACAAAATTAATAAGAGTAATTTGAAAACAATTTTTTTGCTTCCTTTGAAAAAATTTTTTTTCCAAATTACTCTCGTTTGTAGACAAACAAGAGTAATTTGAAACAAAAAATAATTTTCAAATTACTCTTGTTTGTAGACAGACAAGAGTAATTTGAAAATTATTTTTTGTTTCAAAGGAAGCATGTGTAACGAGCTCAAGAGTGACCGAGATGGATGGTCCATAGAAACCTGCAACATCAATCGGGCAGCCCAACTTTGTAGCCGTTGCACACGAACCAATTGATTCGAGGGAATGGTATAGAGAAAAGCCCATTAAGTAATCAATACGTGATAGAACTAAAGAATGCACAGCATTATGACAGGCAGATTGGTCAATAAACCATCTGATTCTAGCGACATTCCTTATATAAAATAAAACCATACTACAGATGTGAGAGTTATCATGAGACATCAACATGCAAGAACAACGCCAAGATTTCTTATTGTTTCTGAAGGGCTAATGAGTGTACCACCAACATCCAACTGAATATTTAGAAGCATGGGCGTAGGAAGCTTTTCGGAACGGGGGAGGGGACGCTGAAGCACACACCCTGAAAATTTCAATTTAGGCGATATCACAAGCGCGAAGCACGAATTCCCTTGCGATGGGGGGGGGGGGGGGGTTAAAAGCTATAGCTTGCGTGATCACTATTAATTTAATGGAATATTTAGGGACCCCGAAGCGTTTTTTTGAATTTGGTAAGAAAATGACGCTTCTTGCTAGATTATGAATCTTGCTGCTTTTATATTTTCCACTTCCTGTTACGAAAATATTATACAAGCGAGAGAAGCGAGCAAGGAAGACAAGCCCAAGCAAGATTGTGTCTCGCCCACCCGTGACTAAATAACACGAAAGTTTCCCCAAGTACATCCCTAACCAAGTTTGATGTCCCAAGAAAGTCTTGCAGGTAAAGTTTAATGTTTGACCTAAAATGACCTTAACTTTACCATGTGACCTGACGGCACAATAGCATGAATGTACCCCTAGTGCATCTATCACCCAAATTTGGTTGCTATTGCAGCAACATGTGCCGAGTTATGTGTCATAAGAGAGTCTTGCAGGTAAACTTAAACATTTGAAATAAAATGACCTTTGATCTTACCATGTGACATCCGATGCCCCTACAACATGAAGGTCCCCCAAGTGCATCTATGACCCAAGTTTAGTTGAAAAGGGAGCAACGGTTGCAAAGTTATGTCTTTAGAGAGTTTTGCAAGTAAACTCTAACATTTGACCTCAAATGACCTTCGACCTCACCATGTGACCTCCGACAGCACCGCAACATGATGGTACCCCTAGTGCATCTACCACCCAAGTTTGGTTGCCATTGGACCAGCATTTGCCAAGTTATGCGTCATAAGAGAGTCTTGCAGGTAAAGGCCGCGTCACATATTACCGAATCGAACTAACGAATGCCTAACGAACGGCTACTTTTTAAAGTCCAGATACACTCAAATACGCTTAAAATTCTTGGCCACAATAGGGTGCTAAAGGTCCCGTCACATATTAGCTAATTTGAGCGTATCTGGACTTTAAAAAAATAGCTGTTCGTTAGGCATTCGTTAGCTCGATTCGCTACGTGACGGGGCCTTAAACTTTAACATTTGTGACGGACGGACGACGGACGGACGCCATTTGGATCCCTTAAGGCCGCGTCACATATTAGCGAATAGAGCTAACGAATGCCTAAGGAACAGCTATTTCTTTAAAGTCCAGATACGCTCAAATATTCTCAAATTAGCTAAATATGTGACGGGACCTTTGGAACTCTATTGTGGCAAAAAATATGCTCTTTTCATGGTATAAGTGATAAAATTCGCACTAAACATGCTCAAAATACACCATCGGCCTACGAGATACATTATATACATTTGGTGACTTCGCTTGCCGAATCGGTTTTCTTTCCAAAATTATGCACGATCTAATACGAGCGAGAAAAAAATACTCCTTTTCATGCTATGTAATAATTCGTCATCAAAATACACCATGGGCCTATCAGATAACTAAATACCTCGCTTGCCGAATTTACATTCCCCAACCATCCTGTATCTAAGTATTACACCAGCGAGTGACGTAAATACTCTTTTTGTGGTATGCATAATTCGTCATCAAACTATACTACTACTAATAATAATATTCTGGATTTATATAGCGCCTAATACATCTCCAAGAGAGTCTCTAAGCGCTTTACAGAAATATTATTACCCCGGTCATCGGATTCAGGCTTGCCCGCATACAATCATGCACCTTCTCCACTCCCTAGGGAGCATTCCAGCCAGGCGCCTTTTGCAGGCGCGCACAATGCTAAACAAATCACAATGACTTTCGCATCCTACCGGGTATCCACTTAACACCTGGGTGGAGAGTGGCAAATGTAGATTCATATCTTGCCAAAGGACATTAGTGCCGCGCCGGGATTTGAACTCAGACCAAGAGATCTACAGTCCGGTGACATATCCACTAGACCACGACACCTCTACCATATCTAAATTCTATATTCAGGTTATATTCGGTCACCTCGCTTGCAGAATTGGTTTGCTTTCCCAAATAATCCCGTGTAGTATTATACGAGCGAGCGCAGCGAGGAAAAAAAATAGGGATATTTTGTCATCAAAATACACCATGGGCCTATAATAATATCTGCATTATATATTTGGTCACCTCGTTTGCCGAATTGGTTCGCTTTCCCAAACCGCCCTGTATCTAAATAGTGTACGAGCGAAGGCAGCGAGCGAGATAAAAGCCAAGAAAAAACAAACAAACAAACCAAACTCTTTTTCGTGGTATTGAAGTGTTATTTCGTCATGAAAATACACTATAAGCGGATAAGATCTGTGAATGACACATTTCATCACCTATATCGGTCGAATGTGACTTTATTTGGGCACTTTGCTTGCCGTCCGATACCTTTCTGTTTCTACGAGCAAGAGAATCGATCGACTGACAAAAAATTTCTTTAGAACGTAGATTCGTCGCACTATGATTTATATAATGCACATCTTCCTATAGAATTCAGGGATAGTCGGACATCAGTCGGACATCTCGCTGCCCAATATTATGATATTTTCGGCTTCTCGCTGCTGGAGTAAGAAGTGCTTGCTGTCATCTTGTTTCTAGATTTTATGAGCGAGCAAAGCGAACGAACGAGAAAATAAAAGATTTTTTTTAATACCGAGATGAGGTTCCACGGTATTGCTATTCCATTCTCATAATCTGAGTGATGTGCATTGTATCGGCATCTTTCTTTCTCATAGTTAAATTGATGTTTTTTTTAAAATTACTGCAGTTTTATTCAATTCCAAGATTAAAAACATATTACAAAACACTGAATAAAAACATGTTATTCAAGATAAGATTAAAACATATTGAAATAACATACATATAAGTATAAAATGACAATGGAATTGAATTAGGTACAGCTATGAAAAAACCCCAGAAGATCTTGTCGAGACAGCTTCCCATGCAGTAAAAGATATGGTAAAATAGAAAAGCGGAAAACTAAGTTAAGTATTGATACAATCATAAAACGAACTGCGCCTTGTACCCAGACAAACCTCCCAGAACAAACATGATAAGGGATGGGAGAAGATGGAGAGGATGGAGAGGACGTGCTATCAAAAATTGTTTCAGATGGCGCTTAAATCTGTTATAAAATGAAATAGAAGTTATAGCAGTAGGAAGGGAATTCGGGTGCATGATGCACCTAGTGGGAAGTGTCTACCGGTCACAGGCCATTATCCCCTGAAAATTCATCTCTTTAGGTCAACTTGCCGCTCGTTTTCTTGCAATGATATTGCTAACGTTCTATGAGTAGAATAACAGTATAACATTAGCTATCTAAATGCAAATGCAATAACTTCCATTTGGATATCAAATATTGATTTAAGCGGCATTTCTAGGTGTTTCCCATTTTCTTTCCTTCTCTTTCCTTTTTTTCTTCTTTCTTTTTCCTTTTCTTTCCTTTCTCTTTCACCCATTTTCCTTTTCTTCATCTTTCTTCTTTTCCTTTTCTTCCTCTTCCTTCTTTTCCTTTTCCTTCGCTTGGACCCCCCTTTTCAGACATGAAAAGTGTGGGGGCGGAAGGGTATTCCCGCCCCCACATTTTAACGGGGGGGGGGGTGGCTAAGGGGGTTAAGGCCCCAGCCCCCGGTTCCTGCGAATATGTTCAGAAGACTGCGCAGATTATGAGCAGAAGCATGCAGCAAACAAAGAATTCAGCCATTGAATCATTTTAGTTTTAAACCATCTATTGGCTTGATCTGAAATACAACTCTGAAGTTTGATAAGAGCATTATCGAGAGCTCCTGGAATCTATAATCAAATGAAACACATAATTGTTTGTCATCAGCATAAAGATGATGGTGTCGGACGATAACGCCAACAGGAAGAGTATATCTTGAGTATCCTATACGGGTCCTATTATTGATCCCTGAGGGAGTCCGAATTCTAGGGTTGTGGGATTTGACAATCTGCTGTCAATGTCAACTTGAGAAGACCATCCAGAGAGGTATCAGTGAAACCAGGACAAACTGTTGACCTGACACCTATTATTCTGAATAATCGGGAAATAAAATTAACATTTGATGATCAGTGGTATCAAATGTGGCTGATAAATCTAACAGTGACATAAGAACTACCTTATTTGAATAAAGAGCAAACATTGTCAATTTTTAATTTAACTAGAGCTGACTCAGTACCGTGACTTGACCTGTAAGCAGATTGGAGAGAATCAAAAAGATTATTAGATTCAAAGTGATGAAATGATTACATACCGCTTTCTCAATTATGTTTACCCCAAAATGTTAAGTTTGACACTGGTCTATAATTTCTGAGATCATTTTGGTCCAAGCTTGGTTTCTTCAAAAGTGGTTTGATTTTTGCAGAGTTTGCATGGTTGCATTTTAGAGCACTATTATGCTTATTTTACATAGTGGTGGCGAATCTTGTGATTCCAAATGTCTTTTTTTTTCTTGCGGGGGGGGGGGGAGCCATTGGGGCCAAAAGTCTATTCCCCCCCCCCCCCCTTGAATGACTGGGCAACTGCTTCCTCTGCCCCCCTCCCCCTTCCAGCGCCTATGCATGTCAAAATATATGCACCTCTCGAAACGCATGTAATCCCGGCCGGGAGCCGTCAAGAGTATTGCTGTACCAAATCTCTTTGTGCTGTATACAAGCGCGACTATAAAAAACCGCGCGGAAAGGGTAAACGTAAGAGACAGAGACATTGTGTATGGGAATGAGGAAGCGTTATCCAAGTGCCATTCGACTTGACGACATGACGAGATATTTTATCTTGTCAAGTTGACTTAATATCCATATCATGTCAACTTGTAAAGATATTTAAGTAACCATGTCACCTTATCAACTTTTATTAGTCGACATGGCAAAATAGATTATCTTGTTAAGTTGACTTTAATAACAAAAAAAGAATATGTCGTCTTGGCGATTTTCTTGTCAAGTCAACTTGTAAAAAAATGCATGTCGTCGTGGTGACATTAATTATCTTGCCAAGTAGACTTCTAAAAAATACAGTCGTGTCGTCATGGCGACGTATATTTTTTAGGAGTCGGCTTGGCAAGAAAATTTATTTCGCCATGTCGACTTATAAAAATCGATAAGTCCACATGGCTAGTTTAAAGTGGATATTAAGTCGAATTGACAAGAATATCTCGTCATGTCGTCAAGTCGAATGGCACTTTAAGGCTTCCGTAGGAAAAATTTTCGAGGAGGTGTAACTCTTTTGTAGGGGTAAATTTTCTTCAAAAATCTCGAAAAAGTGTGATTTTTCCAATACATAGAACTCGTTAAACTCGTCGTGGTCACGTGTGTACGGGAATGTATACTGACTGAACTGAACCCCCCCCCCCCCCCCCATTATTGTTGTTTGAGATTTTATTTTCACCTTACTCGATGGATAGATTGCATTTAAAGAATAGCTTCTTTTCAAAATCATTGATCCATGGTCCATGATCTCATGAAGCATGGAGTAGACTATATAGTCTCTATAAACTGTCGCTAATATATCGCTGCCTCTATCTGCATTCCATAATGTCTTCACTTTTTTACTCTTTAGATTCGAATCTTTGTTACTAGAATATTGATGACGACGATGATGGTGGTGGTAATGATGACTGATATTGATGATGATGTATAAATACAAACACAAAATTTAATGATAATAATAATGATAATAATAATGAACAGTGATGGTACAATAATAACAATAACAGGCTAATAAAAAAAATGACGTAATGATTACAGCATATTTAATGAAAAATGAATACTAGTATTAAACATAATATCAATCATGTTTTTAGACGTCTGTGAAATTTTTGCGTAGTATGCTTGAGTGGGAATTGTATGGGTTGCATCGTCCCGTTGCACTGTCATGGAACGGAAAAGTATTAAGTTGTTTCAAATAAGGACTATAAAATAGACTATAACCATGTAAGCATGCATGCATCCTGTGCACTTATTTGGAATAGATACAAGCAAATATCTATTCAGAAACTTCTCTCGTGCCAGGAGCCGACGGATAGCTGATCAGCACAACAATAGCTTAGTCTGCAGAGCTTGAAATCATAACCAAACATGGCGAATTCGTGTAGCTGTACTATTTTGTGCATAGTGTTCTTTGCTTTTACATGTATATTGCCTCAATGTTATGTTTTTACTCGTAAGTATGATTCTGTCATCTATTCTAATTGAGTTTTTACTGTCATACACTGTCCGCTTGATTTTTAAAAATTATTTTTGCTCAAAGAGATCATATATAAATTTCTTTTAAAAAATAAAATCCAGCAACATTTTATTAGCTCTTACTCTTGATCACTATTTTTTTTCTGCGCATAATATTGTCACCAGCGATGATTTATGCAGCGGCGACAATATGTGCTGTATATTTCATCAATGTTAAGGTCATTTTCCCATTTAGACTTACTGACTTGCATGCGCTTGGAGAACAGTATTTGTATTATCATTTATTTTATTTAAAATGAAGAGACGTTACGATAAACCTATGCTATGAGAAAGGTAATTTTTATATAAATAGCATTGTTATCCTTTCGTTCTAATCCTAAATACATCCAATATAAAATTCATGAGTTTTCTCAAATTTCAGTCTAAGAATTATCACTAAGGCTCTTTATAATTGACCACAGGGGTGAGAATTGGTTGTCAATATAGAAATATTGCTCAAACTCATCAATTATTGTTGAAACATAATGGGAGAAAATACAGAGTGGATGACATCAAACAAGATTTCATTATGATCAATTAAAGCTGATCCTAGTTTGACTGTTTCTGTAGGCCTATACTCCTTCGACTGCAAAAGGTATTCTCATAATTCTGGGGATAATACTTTGATTGTTACTAAAGGTGTAAGAACCGGGGGTGGGGGTTGAGGATGCTCACCAGCAGCTATGCAGCATCTCATTTCCGCACAATGAGCCGTCATGTATTGGATTTTTTTACTTTACACCCTCACTATATAGTAAAATGCCTCTCTATATTGTTACAAACGAAACTACTTTTTACCATGTTCTGCTGGTCGTCCATTTGCTTGTTCTTATTGTCATAGAAATGAAAAGACAAAACACATTTAAAAAGATTTTCTGGCAATAGAAGCCAGAAAGAAGAAGAAAAAAGAGGAAGAAGAAGAAGTAGAAGAAGAAGAAGAAGAAGAAGAAGTAGTAGAAGAAGAAGAAGAAGAAGAAGAAGAAGAAGAAGAAGAAAGAAATTGAAACTCGTAGTAAGAGAGTAAAATGAGAAGTGTGCCGGGAATGTGAAAATGTTAATTAGAGATTCACAATGGAGGTGATCAACAGAAAACTTTGAGGTAGAGATGAATCAATGACTTTCTTCTTATCAACTTTTCATTAAACACAGAGCGAGAAGGCGATGTCAGGTTAATAAATGGTGGTCAGTCGTCACGAGGTCGAGTGGAGGTCTATGATGGCGTAGAATGGACGACTGTTTGTGATGATTATTGGGATAATGTGGACGCCATGGTTGTATGTCGGCAGCTCGGCTACCAAACAGATGGGGCTATAGCACGATATTCAGCTTACTATGGAATGGGCACTGGATATATTTCACTTGACAATGTCAGATGCTATGGCCATGAAACAAACCTGAAAAATTGCCCAAGCTCATTAGCGCCAAGTAATTGTAAACATACTGAAGATGCAGGAGTGGATTGTGGTAAGCTTAAGATTTCAGATCTGTGTGAGTCGGCGATTATCCCATGGTATAACCCACCGTAGATTGATATTAATTCAAAATGTAAGAAAATTTGTTCGACTGTTCTGTGTAACTAATCTACGGGAAGAAAGTATACTGTTTGAGCATCAAAAAAAACTTAATTGTAGTTGGGACACTTACTAAATTTGAAATTTATATACTTTGCAGGCTTTCTTTGAGAATGTGCTGTATTGCCATTCGTATCCATACGTAAACATGGGAAACGAGTTCATATCTTTCCCTTTCAAAATGCTATTCCAAAAATCCTTTGTTTTTGTCATTTACCCTATTTTTTCAGTCCCGAAGGAGGGAGATGTGCGGCTGGTGGATGGATCATTACGTAATGAAGGCCGTGTAGAAATCTTTCATGAAGGAGAATGGGGAACAATCTGTGATTCACGATGGGATAATAATGATGCTACTGTGATATGTCGTCAAGTAGGATTCCCAACTGATCATGCTACAGCTGTCTATGATGCTCATTTTGGACGAGGAAGAGGAAGGATTGCATTGGAGAATGTAAGGTGTTCAGGAACAGAGGACAGTATCAATTCATGTCTCACTAGTGGCTGGTATCCCAGGTTTTGTTCACATTTTGATGATGCTGGTGTAATTTGTGGTAAGTCCGAGTTTCACAAGCCAGAGAAAAGACTGATTGGAATTGAATGTAACACAAGTTTCAGACGAGTAATAATTAAAATGATTTAGAAACATTTCGCTTCTATAGTGTTAATTTTGTAACCATGCTAGTAACCTTTATCTGTCTAACTAGGGCTCACCAATAAAACTAATCAAGGACTACATCTGGTATCCATTATTATTCCATTAGAATGAAAACATATTTGTAAAGAATTAAGAATACTCAGATTTAATCAAGAAATCAGGTACCAATTAAATCATGCACCAGTTTGGAGGGTCCGAGAGGGAGGAGAGGGAAGGGGAGCTGTTCGAATGATGGTGGGGGGGGGGGGGGGATACTAAAGATTATGGAGAGGGGAAGATGTAGGTCGGACACTCTCAGTCGATTTTGTAACGCCTTGAGAGAAGGGCGCCCATTAGCGTTGGGTATAGGTAAACGAGTGACTGTGTACATGTCTCTCCCAAAAAGTTTACAGCTGGATAAAGTCCTCTCAATTAAATATTTCAAATCATTTTCAGGAAATTTTCATACCTGTAAAAACTCCATTATGTCTTCTATAAAAATGACACCAAAATATCTTTCAATATTTTACGCTTGAGTTTAAAGTAACTTTAGTCAAAGGGTGCAACTTCAGTCTTGACAAGAATTAATACATTTTTTGTTGGTATCAGTGAGGTTGAGGGTGCTGTAAACGGCTTGGACATTTTCATTACAGATAGCTTTATGGCAATTTATGAAGGCATATCGTCTGTTGTGAATATGTTCTGATATATCCCATGCACATTTTACCCTTGAGTGAGCAATTGAATACTTTATATCCTGTTTTGAAATATTACCTTTCCTTAACTTTTAACATGTATAAGCTTGCATACTTTGCAATTTAGAAAAAGAATAACACCCTGCATGGTAATGTAGAAAGATTAAACAATCAATCAATATTAAACAATCAGTCAGTCAGTCAGTCAGTCAGTCAGTCAGTCAGTCAATCAATAAGTTATTCAATAGGTCAATCAATCAACCAATTAATCAATCAGAGAAAATAACCAATCAACCACCTTTTCATTCCAAACGACAAGTAAGTTGACACAACTTACTGCAATCCGCAATGCAAACATGAAGTGTTATGATCATGAATAAAAATTGAACATTTCTTCAAGGGAAGAGACTTAATATTTTATCAGTAATTTTTATACATGATGAATTGTTTTATCACTGAAGTAAGCAGAAATGATCATTAAACCTAACATTTACAATGTGCATTGCAGCTTACTCACTTGTCTTTGGATTGAATGAGTGTATGATTGGTTAACTGCTTTTTTGATTGATGGAATGCTTAATGGACCGACTGATTGATTGATTGATTGATTGATTGATTGATTGATTGATTGATTGCAAAACTGCAATCTGCAATGCAAATGTGTAACTTGCATAAATATGACTAAAATTTGAACATTTCTTTGAGGGAATTAAGAGACTTGATATTTTATCAGTAATTTTTACCTCAAGTGTTATTTCGTTTTGCAGGTGGAAGAAGGACATGACAAAACTATGTTTCATTCAATGAAGTAAAGGAGAATGGTCATAACACTTACACTTTTGCATTGCAGATTGCAGTTATTCGGTTTTGTCAACTCATTTGTCTTTGGGATTGAATGAATGCATAATTAGTTGGTTGTTTTTCTGATTGATTGATTGACCTATTGAGTGATAAGTGACTGATTGACTGATTGGTTGATGCTGCTTGGTTTGCACGACTGCATGCTATGCTGATATTCTTTTCCTGATATCCAAAGTATGCCGGCTTTCATGGTAAAAATTTACCTAAAATTAATATTTTAAAGCAGCCAATCAATTATTCAAATCCTCACTCAAGCTTGACGCGTTAATGAGATATATCAGAATATACAAACATCAAGGATATTCAGTTATAAACTGTTGTAAAGCCATCAGAATATGAAAATTTCTAAGCCTTCAGAGTTTCCATGTACTCTCTGCCCTGCGCCGATACCAAACAGAACAAATTTTGCACCCTCTCACAAATGTTACGTCTGCTCACTCAGACGAATATTTTTGAGATTTTTGGATGTGATGTGATGGAAGAGACCCTGGGCTATCCATAGATATAACATTTCCTGAAAATATTTTGAAATGCTCAGACAGCAAGAAGTTTTCCAACTGTTAACTTTTTTTGTGACACACTGTACAAAGAAGCAGTGAACATTTGAATTTATGTAATTGTGATTTTAAGCCTTGAATTAAAATGAATTTGTAATTGAAATCGCATATGATTTAATTTCAGTGTTTTTATAGTGTGATATGTAAAAGTAATAGTCTTTCTTCTTAATTAAATTTGCAGGTCAAACTAAGTCGCAATCGAGAGCATCATCATCAATACTGATCGGGTTTCTATCCTTTGGCGGTCTCATGTTTCTTGTGCTTGTTGTCGTCATCATCATACGCATCAAACGCGGCCAAAAATTAACATGTACTTTACGGTCTAGAATCAGACGTCTTGTTGAAAATCTGAGAATTCCACCTTACCATCACGACAATTCACAGAACACAGCTCATGTTAGTGAACATAGCAATTCAGCATCAAGTGACTCTCCCCCGGGATACCAGCTAACTGTGCAACTTAATGAAAACAATCAAGGTTCTGTTTCTTCCCGTAATGAGGATCCTCCTATTCATGTCACAAACATTTCTTTAAATGTAAACTTTGAAAATCAACAAATAATGTTCTTCCATCCCAATGGACCAATACCTTTACCACCTCCATATAGTCCATCTACTTCTGATCCAATAAATACTTCCCTCGGAATGACGATGTCTCCTCCACCTTCTGATCCAATAAATACTTCCCTGGGAATGACGATGTCTCCTCCACCTTACAGTGCATCCAATCGACATCATTCAGATAATGACTCTATAATATCTCGTGAAAGTGAATACAGTAACTCACAAAGAACAAGATCAATTTCAGGCCTTCACAGTCCTAATGATGAGCAGTATGGGGAAACCACTCAACACCTTTCCTCTCTTGAGAATAACATTTGTCCACCACCATATATTAATTCTAGGGATCATTCATCACATCATCAGACATCATTTAACCATGAATCAAGTGCCGAATTTGACGACGATGACCATGAAATCAGACCATCAACTCCTCATAGGAATTCGATGATACCTAACGATGTTCAGACTTCATCCATCTCTCCGAGAAGCAACGAACAACCACCACCTTATTCTCCTTGGAGCATTAGTACTTTTGTATGATATCCTGATAATTGATATCCATATCTGGTTACGTATATATAGTGTATGGATCTCCAATTCATTGACGAGACAGTCAGGAGAGGGTGAATGGGTGAATGTAACGTGGAAAGAAGACGTTATGAACCCTACCCACATCCCACTATATACCCTATCTTGATTTGCAAAAGATTTCATGCAGCTATAGTAAATGCCATCGTCCGATTTTTTCCCGAAAAGGGTCGTCAGCTTTTTTGGGCGTGTTTATACTCCAAAACTCTATGATGTTAAAGATTACAAAATCGAGGTGGGGGAGGGGGGGGGGGGGGGCATTATTCCGAATTTCCGCCCATGGATGGAACCACGCTACGCTATAGCCATTGTCATTGCCATCGTACTTATGAAATGCAGAGAATAACCTATTATTTACAAAAACTGAGTGCGCTTTCGTTGCCTATTGCTTCTATTACTCATGCCAAACTTGTTCAGATGAAATTTAGTGTTGTCAACAGTTATGATCTACATGACAGATACCTTGTGCCAAAATTATTCAGCTGAAATGCAGTGTTCTATGTTACAATATGGGATACAATTAGACACATGTATGGGTACTTCCCACATATTTGTTTTACGTGATCATTTATTTTAGTGTACCAGCCGTAGTATTAAGCTAGTAGGTGTAGATTTTATTGAAAGAAGATGGGAAAAATTATCATTTAGTTTAATGCACTGGCCGACTAGTAACCAAGTAAGAGGAGAATCTCATAGTATTATCAATTTGAATGCACTTGGCGACTAGTGTGGAATTTAAAAAACAACAACAAACAAACAAACAAAATCCTGCTACCAGCCGAAGATCACGCCATTTTCGGCCGGCAGCAGGTAGGTGGAGACTGTGTCGTATCGTCCAGATTGTGGATTAATCATTGGCTTACATGATAAGTTCTCTTCAGCCTGATCATCAGAAAAACGGGCACTCAGTATCAGGGGAGCGTTTCATGAAGAGTCTTGTCGGTGATTTTCACCGACTAATTTGCTCTCAGCCAATTAGATGCGAGGATTCTTAGTAGCTTATAACAGTTGTCAGTGAAAATCACTGACAAAACTCTCCATGAAACGCTCCCGGATATTTAATGTGCATGAATCAAATCTAAAAAGGGGGCACTTATCACAATGGGGCAATTATCAGAGGCAAAAAGGGCAAAGGGTTAAATAGAAGAAAGGAAAAGTGCACCATTTGAATGAATTATGGGCTTGTATCAGATTTAAATAAGGGCAATAACCTCAGTTGAAAAGGGGCACTTCGAGTTGAAGAGGTGAGAGGGCATTCATGATCATGGGAGTTCCACTATGGGAAATGAATAAGGACAGTCAAAAGGGAAAATTTATCACGTTTAAAACGGACACTCATCTGAAGTGAAAAGGGGGCACTTGTCAGATGGGAAAAGTGTTCATTTGTTCATTTATTATCAATTTATTAAAAACAAATCAAGATTCGCAGCAGTATTGATTTCATAATCTAAAAAAATCAAATATCGTACATAAACACATCATGAAATAAAATGTAAGTTTCACTAAAAGAAATACATGTAACATCTCATCATAGAATTGTTGTTGGATAAATTAACAATGAATGAACAAAATCTGATTATGCACATAGACATTAATTGTTAAAATATGATTAAAAAACAAAGATTTTAAAAAATCATTTCATCTATCGGCCTCTTATCAAAATATTCAAAATCACAATATTATCTTGCATGAATGATATTAATAAGGGAAGGGGCTCTCATCCTGAAGGCTTAAGGGGGGGGGGGTGCACTTATCAGTTTTCAGAAGGGAAATTATCTGAATTGAAAAAAATACTTGTTAGAAGGTGAAAGAGCAGCTATTCAAAAAAGAAAATGTACCTCTGTACGAAGAAAAAGAGGCATAGAACAGGTTGAAAAAGGAACATTTTTCATTGGTGAAGAGGGCATTTTATCAGATGATTGGAAAAGTGTGTGTATGTGAGTGCAGGTGTGGAGGATGGGACTGTGCCCCCATGCATCCCTCTCCCTTCCCCCGCAAGCACTGCCCCTTCTTCTCTGACAAATCCATTAACATTTCCATCCTCCTCCAGTAAGTATTGTCATTAGTTAACATCATGGAGTACATCATTTTAGACGTCATAAAAACAAACAGAAAGACTGGGACTACACTTGTATTACAATGATTGTAACAACACTTTTTTATTAAAAAGAAATCAAGATTACACATTCAGTGGTACTTAAAACTTTTAAGATTATGGCAAACACAAACATAACTTTCATGTACTTGAGAGGCCCTGGCTGCAGAGGAGCAAGGCATGATGCAAATGATATCATCCATACATACTAAATCTTACTGATACATGTGGAGATTTATTGATATCAATATAAGAAAAAATGATTTTACTTCATACATGATAGACAAGAACAAAATCCACAAAGATAATGGTGTATATGGAAAACTGATCATCCAAACGTCTTATACACTCTAAAATAATAAGAGTAATTCATAATATTAGCTCATGAAATGTTAAAATTTCATTAATAACAAGAAAAAATAAAAGGAACAAGTCCTGATAATCAGACTGTGATACTATAATTTTTTTAGTCTAAAATACACCTGTGCTAAATTACTTAACTTCCATGAAAAAACATAAAAGGTTAATAATCACCTGCTTACAAACGGACTTAATATTTGTACATTACTATTATTTACATGCAACATATATACAGTTGGAGCCAAAAGTTTACATACACCTAAGGCAATTCTACACAAAATGTTCACTTGCCAAAATCATAAAATCTACCATATCTTCAGAAATATTTGTGCCATGAGAACAAATTTGATATCAAACAAAAGAGATTATCATGCTCTTTTATCTGATTGGTATCTCACTAAGTCTGAAGTATATATCAGTATGATTTTCTTCCAAAAACCTGATATTTGGGCAAAATGTTATATTAATCTTAACCAAAACATTTCATGTTTTTTGCTCACATTTCCTCTCCAAGAGCATTTCAAATTTGATTTTTGGTGTAAATTTAGATGAATGGAACAAATTTGAGTGATTAGTGGGTGGCATAACACTAGTTTTGAATAATAAGGAGCAAAAATATAAATTGTTTTAAATCCAAGATGACATCAAATTTTGCCCAAATTTTGCCAAAAGTTTTTTTGGGGGAATGCATTTGAGTCCTTACAGCGTGTCAGTCAGTAGTAATCTAGCTCTCTCATGTGATATCAAATTTGTCATGATAACACATATATTTCTGGAGATATTGTAGATTTTTATGACTTTTGTCAAGTGAACATTTTTTGTAGAATTTCCCAGGTGTATGTAAACTTTTGGTCCCCAATGGTATAGCCATCATTTCAAGCCTTTTTAAAAGTTTTTTGAAAAATAACATATTATTTTTGTTCATTTTTGTTCCATTCATCCAAATTTAAAGCAAAAAGGCAAATTTGAAATGCTTTTGGTAAGGAAAAGTGAGCAAATATTAGTTTTATGATTAACATAATTTTTTTCCCAAATGTAAGGTTTTTAGAAGTAAACTCATATTGAAATATGCTTCAGCCCTAGTGAGATACCAGTCAGATGAAAGAGCATAAGTTATTTTGTTTGGTACCTTATTTGTCATGGTAGCACAAATATTTCTGAAAATATAGTAAATTTTCTGATTTTGGCAAGTGAACATTTTTTGTGGAATTGGCTAGGTGTATGTAAACTTTTGGCTGCAACTGTACATACACATACTTTCTTGTCTTGCTTTAGATTAAGCACAATATCAAGACAGCTGGGTTAAAGGTCAATGTTCATCACAGAATTTATCACTTTGTATCACGAAAAGATAGTTACAAATCCAACTATCATAAGTGACTCATAATGCGTCAAATCTGCGTCTTTCATAGTCTATTCAAAAAGAAGCACAGTAACCAATTTAACATGCATGTATACCTATTACAGGAACAAATTTTCTATTTTTACCTACTGTATACTAGAAGCACATAGCATACTGAAACCTTTTTGTGGGGTAAAAGATTGGGGGGGGGGGGGGAATGATGTGGCCTAAAAAAAATGCAAGTGATTCTGCAAACTTTTGTGCATATATTATGTATCCTAAAAATTGTGTGAAGTGTGATTCACACTGCCAACAGTTTGGAGCAAATTGTCAATTTGATCACTTATTATAATTTTTACAGTTTACACTGATGGTTGTGGCAATTGCCTTGAATAGTTGAACCCCTTAGGTGCACTGGTCACTGCATTTTCAATTAAAATTATGTACTGGATTAAACAAGGTAATTCAAACTCAACAGAAATGAATATCCCCCCAAACGATGTTGGAAAAAGTGAAGATTTGATGTATATATATATATATATATTTACATACAATATGACATAATGAGGTAACAATGGTTTTTTATAGCTTCTACAAAAATAAAAAAATGAAGTACTTTTGTGGTATTAAACAACAAGTTATATGCCATATGCAAGAAATTTACTACATAATGTACTTGTTACATACAAAACTTTTTATATTTCTACTTCCATTTTATTCATATAAAATAAAATATTTGTTACAGATTACACTAACATTGTCATGTGACACTCACTTATGTGTACAGGCATGTGTACTTTCCTATGCATATTTTTTAGAATAAAATAATTATGCAAACAACCCTGCACATAATTATTGTTTTTAAAATTTTATCATCACAAATTTGAAGCAAAAGCAACCTGATTGTATTTGAAAGGGTCTGGCAAAAAAGGGGCAAGCAACAAAAAGGCCAATTTTATGTAATAAATACAGCATGCATATCATTGTTCTGGCTCACATGTGTATTGACTTCCACATTCCTGTGTTATTATATTCAGCCTTGCTATATTAAAGATGTCAAAGATATTTCAAGTAGCAGAGTCTGACTGGAATGGGGTATAGGGACAATACAATTTCTTATTTTTTCCTGAAAGCACAAAGCATTAAAACATTCCAGGTGGCATATTCTGAAAGCTTTAAGAATAATATATATATATATATATATATATATATATATATATATATATATATATATATTCTGGAAGCTCAATTAGTGGTCAAATAGTGAAGTGATACTCTGAAAGCTCAATGAAGTCCCCATTTTTAGTTGGCAGGAGGTTAGGGTTAGGGTTAGTGTGCATAAGTATGCTATGATGTTTTGTCCACAGTGATTATATGATGGGTGAACATAGTCTCAGCAATTTGATATGCTATAATCTACATAGGTCTACAGTTTGCCCATAGTGGTTATATGATGGGTGAACAGAGTCTTAGCATTTTGATATGCTATAATCTACACAGGTCTACAGTTTGCCCACAGTGGTTATATGAGGGGTGAACAGAGTCTTAGCATTTTGGTATGCTATAATCTACACAGGTCTACAGTTTGCCCACAGTGGTTATATGATGGGTGAACATAGTCTCAGCAATTTGATATGCTATAATCTACACAGGTCTACAGTTTGCCCACAGTGGTTATATGATGGGTGAACAGAGTCTTAGCATTTTGGTATGCTATAATCTACACAGGTCTACAGTTTGCCCATAGTGGTTATATGATGGGTGAACAGAGTCGTAGCATTTTGGTATGCTATAATCTACACAGGTCTACAGTTTGCCCATAGTGGTTATATGAGGGGTGAACAGAGTCTCAGCATTTCGATATGCTATAATCTACACAGGTCTACAGTTTGCCCATAGTGGTTATATGATGGGTGAACAGAGTCTTAGCATTTTGGTATGCTATAATCTACACAGGTCTACAGTTTGCCCACAGTGGTTATGTGAGGGGTGAACAGAGTCGTAGCATTTTGATATGCTATAATCTACACAGGTCTACAGTTTGCCCATAGTGGTTATATGAGGGGTGAACAGAGTCTCAGCATTTTGGTATGCTATAATCTACACAGGTCTACAGTTTGCCCACAGTGGTTATGTGAGGGGTGAACAGAGTCGTAGCATTTTGGTATGCTATAATCTACACAGGTCTACAGTTGCCCATAGTGGTTATATGAGGGGTGAACAGAGTCTCAGCATTTTGGTATGCTATAATCTACACAGGTCTACAGTTTGCCCACAGTGGTTATATGAGGGGTGAACAGAGTCTTAGCATTTCCGTTTGCTATAATCTACACCTACAGTTTGTGCAGAGTGGTTAAGAGATATACTGGATTTTAAATGGGCTGAAGACAGATATTAGTCTTGTGTATCAATTAAAATCATATACATATACAATTTAAAATCACATAATGAATATAAATAAAAGTAATCTATTACAGTCAAAAAAATAGTTATAACATGTAACAATACATTAAAAGGGAATGAGTGGTTAAAAAGTTTTGGTATTCTGAAAACTCTGTCACCAGTCAATAAATTTCAAAAAGATAAAAAGACCTAATTAGTCTGAAGTCCTCCATTTTCATTTTGATTTTACAACGTGGTTATGAATAAATGTTTTTTTTTTTAATACAATCCAGTTGCAAAAATGACATGTTTGATTAAATGAGAAATCTTTTTCCATTTTAATATAAAGAACCTGTAGTAGTGGTAGTAGTAGTAGTAGTAGTAGTAGTAGTATTCATTTTCTGTTCAATTAAAAAGTACATTCAAAGTGCACAACTGACGAAATGGCTGGATAACCCACATTCAGATGTGCCAGGCACAAGGCTGCTGGTCTTCCTTGGGGTCCAGGAAACATGGAAATCAGATTTAACATAATATACATATAAAAAGCTCACAAAAGTTGGGCACTCTAAAGGATGGTAAAAAGGCTACACATTTAGGACTTTCTTTCAGTTTGTGTTTAGTAGAACATTACTTCAGTAACACCCCTAGGGCTTTCTTGTAGTTTGGTGATAGTAGAACATTACTTCAGTAACACCCCTAGGGCTTTCTTGTAGTTTGGTGATAGTAGAACATTACTTCAGTAACACCCCTAGGGCTTTCTTGTAGTTTGGTGATAGTAGAACATTACTTTAGTATCACCCAAGGGCTTTCTTGTAGTTTGGTGATAGTAGAACATTACTTTAGTATCACCCCAGGGCTTTCTTGTAGTTTGGTGATAGTAGAACATTACTTTAGTATCACCCCAGGGCTTTCTTGTAGTTTGGTGATAGTAGAACATTACCTTAGTATCACCCCAGGGCTTTCTTGTAGTTTGGTGATAGTAGAACATTACTTTAGTATCACCCCTGGGCTTTCTTGTAGTTTGGTGATAGTAGAACATTACTTTAGTATCACCCCAGGGCTTTCTTGTAGTTTGGTGATAGTAGAACATTACTTTAGTATCACCCCTAGGGCTTTCTTGTAGTTTGGTGATAGTAGAACATTACTTTAGTATCACCCCTAGGGCTTTCTTGTAGTTTGGTGATAGTAGAACATTACTTTAGTATCACCCAAGAGCTTTCTTATAGTTTGGTGACAGCAGAATATTCCAAAAACAAACATGTGATATGTGATTTTACAGAAATAGGATACTGTTGAATTCAAATTTATTTTCAAAAATGTTTTTCAACTTTGACCAATACATTAGATTCATCTCCTGTTCTAGGTTGTTACCATTCTTGTTCTAGAGCGCAAGTTTCTTGTACCCTTTTGCTCGGTCTGATGTGTCTTTGAAACACTGTTTTTAGAGGACTCTATAACTCTTGTGTTTATTTTTCCTTTCTTTCTACCATTCACAACTGTGGCATCCTGACACTGTTGTATAGATGGTGAATTCCTTGCATCTACCCTTCCTTTCTTTGTCTTTCCATTTTTGCTGCCCTGTTTTCTTCTTTCATTTCCTTTTCCATTCTTACCTGTATCTTCTCTCTTTTGTGATGATGTAGCAGTCTTGTGTGTTCCTGTGCTTTTAGAGATTGTCTTTGTTGTTTCTTTGGACTTTTTCTTTCTGCCTTTCTGGAAGGTATCATTGTCTGATTCTTTCATCTTTGACTGATAAGGTGAGACAAAACAAAAGTTTGATTGCAAATATACAGAGTGACAGAAAGTGAGAAATGAATGGGTTAAAACAACATCAAAAACAGAGCAATATAACATATGGAAGAAGACATACAACATATCAGCTTGAATCTAAAAAGCAGATATTCGTTTCTGGTAAATGTCAACTTTCTGAAGAATCACAAAAGGCAAAATGTTCAATCTCTGTGAAGATTTCAGTAATGGCCATTATAGTGCTTTACTCCTAATCCAAAGCCTGGAGAATTTCATGCAAAATGATTTAAAATTACAAGAAAATGAAATAACTTTAACTCTATTAATGCTTTCATCCAATAGTACCTTGACATGAGTTTCAACATCATCAGTGCTGGTAGCCTGTTTTCGCTTCTTTGGACTTCTTATGGTACGAGACTTCCCATCTGAAAACAGATACAGAAACAATGAAAGCAAATGACATTTCTTGGACAGGAAAAACCACAATGGATTCCTCTACAAAGCTATACCAGTAACCCTTGATAAACTTTTGATCATCCCATTTTCCAAATGAAACAAGGCAGTACGTAAATGTGTGTAAGTTCATCATGCGATCCTTTCACTTTGGAGATCAAACTGAACTATCCAAAGAACGGACACTTCAGTACTCCTGACATGAGTGTTATTTAATCATCACAAACTCATCAAAATCTTTTGAATAGGGGGTTAATAAAAAGCCTGAAATCAATGTATGCTTTTTCCTTCCAAGTTTGAAAAATCTTAGATTAGGTCACTTTTGTGACAAACCAGAATCATTAAAACTCTACTTCTCCCCCCCCCCAAAAAAAAAAAAATTCCATAATATTGAATGCATCATACAAACAGGGCTAATAAAGTCTGATGGTACCACGACCTTTATAGTTTTACTACAAGTTTCTACCTTAAATTACTGTACATGATAATGATACTTATAATTAGGAGCTTAATACTGTTGTTTCTAAGTGCACCAATTTCTGTCTAAGGTTTAATTACCAGAACGCATAATACAGTGTAAATTGGGTTCTGGTGTAATGTAAAAAGAAAGCTATAAATGATTACAAAATGATTACAAAAACAGATATTTTGTTTGATAATCTGATAATCTTCCAAGGGTATCAGTAAAAGTTTGTTAGAGATTAAAACTAGCTGGTCATTGTATGCAACACCATTGGACCTGGTGGTGCTGAGAACCAGATGATCCCTACTATTGTCTATCCTGTTATTCATACCATTTTGGTTTTATTTAATGATCAATGAGCGATGTCACTTTTAGGCTACCACAGGACCTGGTGGTTCTGAGAATGAGATGATCCCTACTATTGTCTATCCTGTTATCACTATGAACATGGCGGACAAAGAAAGCGGACAAAATAAACAACCTCTCATTCTACCCTTCACAATGGTTCTGGTAGTCAAAAGAACATCCTTTCACAGCTATTATGTTTAATCAAGTAGTTCCAGGTGAATATGCATGTGACACATGTTCCACACATTTTAGACAATAGCAGTGAAGGGATGTTCTTTTGACTACCAGAACTATTGTGAAAGGTAGAATGAGGGGTTGTTTATTTTGTCCGCTTTCTTTGTCCGTCATGTTCGTAGTCATACCATCTTGGTTTAATGATCAACGAGAGATGTCACCTTTTGGTACCATTGGACCTGGTGGACCTGAGAACCAGATGATCCCTACTATTGCCTATCCTGTTATTCATACCATTTTGGTTTTATTTAATGATAAATGAGCGATGTCACTTTTAGGTTACCACAGGACCTGGTGGTTCTGAGAATGAGATGATCCCTACTATTGTCTACCCTGTTATTCATACCATTATGGTTTAAATGATCAATGAGAAATGTTACCTTTAGGTACCACTGGACCTGGTGGACCTGAGAACCAGATGATCCCTACTATTGTCTACCCTGTTATTCATACCATTATGGTTTAAATGATCAATGAGAAATGTTACCTTTAGGTACCACTGGACCTGGTGGACCTGAGAACCAGATGATCCCTACTATTGTCTACCCTGTTATTCATACCATTATGGTTTAAATGATCAATGAGAAATGTTACCTTTAGGTACCACTGGACCTGGTGGACCTGAGAACCAGATGATCCCTACTATTGTCTACCCTGTTATTCATACCATTATGGTTTAAATGATCAATGAGAAATGTTACCTTTAGGTACCATTGGACCTGGTGGACCTGAGAACCAGATGGTCCTTTTGTTGTGGTCTACCATGTTATTCATGCCATCTTGGTAGTAACATTGGAGCCATTTCATGAAATCAGAGTAGTCTGAAGCTTTGCCATCAGCTGTGTATCCACCAGCACCTTTAAGATTGAAAACAGGAAGTGTAGGATACGTGCTATGCAATTTGAATGCAAGATATCTTTATACACACATATATATATATATATAGAGAGAGAGAGAGAGAGAGGTTGAATACGTTTGTGTTTACCTGGCCCTCCATGATCTGTTTGATATATTTCATTCTTACACTTGTTCTGTGATTACAGGTGAATAATCACCAGTCAAATTTTTAAAAATTAAAAAAAAAAAACCCAAGAGTACAGGATGAGGGTTAGTTTCTTTAATAAAGGTTTTCTCATCTATAGTATGTTTGAACCAGATACTTGGCTCTATATAATGCAACTGTCAAAGTTATTTTCCATATCATATGCATAAAAATAGCTACATAAAGAACATGTATTATGCATGCAAAGTGCTTATTTTTCCTCATAACTTTGGAATAAAAGTGGACTTGCTATAATTTGACATATGTTTATTTCAGTGTTCTGCTATGGTTATACTATAGAAAAAAACAAAAACAATTTACAAAAAATGACAAATGGCTGACTGACCAGTAAAAAAGTTTTGTAATTACTACTTTTACCTCTGAGTTTTGTGAGTTTATGTTATGCAAACACTGAAAGTGAAATAAGTGAATATCCCAAATTTTAACAAGATATGGTGATGTTTTCCATTGTTTATGAGGAACAAAATGAATGCAACTGTGTCTCCTATGATATGCCTCCACCAATATTCAGTGAACTTCATGGCTCAAACTTTTTCATTATTGTGATAACCAGAATAAATCTTATGATTGCAATCTGATCAGTTGGTCTCCTCATAGTCATGCAAATAGTTTAAAGATAGTGCTGACAAAACTAAAGAGTCTTTAACCCATAGCAGTACAGAGCTTTCTTGAGGTCTAAATTAATCATCTTCAATCCTCAAATTGGCAATACAAATTATTTTTTCCATGTTTACATAGTTTGAAAAAAATAAATATGGATATAACATAAACTAAAATGAAATATAATTGTAAAATTGAATAAAAAATTGCCGATTTGAACACAGAAATAGCGATTACATATTATTCACTGCATTGCCAATTTAAAGAGTTTAATGATTAGTTATGTACACTTAAACTGCTCTAATTCGAGAATGCCACACCATACAGTGATGGGAATGGGCTCAAATTTGTCAGTGCATTTTTTTCTTTCTGCCCATGTATGATATGTACTGCCCAACGTTCTGGACAAACAGATACTGCAAAAGCGTCTCCTAAAGGTGACACTGTACCTCTACGGGTTAATTTCATGCACATTGACCGCTATTACATTTGACCTTTGACATTAGTTCCCCCAAGAGATTATTTTCCCATGGTGATGCACACATGTACTCACACATTTTCATGCTTAAAACATGAAATTTGGGAATTGACCTCTGTTACCTTTGACCTTTGTAGTCCAAAATCTAATCTGATCACCTTCCTCTGGTGATGCATACTGGCACCAAGTTTGAAGTTTGTAGCTAGAACGCTTCTTGAAATAATAGTCAAAATGGAAAAATAGCGGGACGGATAGACATACAAATTGAGAACTGAAAAAAGTAATGCCTCTGGCACCATCTTCGGTGGGGGAGGCACACTAAAACCCCCACTTTCTAACAAGAGTTAAGTTCATTGGGCAATGATGACTACTTGGTTATTACATTGAAGCTTACCTATAGCAATGACTTCAAGAGGTACAGTGTGACATAGATGTAAAATATCAGGTTCCTCTCCTTTTCCTTTTCCTCCTTTCATTGGTTTGACATCAGGTGGTTCTTCACTAAGTCCCTCCAACACATTTCTTGCCTTCTCAAAGGGTGGAATACTCAACCTACAGTCCATAATCAAAACAAATTAAGGTAAATAAAAGTAAATATTATATTCAATGATAATCCAAGTGTTATTAGAGATTACACCTAGATCATGCACTTTTGTGAGTGCTTTTCAATCCTTTCCTGCATCCACTTTGGTCAATAAAACACTACTAACGAGTACAACTTAATGACAATTAGACATTACAAGATCATGTAAACTGAAATATGATATGCAAATTCAAAGATTCATCTTGATCATGAACCCTACAAAATATGTTCTCTATCCTTAGATTGTCAATGATGCTACACAATCAGGAAAATACTTAATCAACACAGCTACACAGAGGAAAAGACAGAGAAAATCAGAAATATACATACTTGATCAACTGAGCTAGGACAAGATGGACACACAATCAGGAATATACTTGATCAACCCAGCCATGAAAATACAAACAATCAGGAATATACTTGATCAACCCAGCTAAAGACACACAATCAAGAATACAGTATGATTAACCCTGCTAGGAAAACACAGACACAAAATCAGTTACTTGATCAACCCAGCTGGCAAAACACAGACACACAATCAAGAATGTACCTGATCAACCCAGCTATCAAAACACAGACACACAATCAAGAATGTACCTGATCAACCCAGCTGGCAAAACACAGACACACAATCAAGAATGTACCTGATCAACCCAGCTATCAAAACACAGACACACAATCAAGAATGTACCTGATCAACAGAGCTAGGAAAACACTGAACATAATCAGGAATATACTTAATCAACCCTGCTTAGAAATGATGGACATAATTTACATGTATGATTTTGCTAGTAGGAATTGAGTAATGACAGGACATCAAAACCTTGCTTTTCTATTTCTTGGCTTCATATTTTGTAATAGTTCCTTTCACTGATGTACAGTTTATTTATTTATTTATTTATTAGGTGGTCTGTCATCTATGACAGATCACCTTTTAATTTCATCAGAATTTTCTTTCATTATTATTATTAATCATTCTCTTTATTGGTATCCACTTTTTTGTGCTGTCAAAATCTCAGAACTGGCCCTGTCATATTTTGTCAAATTTTCATGAATTATCATTCCTCACGAGATCTCAGTTTTTTTTACTCATTTTCAAGTTCATCAGGTCATCGCGATGTCATCCAGGCGCCATTTTGTAAATATCATTTCTTGATCATATCTTCTTAATGGAATGTCATTTCTGATTCATATTTAACATGATGAATATTCATATCAATTTGAATAATTCCATTCACTTGGACGCACACATACGTGTACGTCTGCGCGCGCCCAAAAATTAAAAATGTGCAGAATCGACTCATATTCATTTTGCACATGTTTCAGGCCATTTTATGCATTTCAAAAATTTGCGCGCGGCCACGTCCGCTCGTACCATATTTGCGGGCGCACACCAAAGAAAACATAAAAAAAGCCATTTTTTCACTTGATTTGGAATCCTAATACTTTTCTTGACAATTTCTATCAATTGAAAGTCAATTTCAACTGACCATAAGGCCGCACTCGCGCGTCAAAGTTCAAAATCCGTGCGCACGTCTATGGGGCAAATGACGTAAAAACAGGCTAAAACATGCCCCTTTAAAGTCTGCCATAGCTCGTTAAATAGCATGGGGACCCCCAATTTTTTTAAATTTTCTGAAAGCCTATGAGTTGAAGATTTGAATTCATGAAAAAAATTGGGGGGTCAAGCAGTTGGAAGGTCGCCATATTCTCATCTGAACTCAAAATTTCATTTTTTTTTCAATTATGATGTCATATTTTTTACCTTTAATCAAAACTCTCTCACTTATTGTTGGTCAATTTTCGCTAGGATTTCGATGTTGTAGCTGAGACAATTCTCTGTCATAAGCTTGCCTTCATTTTCCATTTTGAGAACGGTATCATGGTCTAATCTTACGATAAACGGAGGCAAGTCAATTTTTCACATTTTGCGTGTATTGTCTATGGGACACGACCCTTTCTCAATTCTTGATTCTACATTCCCGTCTTTTTTGAGCAACAGCACCGTTATTTCTGCTCGATTTTCGTCCAACTTCCAGTATGTTGTAGCTGAGGCAATTCTCCACCTACCACTTTCCTTCATTTTTCCATTTTAATGACCTAATGATACTTTACTAGCAGCTTAAAGGCTTTCATGTTAGAATTTTCCATATTTGTGTGTTATAGATATGCAGCGTAATGCATATAACATAGAGTACAGCCTATGCGATAACTCAAAGTCAGAAATTGTCCTTTTTATTCAAATTTTGGTCACTTAGTCACCACGAGTGCAAGTTGCACTATTTTTGTCAAGGTCAAAAGAATCATCCACCTATCTGTCAGCTGTGATATTTTTTACACTAAAAGGTTCATCTTAATGATATTGTACACACGCATTACGCTTAACCCATCTGAGACATTGGAGACATGAAAATCCTTAAATTGGCAATGTGATAGAAAGTTTAAAATCACCATTTTCCTCTGCAAATTGGCAACTTTTTGACTTCTCATCATAACTTCTGTCAATTTATATTCATTTCAGATACATGACGTTATATAAGAAAAATGTAGCATTAAAATAAAATTGTTGGTGTTGCTAATTTGAAGAATAAAAGCTGATCAAATTAGGCTTTAAATAATTCCTGTCACGAATGGGTTAACAAGACATGTTTTCCCTTAAATTTTCAAAGTCATCAAGTCATTGTGATATCATCTAGGCGCCATTTTGTAAAAATCGCCTAAAGGTTATATCTTCATAACAGAATGTTATTTCTGATTCATATTTGGCATGATGAATGTTCATATCAATCTGAACAACTCTTTCATTGAAAGTCATGCGCGTACGCGAAGTTCCGCGCCCCAGTGCGTGCGCAAAATTTAAAAATGCTCAGAATCGTCTCACAACCGTTTTGCACACGTTTCAGGCCATTCTAAGCATTTCAAAAATTTCCGTGCGTAAGCGCCCGTGCGCGCGTTTTGCACGTGCGCAAGTAGTAAATAATGTAGAAACGCCATTTTTTCACTTGTTTTGCATCCTAATTCTTTTCTTGACAATTTCCATCAATTGAAAGTAAATTTCAACTGACCATAAGGCCGCACGCGCGCGTAAAATTTCTTAATCCATGCACGCGTCTATGGGGTAAATAACGTAAAAACATGCAAAAACATGCCCCTTTAAAATCCGCCATAGCTTGTTAAAAAGGTCCGAGACCCCCCAATTTTTTTTTACATTTTCTGACAGCCTATGAGTTGAAGATTTGATTTTAAGAAAAAAATTGGTGTGTCAAATGGTTGAAATGTGGCAATATTCTCATCTGAACTCAAAATTTCATTTTTTCAATTATGACGTCATATTTTTTACATTTAATAAAGACTGTCTCGCTTATTGTTGGTCAATTTTCGCTGGGATCTCATTATGTTGTTGCTGAGATAATTCTCTACAAATTTTTCATTTTGATAACGGCATCATGGTCTAAATTTACGATAATGTCAATTTTCCCATTTTGCGTGTATTGTCTATGGGACATGACATTTACTTAATTGTCGATCATACATCCCCGTCTTCTTCGAGCAACAGCTCCACTTATTTTTGCTTGTTTTTCACCCAGCTTTGAGTATGTTGTAGCTGATAAAATTCTCCAAGCGGAACGTGCATTTATTTTCCATCAGATGTTGGGAACATGTAGAAATTTTAACTGGAAGATAAGATATGCGAATTCCGTTTTCCATCCACGTGTTATCTCTATGAGCTGTATCCTGGAATGAATGCACTTGCCTCACAAACGCAAGGTCCCTGGTTCTAGTCTGGGGGAGGGAGCAATATTTTCCTTTTCCTTTCTTTTTACCTCGTATATTATTATCCCCTTTGAGTATGATTACATATGCAAAGTCACTATCAATGTAA
Organism: Echinometra lucunter; assembly: GCA_029962745.1. Taxonomy (NCBI): domain Eukaryota; kingdom Metazoa; phylum Echinodermata; class Echinoidea; order Camarodonta; family Echinometridae; genus Echinometra; species Echinometra lucunter. The sequence goes on from CM057156.1 coordinate 5,328,968, forward strand.
ACTGCACTATTTTTGCCTGTTATGACTATTGCAATGCAGTGCACAGTGGTTTATGTACAACCCTATTGAACATCTGATTCGTTAACATGAAATAAACTTTTTGTTCAACCTTTCATTATACTGTGATATCAAAACGTCCAATTTCTTTTATGTTAGTCTCCTATCCAGACGTAAATATTGATCAATAGTCTTTACCAATGACTTTCTCACTGTCCATGTCAAAACCTAAAACACGCCGACAGACCACCTAATTCGTCACGAGTCTATGACGAATTCTATACTCTCGTTTATTCATTTGTTTATTCTTGAATTTTTAAACAAAGTGGTCTGATCAGCATAAAAACAAACATATAAACAAAAAACAAAAACAAAAACAAAATAAAATAAAAAAGCATTACATGATGAAACAGCATAACAAAATAAAATATCATGGTAAAAAACATTAATATTATCAAAATTTGTATACACTGCTCAAATTATCTTTTTTCCTAATGATTTGGTCAAGAGAATCGATAAGTTGATGATGATCTTTCTTTGTGGATCTTAAGTTCATAAAGTAAAGAAGGCTAACGTAATTAAAGGAGAATCCAACCCAAGCATCAGTGTGCTCTTAGTGAATAAAGATGACCAAGAAGAGTAAACAGTGAAAGTTTGAGCAAAATCGGACAATCTGTTCAAGAGTTATGAATTTAGAACGTTTCAGTAAATCCCTATTATGAGGATCCTTGAGTTGGCAACTTTGCCAGCATCTGTGATGTCATTGTGGACAACTCTCAATTCATTTTGTACATAATTTTTCCCAATATGCTTGCAGAATTGATATAGCCATGTCATACTCAAACAATAAATCAAAAGAATTTTTATTTCTCTTGAAAATAAAGAAAATGTTGAATTCTGTGTACAAAATGAATGGAGAGTTGTCCACGATGACATCACAGATGCTGGCAAAGTTGCCAATTTTAAGGATCCTATAATAAGGATTAACTTAAAGGCATTGGCTAACTTTGTGAGCAGCTGATTTAAAAAATTCTCAAACTAAGATGAAACATGTGTATGAGTACTTGTATTTATACTCAAAAAACCTGAAACCAACCATAATTTGGAAGGAAAAGCTGTAAATTAGACGCAAACCACGATTTTATTAGCTTTCGTCTCGAGAGACACTGAACTAAGAGGACCGTTTGGACGAATTAAAAAATACTGTTACTTGCCTTCCGCCGCGTGATACGTCAATACACACAGTGCGGTCCGTTGAGTCATGTGCGCATGCGCACTCCTTTTACGTTGGGTCTATGCAACCGACCCTCGTATATTTTTCAAACTTTGGTTCACATTTCTAATATTTAAATATACTTCCCGTGGATATTATGCTCTGAAACTTTCACACTGGTATTTTTACACTATAACCCTAATGTTTATCCCATTTTTAAGTAACAAAATGAGATTTTTTTAAAATCATAACAATGTTAGCCAATGCCTTTAAACTTTCAAAGTTCATAACTCTTGTCCAATTTTGCTCGAATTTTCACTGTTTACTCTTCTTGTTCTTCTTCATTCACTGGAAGCACACTGATGTCAAGGTTGCATTCTCCTTTAATGATCTGTCAAAAGGTGGATTAAATATGTTAGATATAGGCTTACTGCTTACAGTTCAACAGTTTTAAGCTAAAAATGCTATTCAGATATTTCGATGATACAAAATCAAAATGGAAATGGATATTTGATTACTGGTTTGATAAACTAGGTGGAAGTTTCATTATAAGAAATTATAAGTGTGATCCAAAACATGTTTTGGATCACACTTACACGTATTCTCGGCTCTGCAAATTGGCAACACTGATGACATCATATGCGAGCAGGTCTCCATTCACTTTGTACATTAAATTTCACATTTTCTCAATTTTCCTGGAAGTTACACATTTTCTTACCCCATAGTCAAAGTATGTTATGTAAAAAGCAATTCTTTGGAACATACATTGAGTATGGGCGTTAGAAAATGTGTAACTTCCAAGAAAATTGAGAAAATGTGAAATTTCTTGTACAAAGTGAATGGAGACCTGCTCGCATATGATGTCATCAATGTTGCCACTTTGCAGAGCCGAGAGTAGTTAAATAGAAAATGTAAATGAGGGTAATTTTATTATTCTTTGACCGATTTTGCTCATTTCTTTTTTTATTGAAACAGTGAAAGTTTTAGGGTGGACACAATGGAAGGATGTTGTAATTCAAGAATTGGATACAGTCAAATATTTTATTTGTAGGTGATTTGGTATCTAAGAATACCTTCCTTACAGTAGACGAACTAAAAGATAAGTTGGTAAATCTTGATGGAAATTGGTTAGAGTATGCAGCATTACCAAAAAACTGGAGAGAAAATTTAAAAGAAAACAATCTGTTTTTATTTAGAAGATTTAAGAACTGTTCGAAGAATGAATCCTGTATGCCATTTTGCTGTAAATGCTAAATGTGATGGATGGAACATCATTTTGAGCGATAACCTTTTTCGTAATTACTGTATGTATTTGGTCAAGTATGCAGCAGATATGAACTTCCCACCTACCAAAAAGCAAGATTGCAAAATTTTATTCCAAAACACAGATCCAAATTAGAAAAAAAAAAAAGAATTGAACAGATGGAACCTAAATCCATTTTGATCTATGACTTTCTTTTTAAGTTAGGACTTTTCTTCCTTTAGGAATTTTTTGTACTTGGATGTAAAATTAACTTAAAGGAGAATGCAACCCAGGCATCAGTGTGCTCCTACTGAATAAAGATGACCAAGAAGAGTAAACAGTGAAAGTTTGAGCAAAATCAGACAATTTTTTCAAGAGTAATAAATTTTGAAAGTTTAAGTAAAACCCTATTATGTGGATCATTGAGTTGGCAACTTTGCCAGCATTTTTTTTTCTGTGATGTCATCGTGGACAACTCTCAATTCATTTTGTGCATAATTTTTCAAAAAGAATTGATTTATATGAAATTTCAAGTCAGGAATCAACATAATTCTTCCCACAAATGCTTGCAGAATTGATAAAGCTATATCATACTCAAACAATAAATCAAAAGAATTTTCATTTTTTCTTGAAAATAAAGAAAATGTTAAATTCTATGTACAAAAAGAATGGAGAGTTGTCCACGATGACAGCACAAATACTGGCAGTTGCCAGTTCAATGATCCCCACAATAAGGATTTACTTACACTTTCAAAGTTTATAACTCTTGAACAGATTGTCCGATTTTCCTCAAACTTTCACTGTTTACTTTTCTTGTTCTTCTTCATTCACTTAAAGCACACTTATGTCTGGGTTGCATTCTCCTTTAAAGACACTCAGTCATGGGATTTCATGGGGAATTTGATACCATGGGTACTTACCCAGTAACTGGTGTTGTCCATCACTATGAGTTTTATGACCAACAGACCTTATATAATGCTCTGTATATTCCACCCTTTTCCTCATATGGCAAAGTCATTATCTCACTTTCCCTTGCCCGAGAATGCCCGAAGAAGGCCAAAGAATGTTTATGGTGGGACAGCTTGTTTTGCTGTGCTCCAGAAATGTAGCTCTATTACAAGTATTTCCAGTGCTTTTCACAAAGTCTGATGTCAGCAGATTATGATCCATTCCCCATGAAAGCCCATGACTGAATGTCTTTAAGTCCTCACCAGGCGTGACTAAAATTGGTACATAAGAACAGTAGAAATTTTTTTAATTATCTTGATATGCACTATCCATATTTTTCCATAAAATGAGAAATGCGATTTACCTGTATGGATAAAATTTGCCATTTTGGGTAAAACGTCAGAAAATTAGAAAATCCAAATATTGTTCTATACAGTTTTGATCATACATATTCAATAGACATATAGAAGCAAAATGTGCAAATTACAATTTCTTCTGTTCCCCTAAAGTTGACATTTTCATGGACTTACCAAATCAGCATATTCTCTTGAAATGCGATTAAACTTTGCATCGCTTTTTGTGCTCATAACTTCTAAAATAATATCATGTGGGGAACCTTGTGACCTAGACATGTAAGGATAATTCACATGCTTACGATAAGCTTTTCAGACAAATATCATACCTGAAGAGAATTTCGGCTCTTAAGTAGTTTCCAATTCCATTGAAGAATTTTTGATTCAGCAAAGTCTCACAGATTGGTTGATCAAAAGCAGCTTTCTGGATGCTATTCACCACATTAGACCTGAAGTAAACAAAGTTCACCAGTGAATGCTTGCTATAGTCATACAGTGATATGAGTGGGCTTTCACATATAATCCTCAACACTGTTTTGATTTATCTAAATGCAGGGGACACACAAAGTTCACAGATCCGTTCATGGCTTGAATTGGATATAACAACTTCTTGAACCTTCACATAATTCAGGTATATTGTGTTTCTCTACATTGAGGGCCATCAGGGAATGAAGGAGGTTATGATTTTTGCTATAATTGCTATTTTACCTAAAAGAAAATTGTTTTTGCTTGTTTGTTTAAAAACAAACATATATGTAACTAGTACTGTACGGAAGCATACTTGTTTTTTCTTTTTCATCATTCCAACATCATTCCAACATGTGAAAAACAAGAAGAGTGAAATTGCTTTTCCTACCTGCCTCCCTCTAAACACAAGACAAAAAGTAAGTTCCCCATAAACAAATCTCTGTATTTTTTCAGTCAGGAACCTTTGATGAAATCTGAATACAGATTCATGTATCTGCACTTCTCAGCTACATTTCCTGTAAAATTCAATGCAAACCCTTCATGCTTCAGTGAACACGACCTACATGTAAATGTAAAATTGTCAATATTTAAAGTTCACAAGCTTCATGCCATGACTTTGATGAGGTGATATCGGAACATACTTTAAGTTTTCTGCGTTTGAAGGAATGCAAAATAAATTTTATTCGTTACCAAAAAAAACACAAATGAGTTGTTCACCAAATTTCATGCTTGAGTGAGCAAGAGGTGAAAATGGCACAAACTGCAGTTTTGACATCGTTTGTATGGAGAATTTGATCTAATGCAGAGGAATTCATATTTTGGAAGTTTGTTTGAAACTTTGGCAATTCATACTCATCAGTTCACGGTTGAATGAACATATAATAAAACTAGATGAATCTTCGACCACGCGTGGTCGAACTTTATGCCTCCGCCATTACCAAATCAGAAAGAAATGGCACTTCATGTTGATTTATTTTCATTTATACAATGACATCTTTGACCTTGACCTTTGACCTTGTGACCTCAAATCTAATCAGATCACTGTCTCTTCTATATGCATACATGTGCTAAGTTTGAGGTTGATCGGTCGAATGGTTATTGTGAAAACGAACCATTTCTATGTACATAATGACCTCTAAGAGCTTTGACCTTTGACCTTGTGACCCCCAAATCTAATCAGATCATTGTCCCTTCCATGTGCATACATGAGCCAAGTTTGAAGCCAATCTGTCAAATGGTTCTTAAGTTATCGCGAGAACGAACCATTTTTATGTGTATTATTACCTCTATGACATTGACCTTTGACCTTGAGACCCCAAAATCTAATCAGATCATTGTCTCTCCCATATGCATACAAGTGCTAAGTTTGAGGTTGATCGGTCAAATGGTTGTTGAGTTATGGTGAAAACGAACCATTTCTATGTACATAATGACCTCTATGACCTTTGACCTTTGACCTTGTGACCCCAAAATCTAATCAGATCATTGTCCCTTCCATGTGCATACATGAGCCAAGTTTGAAGCCAATCTGTCAAATGGTTCTTAAGTTATCGCGAGAACGAGCCATTTTTATGTGTATTATTACCTCTATGACCTTGACCTTGGACCTTGAGACTCCAAAATCTAATCAGATCATTGTCCCTCCTATATGCATACACGAGCCAAGTTTGAAGTTGATCCATCGAACGGTTCTTAAGTTATCGCGAGAACGAAAACGGGACGGACGGACGGACGGACGGATGGACGACCCGAAAACATAATGCCTCCGGCAACCACCTACGGTGGGCGGAGGCATAAAAATATCACCACATTGAAATTAACAAGTAATTATTGCCTTATTTTTGTGCACTAAAAACTTATTGATAACATTTTTAGCATGTCTATATGACCTGTGAACATGTATCAATGATCCCATGGCATTTAATTGAAAGTTCATGCTTCAGTGAGCATGTGGAACTGGTAAAGCTCTTTTTTCACTTATGGACCAAAATTCAATTGCTTGATTTGGTTAATCATCGTAAGTCTTCTTTGGGAGTTTGTCTGATTTTATTTTCATTGAAATCCTGATCTCTTATGCTTCAGTGAGCAAAAGAGACAGGAAAATTATGCAAATGAGCAAAAAGTTTAAGGCGTTGTCCCTGCTCCATGCTGCATCGGATACTTAATTTGGTGCAAGATCCCGTTAGTAAATGACCTCATGAAGATTTGTTCTAATTTTCATGAAATAACTCCCAGTAGAATGAACAATAATCATCAGTGAAAATAGGCCATTTTTTACTTTGGTTAAAACTCTGCACCCTAACTGTACATAGTGTCAAAGGAGAGGAAATAAAAAAATGAAATTTGGCCGATTTTTATTGATGATTAAGTTCAATCTACTGTGATTTTTTTTCCTGAAATTTGGCACATACATGTGTATCTTCCTGAGGTCACTAACAGGATCTTACGCCAAATTAACTATCCGATGCAGCACAGAGCAGGGACAAAGTGCTAAACTTTCTCCGCACTCGTAAACTTTTCTCATCTCATTTGCTCACTGAAGCATAAGAGGTTCGATTTTGATGAAAATCAAATCAGATGAACTCCCAAAGAAGACTTATCATGCTTACCCAAATTAAGCAATTGAATTTTGGTCAATAGGTGAACAAGAAGAGCCTTTCCAGCCCCACGTGCTCATTTGCTCACTGAAGCATAAGAGGTTCGATTTTGATGAAAATCAAATCAGATGAACTCCCAAAGAAGACTTATCATGCTTACCCACATGCTCATTTGCTCACTGAAGCATAAGAGGTTCGATTTTGATGAAAATCAAATCAGATGAACTCCCAAAGAAGACTTATCATGCTTACCCAAATTAAGCAATTGAATTTTGGTCAATAGGTGAACAAGAAGAGCCTTTCCAGCCCCACGTGCTCATTGAAGCGTGAACTTTCAATTAAATGCCATGAGATCATTGATCAATGGGATTTTTAGTGCACAAAAATGAGGCAATAATTACTTGATAATTTCAACATGGTGATATTTTGTTTTTATTATGTGTTCATTCAACCGTGAATTCATAAGTATCAATTGCAGAAGTTGCAAACACAAACACCCTTCCAAAACATGAATTCCTCTGCATTAGATAAAATTCACCACACAAAGGATGTCAAAAATACAGTTTGTGCCATATTCACCTCTTGCTCACTCGAGCATGAAATTTGGCGCCCAACTCATTTGGTATGTTTGGTAGTGAATAAAATTTATGTTGCATGCCTTCAAATGCAGAAAACTTAAAGTATGTTCCGATATCACCTCATCAAAGTCATGGCATGAAGCTTGTGAACTTTAAAAATTGACAATTTTGCATTTAGGCCACGTTCACAGAAGCGTGACTGAAGGGTTTGCCCTGAATTTAACAGGAAATGAAGCTGAGAAGTGCAGCTACATGAATCTGTATTCAGATTTCATCAAAGGTTGCTGACCGAAAAATACAGAGATATGGTTAAGGGGGAACTTACACTTTGTGTTGTGTTTATACTGAAAAAATTTGAAATGTTAAAGGAGAATGCAACCCAGACATCAGTGTGCTTTCAGTGAATGAAAAACAAGAAAGAGTGGACAAAGAAAGTTTGAGAAAAATCAGACAATCTGTTCAAGAGTTATGAATTTTGAAGTTTAATTAAATCCCTATTTATGAGGATCCTTAAATTGGCAACTTTACCAGAATCTGTGATGTCATTGTGGACAACTCTCCATTCAGTTTGTACACAGAATTTAAAGGCATTGGCTAACTTTGTGAGCAGCTGATTTAAATAATTCTCAAACTAAGATGAAACATGTGTATGAGTACTTGTATTTGTACTCTGAAACCCTAGCTGAAACCAACCAATAATTTGAAATGAAAAACTGTTAATAAGACGCAAATGTCGATTTTATTAGTGTTGGTCTCATGAGACAAATAGCTACATGAGCATTTTCAACCAAGTAACCCTTAAAGGTACAGTGTCACCTTCAGGAGACGCTTTTGCAGTATCTGTTGGTCCAGAAGGTTGGGCAGAAAGAGAAAAATGCACTGACAAATTTGAGCCCATTCCCATCGCTGTATGGTGTGGCGTTCTCGAATTAGAGCAGTTTAAGTGTAACTACTCATTAAACTCTTTAAATTGGCAACACAGTGAATAATATATAATCACTATTTCTGTGTTCAAATTGGCAATTTCTGATTCAATTTTAAAATTATATTTCATTTTGGTTTATATTATATCCATGTTTATTTTTTTCAAGCTATGTAAATGTGGGAAAAAAAATAATTTGTATTCCCAAGTTGAGGATTGAAGATGATTAATTTAGACCTCAAGAAAGCTCTGTACTGCTATGGGTTAAAAAAAAAACGTTGGCGTCACCTCTCTCCCTGTACTATACATGATATGCACACACATACACCGTTCAGGTGAACTCTCTGCACATGCATGCTCTTCATGTCAAGTCTGTGCAATTCCGACCACTACCGGTATATTTTCTTCAAACATTGGTTTACATTTTTAATATTTAAGATAGTTTCCATCGACATTATGCTTTGAAACTTTCAGACTGGTATTTTTAAACTATAACTCCATTGTCAAGTAGCAAAATGACATTTTTTTAAAATTCTCACAATGTTAGTCTTTTAGTTTAACATTTTCTGTATTTCCAAGAAAAACTGAAATTTTTTCATTTACTATTTTAGCATTGATTCTGCAAGCATTTTGCTTAGAATTATGTTCATTCCTGGCTTGAAATTTCACATAAATCACCTTTTTCTTAAATTATGCACAAAATGAAAGGTGAGTTGTCTACAATAACATCATAGATGCTGGCGAAGGTGCCAATTTAAGGATCCTTATAATAGCAATTTCCTTAAACTTTCAAAATTCATAACTTTTTAACAGATTGTCCGATTTTGATCTAACTTTCACTGTTTACTCTTTCTTGTTCATCTTTATTCACTAAAAGCTTACTGATGGCTGGATTCCATTCTCTTTTAACTGTTCTTGAATCATATAACCAGAATTTTAAAAAAAACCTATAACTATAATTACTGTAAAAATGTACATGCTTTGACCTCCTGACCATATAACCCTAAAGTCTGATGGATCACTTTGTCTCCTCACAGTCATGCATACAAATAGTTGAAATACAGCACTTGCTAATTAAAATAAAATGTACAAATCTGTAATTTCATGCATATTGACTACTATGATCTTTGACCCTTGACCTACATACCCCAATCCAACCAAATCTTTTTCCTCTGGTGATACATAATAGCACCAAGTTTCAAGTTCATTCTCTAAATGATTCTTGAGAACTAACCTTAACAAGGCTAACATCTGAAATCTTATACAAAAAAATTAACTTATGAGGCCTTTAACCTGCATACCCCAAAATCTCTCAGGTCATCTTCCTATCATGATATACATTGCGTCCCAGAAAAAAAACAGAACCCCAAAACAAAGGCTTATTGTGCAATGGGGCGTACATGCATGATTGAAAAAACATGTTTGACCCATGCTCTTTTAAATGATACATTAAGCAAACTTATTTATTCATGCATCTATGAGTACCATGACTTTGAATATTTAATGTCAAAAACCATTTGCTACACTTGTTGGCTTTGACACTGAGCACATCAGGAAAAGAAAGAGATGGACACATCTTAGTCTTAGAATAAACATGTACAACAAAACCTTATTGTACCGAATCACTGAGGTGTATGATTAAAAGAAATGTTCAAAATAAATTTTGACAAATATTCTTTCGAATGATACACAAATGAGACACCCATTCATTGATGCATCACTGAGTACTGTGGTTTGGAAAATTTAATGTCAAAATCCATTTGCTACACTTTTGGGAAAAAAGCATCTTTCACAAATGACCAACTGACCAACTTAAATTTTTCTGGTTGTTCAGTTGGTCTCAAGCAATTTGCTAGCGATAAACACTCTCTGTTCAGGGGTAAGCTGAACCATATTCTGTAAGTTTGGAACAGTAGGGGTGTTTCATTCACCAATTCATTTGCTTGATTGATTCATCACCCATGAACTCTCCTTTTTATGACAGATGGGGACAATGGACATTCATTTCAATAGACATGTTCACTAACATTATTCAATTAGTTGTCACTATGTCCGACAAGCCTCAGACAAGTTTCCATGTTGTCAAGACCAACCTAACTTTTTTTTCAAAAGGTATGCATAACATGAATATTCAAATGATATGCATATGTATGGTAACATTTGAATATGTTATGCATACCTTTTGAACAAACTAAGGTTAGGTTGCTCTTGACAACATCTCTTTCTTTTCCTGATGTGCTCAGTGTCAAAGCCAACAAGTGTAGCAAATGGTTTTTGACATTAAATTTTCAAAGTGATGGCACTCAAAGATGCATGTATAAATAAGTTTGATTAATTATGTATCATTTGAAAGAGAATAAGTCAAAGTTTATTTTGAACATGATTTTTCAATCATACATTTGTACGCCCCATTGCTTCTGCACAATAAGCCTTTGTTTTAGGGTTCTGGTTTTTTTTCTGGGACGCACTGTAGAATACGACTATTAAAGTTTGAAGTTCATATACACTGTATGGTCCATAAGAACATAAAAGACATACGTACTGCCATCCAATAACAAAAGAACGAATGCAGAAAATATGTAATTGTTTTATGTGGAAATCTATATGTGGAAATCTATGGAGTAATTGAAATTGCTTCTGCTCGATATCGAGGGTCATCAGGTGACCTTAATTTCTTCAACCTCATGTAGAGCATATAGAAAAAGTACACAAAATCAAGATGAAGTCAATTTTGAAAAATAAAAATCAGAGTTGCTTCCCTTTTTCATTGGAGGCAGCACACAGATGGATGGACAACCCGAAAGAAAATGCCTCAGGCACCATCTCCAGCGGAGGAACATGTTACTAGAAGTGTCATTATCATGATTATCTAACACATTGCAAAAATATAAAATGTAAATTGATTTGTAACTTCAATCTTTTCAAATCAATCCTAGACTGCCTGTCCAATGGGCAGCAATACTCTGGATAACCCATCCCACTACCCTGGAGGGAAACAGAAAAATCATGATGGCTAGTTTTAAAAAGTTTGCCATGAGTGCAACCGATACTTTTCACCCGAGTACAGTATAATGAAAACTAACTATTTCACAACTCGCGACAATGCTGTGTATAGTTACATTACCTGAATGCCTGATATTCAAACATTGGATCAGGACCACGATCTTGAGACCAGTCTGAACCAACCTCCCAACGTCCAAACCTGCGAATATCAACATAGCTTAAAACCATCGCAGGTTTATCCTTCGTGAAGAATCTCAAATGAGAATGCTTGTGAATATCATCCAGAGTGGTGAACTGAAAGTTCCCGGACATACCAAAACGAAAGAGAATTTTTAAAGTCTCTGGAAAATTCAGTTTCTTACTATCCCTCCTATCCTCGGAACATGCTTCACTCTTGTGATTGTCTCTCTTTCTCACAGTCGTGTTCCCATTATCAACATCAGAGTTACTGTCGAGTTTAGTTAGGATCAGTTGCATCTCCTTGCCTCGGGAAGCTGCAGCGATGGAATACGCTGGCGCTTCGAACTCAATGTCACTGCTCTTGTGCACAGGATTCTTCACAATCTTCCCGCTGAAAATACGGCCTCGACAGCACGTATTCACAAATTTACTAGCCAAATGTAGTTCGGGGCCTTCCGGCATAGTGAAATCTTGGCTTGACTTGATATAACAGAATGAAGAAGTTACTTCTACATATAATCTCCGTGAATAAGACAGGAGAAGGAAGCGTGTTGTGCTTAGTACTACATAGGTAGCCAGCGCACATGTCCACGAGTTGTTTACATGTATTATGTTGCATAATTCAGCTTCCTTGAATGTATGGAAAGCCATAATATGCTTTTTGATTTATACTCTAACTACAATGATCCAACCGGGAGGAGATGGAGGATGAAAAGAAGAAGAAGATGAAGAAGAAATAGAGCCAGCCAGTATCCCTTGTAAAAAAGTACCATGGGTACATGTAAAGATATCAAAATTACCATCAAATCATGGACATTTGATGGTTCTTACATGACCTACTCCCGGGGGGATGTGTCTCACTGAAGCCTTTGTTTGTTTGTTTGTTTGTTTGTTTATTTATTTTCCGATTATTAAAAACACAATACATAAATATATAACATAAGTAAATAACATAGATGACATCAATTGAAATAAATAAAAATGAATTGCAAATATGTTGAATAGATAAAATTATCGAAAGGATAGCCCATTTCAGAGTCATTAACATAAATTACTCTGTTCTTCCATGGGGTCCATTAAAACATTAAAATAGTTTACATTGCAATACAAAAGAAATTAGACGTTGAAAAAAGAAAAGAAAATGACAAAATATTACATATATATGCATAACTGAATGAACCAAGCCTGTACTTCATCCGCGTAAACAAAAACGTTAAAAAAGGGTTGTTTTTCAGCAACGGGCGGGGAACCCGGGGATCCAGTTAAGGGTATCAAAAACAGGAAAAATCAGAAAAAAGGTATCAAAATCAGGAAAATCCGGGAAAATGTTATTTAATTAGGAGATTATGATGCAATCCTTGCACATAAAAATCGGAGATGTGATACATTATTTCTCTGTTTAGGGTATTAAAATCACTCCTACTTCCGTCCTACTTTAATCCCCATGTAGGGTGCTTTTCAGATAGCGATTTACGAGGATGATGTACAGGCCTCAATGAGACATATCCCCCGGGGACCTACTTTCATGGTTTTGACTGGCAACAGTAATAACAGCACATTACATAACCAGAGATAAATGGAAAGCCTTGATCGCCAATGTCCGGAACAGACAAGGCACCTAGCAAGCAAGCAGTCCATGGTACTTTTTCTCCAGGGGTACACTGTGTCATGATGCTATTTTGCAGTGATAGAAACCCTCTTTCCCATTAACAATCTTCTTTCATCTCCTTGTATTTTTAACCATAGCTAGGAGAAGAATTTTTGAGCGCCATACTATAACCTCAGATTATAAAATATATATATTTATTTATTTATTTAACACCTAAAGGGAATGGTATATGAGGCAGAAAAAAAAACCCACCTAGGTAAGAGGCAATTTTTGCTTCCTGGAGGTGATATTTTTTTTTCTGTGGCACAGAACGGGGTGTTAATATTATCAGCGACTTGATTGAAGAATATCTGTTAGAATATATGGTCTGATACTCAAATAATTTTGTCTAAATAAATGCCACTGTTAATTTTTATTTTGAATAAAAAATGAATTCCAAATATGAACATTGCAGTTAACTCTTTTCTTTACGGAATAAACACCATTTTACAAAAGAAATTAGAAAAAAAAGAAAAAGAAAATAAAATTCCAAAGCGGGATTCGAACACACGGTCACATGATGCACAATTTGAGAGCATATTCATTATGCCACAACGCTTTGACGAAATTAGCGCTTTGAAACAATTATTGTTCCGTGCGTTCAATTGCTAGCCTTACTTCTCCAGGCATTTTTTCTGAAATTTTGGCATAAGGTTTACACGCGTGCCAAGCCCCAATCTGTAGCGCATATAAAAATATAGCTTCCTAGAGGGCATACCCCTGGACCAATCAAATAAATAATGATAGTGCATGTATTCTTCTCATAGGAGATGCAACGGGAATATGAAAGAGGGTTTTCTAATATTCAAGTTCAAGTTCAAGTTCAAGTTCATTTTATTTCTTTCCACTAAACCGGAAACAATACATATTCATGAACAATATCAATAACGTTCATCAACAACAAGAATAAAATTCATGAACAAAGCATTGAATATATGGGAAAGAGGTGGTCTGTATTGAAGCACGGCTTGTTTAGCACAGATCACCTTTGCAAACAAGAAATATTTAAAATGTTACAAATATTACAAATCTGCATTTTGTAAAAATAGATGTAGATTGAAAAAGAGAGAGAATATACATACATACATATAAACAGTTATGACAAAAACAATAATAAAAAATACTCTCTTGCTACCTATATTTATTGGGCTAACTCATACTTGGGGACAACTCGGCCCTGCTGCAAAAACGGGGCCGAGTTGTCTCGGCCGTTGTCCCGGCCCGGCATGAATATGTTTTCATAAAGTATTTTTATGGTTAGGGTTAGAGTTTTATGGTTAGGGTTAGGTTTTAGGATTAGGGTTTAGGGGTTAGGGTTAGGGTAAGGGTAGGGTTTAGGATTAGGGTTAGGGTTAGGGTAAGCACTGGCGCAGCTAGGATTTTTTCAGTGGGGGGGGGGGGGGGGGAGGCACTGGGGGGCCTTGAAATTTTGTAGGGAGGCACCCGAAATTTTTTTTGCACACACACAGTGCACCCACCCATCCCCCTGACACACACACATAACATCTTCTATTTTGCGAGCGAGCCAAAATAACAACTTTTTATTTTGTCGTCAAAATACAGTTTAGACGTTTAGAGTTTAAAGTATACATTTTTTTGCCTTTCTGGTCCATTTCGGTATTGCTTTACCCTTTTTTTGGCCTGCTGATAGTGAGATACTTGGGCTTTATTTTTCAGTTTTTTTTTCTTTTCCTTCCTAATGATTTATGTGGGGGGGGGGCACCTCGGGGGCACACAAAATTTATGGGGGCACGTGCCCCCAAGGTCCTCCCCCTTAGCTTCGCCCCTGCGGTTAAATTTAGGGTTAAAGTTAGGCCCTGTTTTTACAGCAGGGCCGAGTTGTCCCCGAGTCCGAGTTTGCCTGCATCCATTTATTAGGAGAGATTGCATCACTGGTTGTGGCTCAGTGGATAAGTCTCAGGACTTTGAACCCCAAGGTCCGTGGTTCAAATCTCTGCAGCAGCACTAATGTCCTTTGGCAAGACCACGTCTTTCGGATGGTGACGTTAAAGGTCGGTCCCAGACGTAAAAAATCAGAATTGATTGATACACGTCTGTAAAAACCCTATTCACCACCTAGCTTTCCATACATAGTAGTGAGCTAGGCGCTTACTATAGGCTCTTTCAGCTACGCATGCGATGGATGACACTCACCACACTGGCGGCAGGCAAACGTTGAAGCTATTCCCCGATTTTACCTCAACAGATTACTGGGATGAGAGATTCCGAGAGGAGGAAACAAACGACTGGTTACTGGAGTATCACCAGTTCAGTGATTTAGTGGACAAATATGTAAAGAGAAATGAGAGAATACTTATGCTAGGTAAGAACCACCCGTACCGTAGGCCCGGGGGGGGGGGGGGGGTACCCGACCCCAAAAGTGGTAGGTATGTGCCGCGGGCGAGACAAAAAAAGGCAGTGTATACAGCCACACGCGTGTGTCTTTACCTTACGGCCACAAGCGTGTGGTTGTATCCACAGATTCGACATGAGGATACAGTCACACTCAACTGAATTCCCACCTAAAATACTCTGCGCCGTTACAGCTATCGCTAGTGTGTACATGTATGCACTGCACAAGCGATGTGTAAATTCATGCGACAGTAGGTTGCCAAACCCCAAAACTTGGATCGTCACGAAGGTTTTATCTCTTGAAATTCACTGAAATACAAACAATATTGTACTATATTGTCACCTGCTTGCTGACCAGGTGAGAATGAAGTGAAAATATTGTACGTATTGTTGTAAAGTGGAAATTCTTCAATACGTATAATATGAACTACTGAATTTATTTATGAATATAGTTTGTATAGCATATTGTTTAGTATGTACTTTTCCCCCTCACTCAGTAAATGGTCAAATTAGTTCCCGCCTTTTTAGAGGTACCCCTCAGTGATTGGACCATTATTTCCCGCCATTTTAGGGGTATCACTATTGCTCAATTTAAGTACCCCTGTAAGGAGTGCTTTGTATTTGTGCACCAGTGCACCTCTTTTGTTTGAGCAATGATTCAGTGCTATGAGAGGCAGAGCATTTCTCTACTGTGACAGTGAAGGTGATGCACTGTGGAAGCAATTGCAAAAAGATGATTTCTGGAAGGAGTTATATCCTTATACTGTAGACCATGAATTGGTTGCATCCATGAATTAGCAAAGTGGTCTTAACTGGCCGGTGAGTAGAGTTATGGTTATCTGCCATGATCATAATCTATGTATTGTATGTCATGATAATGATTTGACTTGGATTTATGATTATTTACATGACTGTTTCACTTTGTGTGATAATATAGAGCAGATGGACCAATATTGAAATGTTGATAACTAATGAAGTTAGAATTGATTTGTAGCCAAATGTTATAGTAATATATTTTTGGTGGATGTATACAAATGATTTGTTACCTCGTTTTGTTGCTTTTGATAAATTAGGAAAAATATCAATATCGTCTTGTGTCTAATTCATGTTGTACAAATTCTTTTCATTACTATACAGAGGCTGTTTTCTTTGATGTCGCGAATGAAAATAAAATAAAGCCGTAAACCCCAACTCTGGTCTTCGACTACTCCTTCCCGTGTCGTCGATTATCTCGAACCTTTTCAGTATAATAAGTGAAATCGAGAGATAAAACCTTCGTGACGATCCAAGTTTTGCAAGTCGCAACACATACCATCACATGAATACACATCGCTTGTGCAGTGCAGTGCAGTGCACACTAGCGATAGCTGTCGCTGCACAGACTTCAAGTGGGAATTCAGACAAGTGTGGCTGTATCCTCATATTGATGCTGTGGATACAACCACACGCGTGTGGCCGTAAGGTAAAGACACATGCGTGTGGCTGTATACACTGCCGACAAAAAAACAAGGGCTTTGGAACGGGCTTATTGTGAAAAGGAGGGTCTTCGGAACGGGCTTCGGAACTACAAATGTTTGTGAAAACGGGGGTCTTTGGAACGGTTCGCCTGCGTGTGAGTGCGTATGTATCCCTATGGAACGGGCATACGTGCATGCAGCTAGCCCGGCCCCACAGGCGCCGGGTGCGCTCGCGCAGAGGCGATGGTCGGACAGCGCTCTGCGGGTCGCTTTTCACCAAAAATGCAGCTCATTGTAGCAGATCAATGCGGCCGGAATGGCATAACGAAAAATATGCGAAGCTTTAGAACGGATTTCTTTCTTCTTTTTTCTCGATAAGAAGAAAATGCTGTGCTTTGGAACGGCTTTCTTTGTTCTTTTTCTCAATAAGATAAAAAGCTATGCTTTGGAACGGAAATTTGAGTGTAAAAATGGGGGTCTTCTCCCCGGCACATACCCACCATGCATTATATACTGAGTGCCCCCCCCCGGGACCGTAGGTCAAAACGGCATTTTGAATGGCTTATATCGAAAGGGTGCGTGCGCGGAGCGGGATGGGAGCGGGGAGGGAACGGGGATGGCCGCACCCTTTCCAGAAAGGCAGTGTATACAGCCACACGCGTGTGTCTTTACCTTACGGCCACACGCGTGTGGTTGTATCCACAGCATCGATATGAGGATACAGCCACACTCAGACACTTGTCTGAATTCCCACTTGAAGTCTGTGCCGCGACAGCTATCGCTAGTGTGCACTGCACTGCACAAGCGATGTGTATTCATGCGATGGTATGTGTTGCGACTTGCAAAACTTGGATCGTCACGAAGGTTTTATCTCTTGATTTCACTTATTAAACAAACAATACTTTCACTTCATTCTCACCTGGTCAGCAAGCAGGTGACAATATAGTACAATATTGTCTGTATTTCAGTAAATTTCAAGAGATAAAACCTTCGTGACGATCCAAGTTTTGGGGTTTGGCAACACAGACACATCGATTGTGCAGTCTACACACTAGGTAGCGATAGCTGTAGTGGCGCAGAGTATAAGTAGGAATTCAGTTGAGTGTGGCTGTATCCTCGTGTCGGTGCTGTGGATACAACCACACGCGTGTGGCCGTAAGGTAAAGACGCACGCGTGTGGCTGTATACACTGCCTTCGAGAAAAGCCCCTCCGGTTGTCTCGAAAGGGTGGGTTGCGTGTGGGGAATGAAATTAACGCACCCATTCGTGGAAACGGGGGGGGGGGCTTGTCTTGATGTTTTGGTTTAAAGGCGCTTTTCATTCAACTTCCAATATGGGAAGATTTCCTTTTGCCACAGCCACCCAAATTTAGGGATACGACTTGGAATGATATTCTAGAGTCTAGATCTAGTAACGTTACTCGTTAGGTCTAATTTAGAGGGTGTAGATCTATAGCACCCATAAAAATCCTATGAATATGGTTTATTCCGTCAAAATTAATGTCAAAATTAAAAGCTTACCTGAGCTGTGATACCGTGCATTTCACGTTGACGTCGGTTTATTTAGTCAGAAAAATAAGAGCAATGCATCCTGGGAGTTTGACTAATCTGGACTTCCGGCTTCCGGCTTATAATCATTAGGAGACCCTTCACTTTCAGCGATCTCTCGCTAGCGCAGTCGGTAAGGCGTCAGTATTGAGAAGTGAATGGTCTGATGGTACAGGTTCGAGTCTCGTCAGGTATGGTAAGTCAAGAAACAAATGAAAGAGAATAAAAGTCAAGAAAGGTGTGAAACTGAAGAGATTCATTTTTTTACTTAGAAAATTTGGGTGGCTGTCGCAAGAGGAACTCTTTCCTTGAAAATTTATGCTAGTTTAGAAAAAATTGAGATTTGAATTTGCATTGGAATTAGATCTATATAGATCTTAATACGGCTTATGTCGAAAGGGTGCGTGCGCGGAGCGGGATGGGAGCTGGGAGGGAACGGGGATGGCCGCACCCTTTCGAGAGAAAGGGTGGGGAGTGAAATTAACGCACCCATTCATGGAAACCGGGGGCTTGTCTCGAAAGGTGTGTTAAGTAGTCTGATGTACCAGCCTTTATTTTTGTTAATGTAAGTCAAAAAAAAGAAAAAATAAAAGAAAAAAAGAAATTATGAAAGGAGACAGGCCGTTGGCTATCACCTGACGGGGAGGGGGGGGGGGGGGTGTCCAACGATCCCCAAAATATATATTAGGGAAAGAATTCCCCTTTTCTGTCTGCTATAATGTTATGGTGGGATGCATAAAACGGGGGAAATGTATGCCCCACTACCCCCCCCCCCCCCAAAGAAAAAAATGGAATATGCATTTTGTTCATGACTATTCCTACACTCAAGAACGCAGAAGCAATCGTATGCACTCGCACACACACATACGCCCACACATACACTTGCAAATATCTTCCTTCAGTTTCTAACTGTCCCAAATTAAAGATGTGCATGAGGCTGATTTTGTAATGGAATGCGCATTTCCAAAGTACAGATGAGGCAGAATACAAAGTCCTATTTCCATTTTATTTGAATTCAGCATAGAGGGACAACATGTGCACTTCAAGCAATCAAGCAGTCAAAACCAAATTAGACAAGAATTTTTTTTTTTTTTTTGTGTGTGTGTATGTTTGTGCGGGTGCAGAAAATTGCTTCTGCGTTCTTGAGTGTAAGAATACTCATAAACAAAATGCCTATTCACTTTTCTTGGGGGGGGGGGGGGGTGTGGAGCACACATTTCTCCCATTTTATACATCCCACTATAATATTCTAGCAGACAGAAAAGGGGGAATTCTTTACAACATGTATATTTTGGGGGATCCTTGGACCAGCTGCGGATCCAGGATTTTATTTGGGGGGGGGAGGGGGCATGGCCATGGAAGTTTTTTTTTGTAATCTAGCGAATTAAAAAAAAAAAAAGGTTGTACATTACATTCCGGCAGTGAACCCTCCTCCCCTCCCCCCCCCCCCCTGGATCCGCGCCTGCCTTGGACACCCCCATCAGGTGATAGCCAACTGCCTGTCTCCTTTCCTACTTTTTTTTTTTTTTTTTACTTACATTAAACGGGGAGGTACAAAAAACGGCTGGTACATCAGACTACTCAACACACCCTTTCGAGACAAGCCCCCCCCCTCCCCCCGGTTTCCACGAATGGGTGCGTTAATTTCACTCCCCACACGCAACCCACCCTTTCTAGACAACGGGGGGGGGGGGGGGGGGTTCTCTCGAAAGGGTGCGGCTATCCCCGTTCCCTCCCCGCTCCCATCCCGCTCCGCGCACACATCCTTTCGACATAGTCCTGGTAACAAATGTCTCTCATAATTCTGTCTTTTCCGTTTCATATAAATTCAAAACAAATTTTCTTGATATCTGTTACTACCCACTTTGGAACAACTAATGATGACGAAATATAGTTCAGTTTTGACAAGGCATATGTCTTAAGCAAATGTACTTTCCCCATTATTGTCAAGTCTCTCTGTTTCCACCATCCCAGAATCGTTTTAATTTTACTCAAAATCTCCTTATAATTCAGATCTTCCATCCTCTTTACATCCAAGGAAAAATATACACCTAAAATTTTCATTTCCGTTACAATAGTACCAAATGGTAATATTTCCGAGTCATTTTGTTTTTTTCCTATCCTCATTATATTAGTTTTTTCTATGTTAACCCTTAAACCGCTCAAGTCATGGAAAGCTTGGAATAAGAACGCAGAAGCACCCGCACCCGCACACACATACACACACACACACACACACAAAAAAAACTTCTTGTCTAATTTGTTTGTGATTGCTTGATTGCTTGAAGTGCACATGTTGTTGTCCCTCCCTCCATGTTGAATTCAAATAAAATGGAAATATGAATTTCTATTCTGCCTCATCTGTCCTTTGGAAATGCGCATTCCATTATGAGATCAGCCTCATGCACATCTTTAATTTGCGACAGTAAGAAACTGAAGGAAGATATTTGCAAGTGAGTGTGTGTATGTGTATGTGTGTGTGTGTGCGGTTGCATAAGATTGCTTCTGCATTCTTGAGTGTAAGAATACTCACGAACAAAATGCCTATTCCCTTTTTTTTTTTTTCTTTTTTTTTTGAGGGGGGGGGGGGAGTGGGGCATACATTTCTCCCGTTTTATGCATCCCACCATAATATTCTAGCAGACAGAAAAGGGGAATTCTTTCCCTCGTATATGTTTTGGGGATCGTTGGACACACGTTAACAAAAAAAACGGCTGGTACACCAGACTACTGAACCCCCCCCCCTGGTTTCCATGAATGGCTGCGTTAATTTCACTCCCCACGCGCAACCCACACTTTCGAGACAACAGTGGGGGGGGGGGGGGGGCTTCTCTCGAAAGGGTGCGGCCATCACCGTTCCCTCCCCGCTCCGCGCACGCACCCTTTCGACATAAGCCGTTTTGAGTAGCGAAACTAATTGCCGACGCGAACGCGAAATACATTGATCTTCTATAAAAGAAGAAAAGTTTTGATTTTACTTACCAGCAATGTTCCTGAGGCTCTAATTTTTCCCCTTTCTGCTTCATATCTGATGAATGAACTGAAAATGGTGAATTTTAAGAAGAAAACTGACGCTTGTCAGACTCGTACATGCACATTGTAGGTAGTCCAGGGACGTCTGGAGAATAAAAAAAAACAAAAAAAACAAAACGCTAATGCTGTTACTCTCCATGATGTCCAGTGCTTTTACCCCCTATTTGTACGTAGCAAGCATCTTGGCACCCCTGGAAAATCACTTTGCCATGGGCCAATGACACCACCAGCTTTGTAACTATCGGCCGTGGTCATCACGAACCCGACTGACACTAAAAATCGGACGTACGAAAACCGAAATTTAGATATAAATCTATCGTAGGGTAGCAGGAAAAACTCACCGCTTGTTCACATTTCCCCGGCGTCCAGGGTTGGTGATTGTTTTGATTTAAAAAAAATTTTTTTTTTAATCTGATTTTTAAAATTTAAATCAGGTTTTTTTTAATTTAAATCGGATTTTTTTGATGGTATCAAAGCTCTTCCATTGCTGCAGATATAGATGCAAAACTGTCATTGTGGGAGACCAATATGAGAGACAGCTTAGTTAAAGGGTGATTACACTACATTATGTTACTGTGATTTTTACATTAATCTACAATTGTTATTCACATGTTCTCTCAAAATCTGTTTGATACATGAAGTAGAAAAAAAAACCCCCAACTTTTGACCATATACAACTGTACTTTTGACTTAAAGGATAAAAACTGCAAAACTGCTTATATTACAACATTACAAAATAAATCAGAAACAACTTACAACTGTGTCTACAGTGTACATCTAAACATTTAAATGTAGTGTTAAAAGTTTATTTTGAGTTTTGCAAATGATTGTTATAGATCCTATTTCCACATGCAGATACAAAACTTCCGTTATTATTCGTAGCACTGACCATAAAATGAGCTGACAGTGACTTTAAAGGTTTGTAAGATTAAGAGAAAGCTTTTTTCAACAGTCAAATTGTAACTGTACTACATTATGTTAATGTGATTTTTACATGTTCTTTAAAACATCAATTGTATGATAAATGTAACAAGAAGAAATAAGCATGTTAAATCTGTTGATTACATGATTATCTTTAATTTTACATGAAAGAAGTAGTTTATGTGAACGATCAAAACTGGAAAAGTGCAAACGAACCTATTCTCATTGACATTTATATATTTTTTTACAAACTGCTCTCTGAAAAGTCTTGGATTGTGTGATAAATGATAACTTGTTTCACTATTAGTAGCTGACAAAGAATTTAAAATTTCAGAAGAAGAGCTTGACATTTACAAAAATGGAGTGACTGTTGTCGACATACATCTTTAGTTTTTAAGGAATTATCTGATTTTATTGACTTGATTTTTAATTTGTTTTAAGTAGATAGGAAGGATTTTTTGTGGATATAAGGTTAATTCAAAGTTTTTTCAGTTGATGTAAAGTTAATTCCAAGCTTTTCAGTTGATTTGAAGAATTACAACTGCCTTGAACAAACAATTTGTCAATGATTTGTACATGCTTCAATGGAAGTGATTTAAATCAATGATTTAAAAAAAAAAATCATGGTGATTTAAATCACGATTTAAATCGTGATTTAAACCACGTTGATTTAAATCCGCCAACCCTGAAATTGAAATGCAGATAGAAAATGGCGACTAACTTGCGCATCGATGGGCGACTAGATGCGAGCGATCTTGCAGACGTTTTAAAAAAATTTAAGCCGAGAATTGCCGTCACAAATATGGCGCTAAATGCTCGCCAAATGATAGGCGGCCGCCCACAGGGATAGGGGCTGCCGCACACAGGACCCCTAGCACCGTTTTGAAAAATGGACACTACTGACCATGTAATTGGTCAATAATTTTAATTTTGCCTTAGTATTTGGACTCTGCATTGATGGTATTGAAATATGTGCGAGTCTTTGATTAATAAATATAATCAGCAAATTCCCTTCAAGCGGCTGCACACCAGAGCCCTTACTCTAGGCGATATCACACCAGCAAGAGCATGAAGACTAGTGGTCATGGTATTGACCAAGCCCCCTAAGCTCCGCCATTACCTTTCATCCATTAGAAGCCTACATGTAAGCCCCACTATATGATTCATGACCTGTCATGAAAAACTCCCCTCACACAGCATACCCACATGACAAATGGTACGCGATGCGAGGCGATGCAGACATCAGCGCGAGAGAAAAGGTCAGATCGCGTAATATATGTATTTATTGTAATTTATTCATCATGTTGCGCTAGCCACACAAGGGATGTACATGTAGCAAAACAACTTCCGCCATTCTGGTGCGCCAGTCAACGCACTTAAACTGGTTATCGATCACAAAAGTAATAGTACGGGGGCGGAGCCTCTGATAAAGGCTTTGGAAAGTGGAAACCATCAGAAAGGTTCTCATTTCTTGTTTACCTGGCCAACTGGGTACCTTTTAGTGTTTATCCAGCATCTGTATTATATCTTTGGGTCGAGATGCCCATGAATTTACTTGATGGCCTCTAGATCCCCCTTTTAAAAACCATTTTCTACAGGAAGCTATGAACCATCAAATGAATAACCTTTCTATTACAATTTCATTCCAACTGTACTTCAGTCTTTGTGTACACAGATTTGATTTCAAAAATTTATTTTCATTCATTATTAAATGCAAGTGTCCATTATTATAGTTTTTTTTTCACTCTTGTTTGCACTACACCTTTTCAATGACTGTGGAGAGAAGGAGGAAAGAGAGCTCCAGGAAGAGGGAAAAAAGGGGGAAACTGGGGCCTGTTTCTGGAAACCAACGACAAGACAGTCATATCTTATCTTACCAACCATGGAGTTATCCCCAATATTCCTAAACCCGTTTCACGAAGAGCTTCCTAGCTAGACGACTAGTGATATCGATATTATCGGAGAAGGTAATCTACTAGTGATAGCCTTTGTCATGGTTTCCCTGATATTTAGAAATTAGACTTTAAAGCCAGAGCGAACTGGCATCCCTTGTATGGTATTTTGAAATAGCGCCCTCTCAGTCCTAAACTACTGATTTTGTCCCCTTTTTGCTCCCAGCATGCTCTATTCTGATCAACAAGAGCTTTATTTTATGAGTAACATCTGTTAAAATATTTATTTAAAGCCACTTATTGAAAAAATATTTTGAGGCAAAAAAATCTTACCACTGACGTAGTCTCTACGGGTCTTAAAACACAGAATGTTCAAGTTTCTATGGTAGGCTTATGATGCCTATAATGTTTGCAGCACATTATTTCTTGATTGGATATAAAACAGCTTGATCGCACCAACTGTTCAACTTTCAAAAAAAGAACAAAATACCAAGTTTGTCACGTATGGACCAACATTCAGAGTCCATTTATTTTTTAATCAAATGTTGGGAGGGAACATATCGAAATTTTAACTGGAAGATATGACACGAGAATCCCATTTTCCATCTACGTGTTATCTCTATGGGGCCATATTCTGGTCTATCGGTAAAGCACATGTCTCACATCCTCAAGGGCCCCGGTTCGACTCCCGGCAGCGGACGTGTCAATTTTTTTTTTGTTGTTGTTGCTTGTCTTGTCCTTTCCTATTACCATCTTCTTCGACTACTTTTACACATACAATCACAAACAATGCAGTAAACTGCGTTATTTGGCCTGTTTTGTCTATTGCATTACAGTGTACAATAGTTATGTACAACCCTATTGCAAATCTCATTCGTTAACATGCTAATACATCTTAAGGTCAACTGTTTGTGATACTAAGATATCAAATCGTCCCATATCTATGACCTTAGTCTTCTTCCCAGACGTTATTATCTTCTCTATGACATTTAATGTTGACGTCCCCCGAGACATTCTTTTACTAAAAGAATGTGACAGACAACCTATTACGTTTCTCGTTATTTTTATTTCTTCCACCCACGTCACGATGACCCGATGATTGAAGTTAATTTCAATCCAATGTATTCTAGAAACCTAGACGCGCGTGTAGGCGTACGTCTGTGCCTCGGTGCGCTCGCAAAAATTGAAAATTCTCAGAATCGCTTCAAATTCATTTTGCATATGTTTCAGGCCATTTTAAGCATTTCAACATTTTGCGCGAGTCCGCATGTGCCATATTTGCGCATGCAGCCTATACCAGAGGTAAGCATGCCGTTTTTTTGCATGATTTGCACTCCTGATAGATTTCATGACAGTTTCCGACAATTTGGAATGAATTTCAACTTTTCCTAAGGTCGCGTGCGCACGGCAAACTTCAAAATGCACGCGTGCGTCTCTTGGGCAAATAATGTAAAAATGCGCAAAAGCAGGCCCTTTTGTATTCCGTCATAGCTCCTTAGAAAGGGTGGAGACACCACAATTTTTTGACATTTTCTGAAAGCTTATGACTTCTAGATTTCAATCCATGAAGAAAAAGCAGCGGTTTCACCGTCAAAAGTCCTTATATTCTCATCTCAAGTCAACAATTCAATTTTAAATCTATTACATGTACGTTATGTCAGTGTAGCTATCTTGCTTGTGGTTGCTCAATTTTTGCCAGGATTTTTATATGTTCTAGCCGAGACATCACATCCTGAACAGGCAAGGCAAGGCAAGCAAGAGCAGATCCCAGGCATTATTCCAATTTATTGTTATTTAAAAAAAAAATTTTTTTGTTAAAGTCCAGAGCTCCGGTCTATACCTAAATTTTACTCAATCTCGAGTTTGGAAGGGGCTACAGAGCTGAAATTGGCCTCATCTGATAGAGGAAAGAATTCTGCACAAAAAGTTACACAGGTGCAAGTTCGTCAAATTACGTTTTCGGGTCGATAATAGCTTTGGAAAAAAATCTTAACAGGTTTTTACAGGGCAGTCCCACCTTCTATAATTGGTGTAGGGTTTTTATGCCTCTGCCCACCGTAGGTGGCATTATGTTTTCGGGTCGTCCGTCTGTCCTTCCCGTTTTCGTTCTCGCGATAACTTAAGAACCGTTTGACGGATCAACTTCAAACTTGACTTGTGTATGCATATGGGAGGGGCATGATCTGACTAGATTTTGGGGTCTCGAGGTCATAGGTCAAAGGTCATAGAGGTCATTGTATACATGAAAATTGCTTGTTGCGATAACAATTCTGTGACAGTTCACCTTCATACTTGGCTCATGTATGCATATGAAAGATCTCATGATGGTGTCATTCGATTTGGGGGTCACAAGGTCAAGGTCGAGGATGTCATTGTATACATGAAAATTTTAAAAAAATCACCATGAATGTGCCATATTTTTCTGACCTGGCAATGGTGGAGGCATAAATTTTGACTGTGCGCGGTCGAGGGTTCATCAAGTTTTTTTTTTTTTTAGCATATTGACAGACCACCTAATTCATCTCCAGTGACAAATTCAAATATTTTTATCATTATTATTATTATTATTATTATTATTATTATTATCATTATTATTATTATTATTGTTATTGTTATTATGATAATTATTATTGTTATCATCACAATCATCATTTTTTATTATAACCATATTATCATCAGTAGTAGTAGTGGCACTAGGAGTTTTATTATTATTATTATTATTGTTGTTTTCATTGGTGTTGCTGGGTAGGGTATGGTTGGTGGTGTCGTTACTCGGCCATTCCTGTTCTTTCCCACTTCTCTCATACATTGCTCCCCTGTCACTCTTTCCTCTACCCATAAACTTTCTGTAATAGACTCTCTTCCACACGCACTCACACACACATTGTACACACACACACACCCTCATACACACAATGCATCAATTTCTTTCATTTTCTCCTCTCATTCTGCCTTTCTGTCTCTAAGTCTCCCCTCCTCTCGCTGTCTCTGACCTCTATCTCCCTATCTCCCCCTCTCTCTGTGATGTCATCGTGGACAACTCTCCATTCATTTTGTAAAAAATTTTCAAAAAAATTAATTCATATGAAATTTCAAGTCAGGAATCAACATAATTCTTCCCAAAATTCTTCCCAGAATTCAGGGATCCGCATTATAAGGATTTACTTAAACTTTAAAAGCTCATAACTCTTGAACATTGTCCGATTTTGTTCAAACTTTCACTGTTTACTCTTCTTGTTCTTCTTCATTCACTGGAAGCACACTGATGTCTGGGTTGCATCCTTCCTTTAAATACATGGCTATCATCAACTGAACAATTCCGTACTAAAGATTGGGCATTATAGCGATGGTAATGGAATTACATCACTTCTTGATATCAGTATAGTTACAAAATTGTATAACACAAGCACTTCACTTATAAAGACTTACTTGGAGCTAGGTCATCTAATCTCTCTAAACAGTAAAAAAGAACATTTAAAGCCACTGTGAGGGATTAATATTAAAAAAAAAACAAAACACTGCAAAACAGACAGGATAGAGTGATAGAATGGTTATATCTTCCTTAAAAATTACATGAAAAACCAAATTATCTGCAAAGCTACAGCCAGTTTTATTATTTATTTTTAATGTGTATTTCCTATCGTTGTCTGCCAGTATGTTTATTAAAGGAAACTCAAAAGAGTTTGCACTTTCTGACAGGCACTCAGAATGATACAAAGTGAAATGGTGGATGAATGTTTGAACTGACAAAGACAAAATAAAAAAAAAAGCAACAAAATAAAATAACTTTTTCCTGCCATGAAATCAGTGTGATTATAAAATGATATCAAGATTGTCGGAAAGATTTCAGCTTCATTCATTGTCACATATTTTCAGGGCATGATCACACTTTCCATCGCCGCTGCTGATGCTGTCAAGATGTTTCTTCTCTTGTATAACAATTGAAATCATGTAAAAGTAAATGTAAAATTCACATTTATCATTCATACATCACATAACATTCTGCTTTCGCATGATGGTAATTCCATTAACCACAGATTTGGTCAACAGAAAGATATGGAAATTTTGAGGTATGAGTTGAAATCAGAGAATTTCCAGTCCCTACCCCTCTCCCCCCCCCCCCCATACATATTTACCCTAGGAGGAAAACTTTCCCTCTTTTGTGGTACATGTAACAGAATTACACCAATATTGTAATAGATTTTAAACACACTTCCTGAATATATTGATGTAATATCATATGTTTCACACTTTGAAATACGAGTTGCTTACACATTCCAAAATATAATGAAAGTATGAAAGTGAATTCATAATATATAAAGTAAAGAATGTATTCATTTCATTGTAATAATATTTCACAAAATTCTGAGTAAATAGAAAAAAAAAACATCATATAAACTCAAGCATGCATTGCACCAATACTGATTAAGAAGGTGTAAATATTAAAATAGTTACATTTATATATATGTATATGTATATGTACATGTACTAAAGGTGGACACTTACAAAGCTTCTTCATTTTCTTGCTGTCTCACTTTTCCTGTAATGTTTATAAATCATGAAGTTCATAATGAGTTGTATTTGTACCAGGATTATGTATTTCTAAACTATTGATGGAAATATTAAAACGAAATATAACTGAAGAGGAGAGAGAGTGAAACTAACAATAATTACGATCTATGGGATATGAAATTACCTCGTTATATCAGGCATTGGTAAAAACACAAAAAACACAAATACATGGGATCAGTAAATTAACCTTGTTATATTGATAGAGTTATATTGTAGCTGGTAACAACAAGTTTGGACTATAATTGATAAGAGGATACGAAAATGGAATGATTATGAGAGGTACATGTATGAAAAAAAAGGAATACAGAAGAGGGGGAGGGGGGGGGAACAGAAACATGAATTGACATGTTGTGATGGTAATGCTTGAACCCAGTTTTTCTTTAAATTTCGTGTGTATGTGCTTTTATTTGCAGGCTGTGGTAATAGCAAACTGAGCTTAGAGATGTACCAAGATGGCTATCACAACATTGTCAATGTAGATTTCTCACCAATTTGTATTGAGAAGATGAAAGAGAAACACAGTCATTGTCCAATCATGCAATGGCTGGTGATGGATATCAAGCATCTAATGTGAGTATGTTTAGTATCATAAGGGATCATTTTTATGCCTCCGCCAACTGTAGGTGGTTGCCTGAGGCATTATCTTTTCGGGTTGTCCGTCCATCCGTCCCGCTTTCGTTCTCGCGATAACTCAAGAACCGTTTGACGGATCAACTTCCAACTTGGCTCATGTAGGCATATGGGAGGGACAGTGATCTGATTAGATTTTGGAGTCTCAAGGTCAAAGTCATAGAGGTCACTATGTACATAGAAGTGGTTTTTCTCGAAATAACTCAATAACCATTTGACGGATCAACTTCAAAATTGGCTCACGTATGCATTTGGGAGGGACAATGATCGGATTAGATTTTGGGGTCTCACGGTAAAAGGTCAAAGGGCATAGAGGTCATTATGTACATAGAAATGGTTCATTCTTGCGATAACTCAGTAACCATTTGACGAATCAACTTCAGACTTGGCTCATGTATGCATATGGGAGGGACAATGATCTGATTAAGGCCTGTTTGTTAGTTATTTTCGGACTGACAGACCTTATTTCATTTTCGGACCATCGAACCTTCAGAATAAGGAACCTTATTTCATTTTCGGATTACTGGTAACAAACTTTTGAATAACGAACCTTATTTCATTCTCGGATTAACAAACTTTCAGAATAACGAACCTTATTTCATTTTCGGATTAACAAACTTTGGAATAACGAACCTTATTTCATTCTCGGATTATCGAACCTTCAGAATAACGAACCTTATTTGATTTTCAGACTAACGCACCTTCAGAATAACGAACCGTCAGAATAATGCCACAAACTTTCAGATTAACGGAATTCAAAATTTTTTTCATTTTCGGACTAACGGCGAACATCTAGGTATATGCAATTTGCATGTTTTGGAATAACAAACCTTCGGATTAACGAAAATCACCCAATAATTCAATACCATGCCATGAAGTTAACTGAATATACATGTATTGTCCCTGTTTTCACAAAGTGACGGATACAAGGAAAATGGCAAATTTCTCAATTTTTAGTTTTTGGCATTTTTGGACATCTTTCACTAACATATTGAACCTTACAAGAGTTTCAGACCGTAATAATGTCTACCGGTAATCACATAACAATGGCAATGACATCAACAAGAAAATACCTAGTAAAAGGATTTTCTGTTTTTACGAAGTGACGGCTTCCAGACATCCCATATGTTTTATGTGCGGCTGAGTTCCGTCACTTCCTAAAAAAACTAAAAAAGAGTGTCTTCAATTTGAATACGTGATCGTGCACAATTAGGTCAAATGCACGTTCATCAAGTCCCATTTGTTTAACACGCATGCAGCTGAGATTCGTCACTTCATGAAAACAAAGTCGCAGCGGGACCTTGAATTTTGTGTTTTCACGAAATGACGCAATGTTTACACCTTGTTTTCTTTTAAGATATAACTGGAATATGCAAATGATTAATAATGAACATTGTCCAGAATATGCCCTATACTCGAATATAAAGTTTATTCACCCTTCATACATTAAAGAGGTTTAGATTTGAGGTTTGAAACTTTGAAAGCGATTTACTCAAAACTACATTTTTTAAAGCTGCGCACTCATCTGTCATTTTGTGAAAACAGGGATGAGTAGTTGGAGACATAAAGGAGTTCAAGCATCACATTAATCTTGTTTCTGCAGGTTTCCAGATTGTAGTTTTGATGTTGTCCTGGACAAAGGAACATTAGATGCTCTTGTTGCCAATGAAAGAGATCCATGGAATATTTCAGATGAGGCCTACAATACAATAGAAAAGTCCCTCAAACAGGTACTGTTAATACTTTTTAATATCCAAGTAGATAAACATTTTTAGTCAGCTGCAAACTGAGAACAGATGATCTTGGGCCATTCTTGTTACCCTAACATTTTGTTTGTCCCTTGTTGGTCTTTATTTGACAGGGGTGTTGCGGCACAAATTGTCGCCGGCGTCAATCTGTGCAGAATTTTTCAAAAACACACGGCACAGATTGTCGTCGCTTACACAAATTGTCGCCGGCGTCAATCTGTGCACAGCGCTGGCAGCACAGATTGTCGCCATACATGAAAACGAATCAAGTGATTAAGGGAAGCATTCTCAGTGTAGTTTTTGAGACCAGTCTTGATCTTGATCAAGTCCAGTCATCCATGTTAAAGCTAATGATTGGGACCTTTGTCAGAATCCTTATAATTAGTAAAAGATTACTGGACAACCACAGAGCTAATCCGTGGCTCATCGGGAGTGGGGGGGGGGGGGGGTAGAGCAGTGAAATAGGCCTATAGATCATTTAGATTGGTAGACTGGCCTTGTGGCGTAAATTGGCATTATTATGGCGCCAACTTGGGGAAACAATGAAGCTGCATCCCCCCGGCATCCCCCCTCCCGAGTGCCCAAACCTTTCTACATTTAAGTAGGTACAAGCGAGGGAGCGAAGCGAACAAGTGGCGATATTTTTCAGTCCTTAAAAACGCAGTGTTTTAAGCATTTTAGCCATGAAATTCGGCAATTGACCAGTGAAATTCTTTCAAATGCTTGACCTTCAGCTTCTTTGCAAATGCTGTAGGCCTAAAAGACTAGGCCTGTACTGGACAATGCATTTTTTTTTTATTCAATAATGTTCTTTATTTAAAAAAAAAAAAATGCCTTGCAGCCAAAGGCTGAAAAACACATAAATTGTTTTACATCATCATGTACGTTATTTCACACTAAAACATGCAACCATTATAGTATAAGAATAATACTTGTGATGACAATTCAATCATGCACTTTATAAAATAAGCTTCCAAACTTATAAAGAATATTAAGAGCATTTAAACATTGTTTATACTGCCCCCCCCAAAACAGCGAAGCCTCCTGAGTGGACCCTAAAAGGGAAAGTTCACCCGAGAGGCCTCACTGCTCCAGCAAAAGCAGACGAATCCGAACAGCACTCAAAAAAAGAAAAAGAAAAAAAAGAAATGAACAGAATACATCACAGAAAGGAAAAGGAAACTACACCCATCCACCTCCCCCCCCCCCAGCAAATCACTCCAGGTCCCGGTAATCGGCAACACCGACGACACCACCCCGCGAGCAGTCTCCCACCACTCCATACACAAAAACCCACACCCCAACTCTCCTGGAATTCGAACATCCTCCCATCCCCACAGCAGAAGCATGTTAAAGCAGAAAACAATTCTTTCGAACACACATCGACCATGGGGACCAGAAAACGTCCAAGCAACCTCTAAGAAAATGGAGGAAATGTGAAACCCCATGCACAAAGTGTATGGAGAGCCGCCCGCACACGACATCAGTGCAGCAAACTTGCAGAGCTGAGAGAAACCCACCAGACAATGCAAATGAGTGCACCCCCCCCCCCGACTGACCCCATGCACCTTTCCGCCAAAACGCTGCCCAAACTCATCCCGAGATGCCTCCCCCCCCCCCTCCCCCTCCTCCACCCAAACACTTTGGCAGGCACACCACTGCTTGTGGTCATTTTCTTCCATAAAACACATTAATCCCCCCACAGATCGTGGTCAAATCCTTGGTCATATCAAATTTGAAAAATCGAAACTGGCGACAATCTGTGCAGTTAGGTTTTTATTTCAGTGCGCAAATTGTCGCCAACTGGGAGTAAAAGGGGACACTGCACAAGCGGCACAGATTGACGCCGGCGACAATTTGTGTAAGCGGTGACAATCTGTGCAGTGTGTTTTTGAAAAATTCTGCACAGATTAACTCCGGCAACAATTTGTGCAGCGGCGACAATTTGTGCCGCAACACAGGGGTATGAATATTTTATTTCCATTTTGCACTTTGGGTGAGTAAGAACAAATGGAGGGGGGGGGGGGGGAGGGGGTGATTGGATAGTTCATTTCCTTCTTGTACTCACATACGTGCACGCTCCATAGACGTCCGTCAGCTTAATGTCATTTTTTATTTTAACCATGATTTCAACGCACGACGACGTGATTAGTTTTCACGTAATAATTCAGTTTTAGGGTTACTAGGCAGTTGCTATGGTAAACACTGTCAAAGAACTGAATAATCCATCGAGTAGGAACAGCCCATATAAGATCATCATATGGGGAATATTCCAAAGTCATTTGCGGTTGGTTCTTTAGCCATGATACAACCTGACTGCAAAATGAATGCCTTTGTAGTCTTGATGTTTAATTTTTCATCTATTTTTTTTTTCATTTTTATCATGTTTTCCCTATTTTGCACTGAAAAATGAAAATAAAAGTTTTGGAAGTTTTCCTTGAAAATCTGAAGGTGGATTGTGTTTAACTAGGTATGAGACCATTGTATAGTGGTCCTTGCTAACCTTGGTCATTTTTTGTTTATCACAGTTTGCTTTCAAACTCATGGTACATTACCCACATGTAAAGTTATAATGCAATGATTCTTGTATGCTTTGTGTCCATTTTGCTTGAAATAATCATTATATCGGCACGAAAAGTATTTTTCATTATTTTTATTATTATTTGCATACTTTTAAATCATGAACATTCATAAATGAGTTTTTATCTTGTATTCACTTACAAATATTTGATGTGATGAAGTCTAATCAATTCATGCCAAGTAACGCCCCTCACTGATTTACTTGTTTTGATCCCTTTAATTTTTGTCTCGCCCACCGGAGGTGAAGCAAGACTTAGGGATCCAAATGGCGTCCGTCCGTTGTCCGTCCGTCACAAATGTTAAAGTTTACCTGCAAGACTCTCTTATGACGTATAACTTGGCAACTTCTGGTCCAATTGCAAACAAACTTGGTTGGTAGATGCGCTAGGGGTACCATCATGTTGCGGTGCTGTCGGAGGTCACATGGTGAGGTCAGAGGTCATTTGAGGTCACATTGTTAAAGAGTACTTTTTTTACATACGTTAAAGTTTACTTGCAAGACTCTCTTATGACACATAACCTGACAACTTTTGGTCCAATGGCAACCAAATTTGGGTGATAGTTGCACTAGGG
>CM057156.1:5363922-5391462 GCA_029962745.1 Echinometra lucunter
TTTCATTTTCGGATTAAAAAACTTTGGAATAACGAACCTTATTTCATTCTCGGATTATCGACCTTCAGAATAACGAACCTTATTGATTTTCGACTAACGCACTTCAGATACGAACCGTCAGATAATGCCACAAACTTTCAGATTAACGGAATTCAAAATTTTTTTCATTTTCGGACTAACGGCGAACATCTAGGTATATGCAATTTGCATGTTTTGGAATAACAAACCTTCGGAATAACGAAAATCACCCAATAATTCAATACCATGCCATGAGTTAACTGAATATACATGTATTGTCCCTGTTTTCAAAAGTGACGGATACAAGGAAAATGGCAAATTTCTCAATTTTTAGTTTTTGGCATTTTGGACATCTTTCACTAACATATTGAACTTAAAGAGTTTCAGACCGTAATAATGTCTACCGGTAATCACATAACATGGCAATGACATCAACAAGAAATACCTAGTAAAAGGATTTTCTGTTTTTACGAAGTGACGGCTTCCAGACATCATATGTTTTATGTGCGGCTGGTTCCGTCACTTCCTAAAAAACTAAAAAGAGTGTCTCAATTTGAATACGTGATCGTGCACAATTAGGTCAAATGCACGTTCATCAAGTCCCATTTGTTTAACACGCATGCAGCTGGATCGTCACTTCATGAAAACAAAGTCGCAGCGGGACCTTGAATTTTGTGTTTTCACGAAATGACGCAATGTTTACACCTTGTTTTCTTTTAAGATATAACTGGAATATGCAAATGATTAATAATGAAACATTGTCCAGATATGCCTATACTCGAATATAAAGTTTATTCACCCTCATACATTAAAGAGGTTTAGATTGAGGTTTGAAACTTTGAAAGCGATTTACTCAAAACTAATTTAAAGCTGCGCACTCATCTGTCATTTTGTGACAACAGGGATGAGTAGTTGGGACATAAAGGAGTTCAAGCATCACATTAATCTTGTTCTGCAGGTTCCAGATTGTAGTTTTGATGTTGTCCTGGACAAAGGAACATTAGATGCTCTGTTGCCAATGAAAGAGATCCAGGAATATTTCCAGATGAGGCCTACAATACAATAGAAAATCCTCAAACAGGTACTGTTAATTACTTTTTAATATCCAAGTAGATAAACATTTTAGTCAGCTGCAACTGAGAACAGAGATCTTGGGCCATTCTTGTTACCCTAACATTTTGTTTGTCCCTTGTGGTCTTTATTGACAGGGGGGTGTTGCGGCAACAAATTGTCGCCGGCGTCAATCTGTGCAGAATTTTCAAAAACCACACGGCACAGATTGTCGTCGCTTACACAATTGTCGCCGGCGTCAATCTGTGCACAGCGCTGGAGCACAGATTGTCGCCATACATGAAAACGATCAAGTGATTTAAGGGAAGCATTCTCAGTGTAGTTTTGAAGACCGTCTTGATCTTGATCAAGTCCAGTCATCCCTGTTAAAGCTATGATTGGGACCTTGTCGAATCCTTATAAATTAGTAAAAGATACTGGACAACCACAGAGCTAATCCGTGGCTCATCGGGAGTGGGGGGGGGGGGGTAGAGCAGTGAAATAGGCCTATAGATCATTTAGATTGGTAGACTGGCCTTGTGGCGTTAAATGGCATTATTATGGCGCCAACTTGGGGAAACAATGAGCTGCATCCCCCCGGCATCCCCCTCCCGAGTGCCCAAACCTTTCTACATTTAAGTAGGTACAAGCGAGGGAGCGAAGCGAACAAGTGGCGATATTTTTCAGTCCTTAAAACGCAGTGTTTTAAGCATTTAGCCATGAAATTCGGCAATTGACCAGTGAAATTCTTTCAAATGCTTGACCTTCAGCTTCTTTGCAAATGCTGTAGGCCTAAAAGACTAGGCCTGTACTGGACAATGCATTTTTTTTTGGATTCAATAATGTTCTTTATTTAAAAAAAAAAAAATGCCTTGCAGCCAAAGGCTGAAAAACACATGTTTTACATCATCATGTACGTTATTTCACACTAAAACATGCAACCATTATAGTATAAGAATAATACTTGTGATGACAATTCAATCATGCACTTTATAAAACTAGCTTCCAAACTTATAAAGAATATTAAGAGCATTTAAACATTGTTTATACTGCCCCCCCCAAAACAGCGAAGCCTCCTGAGTGGACCCTACAAGGGAAAGTTCACCCGAGAGGCCTCACTGCTCCAGCAAAAGCAGACGAATCCGAACAGCACTCAAAAAAAGAAAAAGAAAAAAAAAGAAATGAACAGAATACATCACAGAAAGGAAAAGGAAACTACAACCCATCCACCTCCCCCCCCCCAGCAAATCACTCCAGGTCCCGTAATCGGCAACACCGACGACACCACCCCGCGAGCAGTCTCCCACCACTCCATACACAAAAACCCACACCCCAACTCTCCTGGAATTCGAACATCCTCCCATCCCCACAGCAGAAGCATGTTAAAGCAGAAAACAATTCTTTCGAACACACATCGACCATGGGGGCCAGAAAACGTCCAAGCAACCTCTAAGAAAATGGAGGAAATGTGAAACCCCATGCACAAAGTGTATGGAGAGCCGCCCGCACACGACATCAGTGCAGCAAACTTGCAGAGCTGAGAGAAACCCACCAGACAATGCAAATGAGTGCACCCCCCCCCCCGACTGACCCCATGCACCTTTCCGCCAAAACGCTGCCCAAACTCATCCCGAGATGCCTCCCCCCCCTCCCCCTCCTCCACCCAAACACTTTGGCAGGCACACCACTGCTTGTGGTCATTTTCTTCCATAAAACACATTAATCCCCCCACAGATCTTGGTCAAATCCTTGGTCATATCAAATTTGAAAAATCGAAACTGGCGACAATCTGTGCAGTTAGGTTTTATTTCAGTGCGCAAATTGTCGCCAACTGGGAGTAAAAGGGGACACTGCACAAGCGGCACGATTGACGCCGGCGACAATTTGTGTAAGCGGTGACAATCTGTGCAGTGTGTTTTTGAAAAATTCTGCACAGATTAACTCCGGCAACAATTTGTGCAGTGGCGACAATTTGTGCCGCAACACAGGGGTATGAATATTTTATTTCCATTTTGCATTTTGGATGAGTAAGAAACAATGGAGGGGGGGGGGGGGGAGGGGGTGATTGGATAGTTCATTTCCTTCTTGTACTCACATACGTGCACGCTCCATAGACGTCCGTCAGCTTAATGTCATTTTTATTTTAACCATGATTTCAACGCACGACGACGTGATTAGTTTTCACGTAATAATTCAGTTTTAGGGTTACTAGGCAGTTGCTATGGTAAACACTGTCAAAGAACTGAATAATCCATCGAGTAGGAACAGCCCATATAAGATCATCATATGGGGAATATTCCAAAGTCATTTGCGGTGGTTCTTTAGCCATGATACAACCTGACTGCAAAATGAATGCCTTTGTAGTCTTGATGTTTAATTTTTCATCTATTTTTTTTTTTCATTTTTATCATGTTTTCCCTATTTTGCACTGAAAATGAAATAAAGTTTTGGAAGTTTTCCTTGAAAATCTGAAGGTGGATTGTGTTTAACTAGGTATGGACCATTGTATAGTGGTCCTTGCTAACCTTGGTCATTTTTTGTTTATCACAGTTTGCTTTCAAACTCATGGTACATTACCCACATGTAAAGTTATAATGCAATGATTCTTGTATGCTTTGTGTCCATTTTGCTTGAAATAATCATTATATCGGCACGAAAAGTATTTTTCATTATTTTTATTATTATTTGCATACTTTTAATCATGAACATTCATAAATGAGTTTTATCTTGTATTCACTTACAAATATTTGATGTGATGAAGTCTAATCAATTCATGCCAAGTAACGCCCCTCACTGATTTACTTGTTTTGATCCCTTTAATTTTTGTCTCGCCCACCGGAGGTGAAGCAAGACTTAGGGATCCAAATGGCGTCCGTCCGTTGTCCGTCCGTCACAAATGTTAAAGTTTACCCTGCAAGACTCTCTTATGACGTATAACTTGGCAACTTCTGGTCCAATTGCAAACAAACTTGGTTGGTAGATGCGCTAGGGGTACCATCATGTTGCGGTGCTGTCGGAGGTCCACATGGTGAGGTCAGAGGTCATTTGAGGTCACATTGTTAAAGAGTACTTTTTTACATACGTTAAAGTTTACTTGCAAGACTCTCTTATGACACATAACCTGACACTTTTGGTCCAATGGCAACCAAATTTGGGTGATAGTTGCCACTAGGGGTAACATCATATTGTGGTGCTGTTGGAGGTCACATGGTGAGGTCAAAGGTCATTTGAGGTCAAGGCTCTCTTATGACAAATAACTTTGCAACCGTTGCTCCCTTTTCAACTAAACTTGGTCATAGATACACTTGGGGGACCTTCATTTTAAAGTGGCATCGGATGTCACATGGTAAGGTCAAAGGTCATTTATTTCAAACGTTAAAGTTATTCTGCGAGACTCTCTTATGACACATAACTTGGCACATGCTGCTGCAATAGCAACCAAATTTGAGTGATAGATGCACTAGGGTAACATCATGTTGTGCTGTCGGAGGTGACATGGTGAGGTCAAAGGTCATTTGAGGTCATTGTTAGAGTTTACTTTGCAAGACTCTCTTATGACAAATAACTTTGCAACCGTTGCTCCTTTTTCAACTAAATAACTCCCAGTAGAATGAACAATAATCATCAATCAAGATAGGCCATTTTTCACTTTTGTTAAAACTCTGCTCCTATCTGTACATAGAGTCAATGGGGAGGAAATAAAAATGAAATCTGGCCCATTTTCATTGATGGTTATTGTTCATTCTACTGTGAGTTTTATCATGGAATTTGGCACATATTATCCTGAGATCATTAACTAACGGGATCGTGCACCAAATTAAGTATCCGATACGGCATATATGAATTCCTCTGTATTAGATCAAATTCACCGCGCAAAAATGTCACACTTGCAGTTTTTGCCATTTTCACTTCCTGCTCACTCAGGCATGAAATTTTGTGCACAACTCATTTGATATGTTTGGTAGCGAATAAACTTTATGTTACATACCTTCAAACGCAGAAAACTTAAAGTATGTTCCGATATCACTGCATCAAAGTCATGACATCGGGCTTGTGAACGTCAAAAAATGACAATTTTGCATTTAGGTCATGTTCACTGAAGCATGACTTGGCATAATTTCTACACAAAGGGTTGCTAAGAAGTTTAGCTACACGGATATATGATTAGATTTTCATAACTCCTAGTTTAAAAAATACTTACACTTTGTTTTGGGGGGACTTACTTTTTGTGCACAGTTTATATTGAGGTCAGAATGGACAAGACATCAGAATTTGCAAAAAAAAAAGATGAAAAGAAACAACAAAATTTAATTCGAGTTTTATTTATCATAATGAAAGCACTCCATAATATAAATCTTTTTGTTATAAGAAAAAATCATCTAGAACCAATGTCTCCTCGTCAATCTATTCTTCAAAGGTATAAGCTACATCTACTTACACACATTCCAGCATAGTTGTTTGGGGGAAGTATTGCTCAAAAAGCAGAAGAAATACATTTAAAATAATGATGGTAATAATAATGATATTAATAATGATAGTAATAATAATAATGATATTGATAATAATGATAATAATAATAATGATGATAATAATAATGATGATAATATAATAATAATGATAATAATAATAATGATGATAATATAATAATAATGATAATAGTATTAAAAAATAATAATGATAATGGTAATAATAATAGTAAAAATAATAAAAATAACAATAATGATAATAATACAACAATAATAAGTATGATGATAACAATAACAATGGTGATTATAGTATACTCTACTTAATCTGATTGTTATTTTAGAAGACACAATTAGATATCCAGAGTGTACAGGCCAGGCTGCTGAGGCAGCAGGTTCTTATATTTTGGGTATGTTTCACCTGTTCCTCTCCCTCTCTCTTCAGTATCCAATTCCAGTATTTTTGGTATGTTTCACCTGTTCCTCTCCCTCTCTCTTCAGTATCCAATACCAGTATTTTGGGTATGTTTCAGCTGTTCCTCTCCCTCTCTCTTCAGTATCTAATACCAGTATTTCGGGTATGTTTCACC
Organism: Echinometra lucunter; assembly: GCA_029962745.1. Lineage (NCBI taxonomy): Eukaryota > Metazoa > Echinodermata > Echinoidea > Camarodonta > Echinometridae > Echinometra > Echinometra lucunter. The sequence goes on from CM057156.1 coordinate 5,370,044, forward strand.
TGTTCCTCTCCCTCTCTCTTCAGTATCTAATACCAGTATTTTGGGTATGTTTCAGCTGTTCCTCTGCCTCTCTCTTCAGTATCCAATACCAGTATTTTGGTATGTTTCACCTGTTCCTCTGCCTCTCTCTTCAGTATCCAATACCAGTATTTTGGGTATGTTTCAGCTGTTTCCTCTCCCTCTCTCTTCAGTATCCAATACCAGTATTTTGGGTATGTTTCAGCTGTTCCTCTGCCTCTCTCTTCAGTATCCAATACCAGTATTTTGGGTATGTTTCAGCTGTTCCTCTGCCTCTCTCTTCAGTATCCAATACCAGTATTTTGGGTATGTTTCAGCTGTTCCTCTCCCTCTCTCTTCAGTATGTAATACCAGTATTTCGGTATGTTTCAGCTGTTCCTCTCCCTCTCTCTTCAGTATCCAATACCAGTATTTCGGGTATGTTTCAGCTGTTCCTCTCCCTCTCTCTTCAGTATCCAATACAGTATTTGGGTATGTTTCAGCTGTTCCTCTCCCTCTCTCTTCAGTATCCAATACCAGTATTTTGGGTATGTTTCAGCTGTTCCTCTCCCTCTCTCTTCAGTATCTAATACCAGTATTTTGGGTATGTTTCAGCTGTTCCTCTGCCCTCTCTCTTCAGTATCCAATACCAGTATTTTGGGTATGTTTTCAGCTGTTCCTCTGCCTCTCTCTTCAGTATCCAATACCAGTATTTCGGGTATGTTTCAGCTGTTCCTCTCCCTCTCTCTTCAGTATCCAATACCAGTATTTTGGGTATGTTTCAGCTGTTCCTCTGCCTCTCTCTTCAGTATCCAATACCAGTATTTTGGGTATGTTTCAGCTGTTCCTCTCCCTCTCTCTTCAGTATGTAATACCAGTATTTCGGGTATGTTTCAGCTGTTCCTCTCCCTCTCTCTTCAGTATGTAATACCAGTATTTTGGGTATGTTTCAGCTGTTCCTCTCCCTCTCTCTTCAGTATCCAATACCAGTATTTTGGGTATGTTTCAGCTGTTCCTCTCCCTCTCTCTTCAGTATCCAATACCAGTATTTTGGGTATGTTTCAGCTGTTCCTCTCCCTCTCTCTTCAGTATCCAATACCAGTATTTTGGGTATGTTTCAGCTGTTCCTCTCCCTCTCTCTTCAGTATCTAATACCAGTATTTTGGGTATGTTTCAGCTGTTCCTCTGCCTCTCTCTTCAGTATCCAATACCAGTATTTGGGTATGTTTCAGCTGTTCCTCTCCCTCTCTCTTCAGTATGTAATACCAGTATTTCGGGTATGTTTCAGCTGTTCCTCTCCCTCTCTCTTCAGTATCCAATACCAGTATTTTGGGTATGTTTCAGCTGTTCCTCTCCCTCTCTCTTCAGTATCCAATACCAGTATTTTGGGTATGTTTCACCTGTTCCTCTCCCTCTCTCTTCAGTATCCAATACCAGTATTTGGGTATGTTTCACCTGTTCCTCTCCCTCTCTCTTCAGTATCCAATACCAGTATTTTGGGTATGTTTCAGCTGTTCCTCTCCCTCTCTCTTCAGTATCTAATACCAGTATTTTGGGTATGTTTCACCTGTTCCTCTCCCTCTCTCTTCAGTATCTAATACCAGTATTTTGGGTATGTTTGACCTGTTCCTCTCCCTCTCTCTTCAGTATCCAATACCAGTATTTTGGGTATGTTTCAGCTGTTCCTCTCCCTCTCTCTTCAGTATCTAATACCAGTATTTTGGGTATGTTTCAGCTGTCCTCTCCCTCTCTCTTCAGTATCCAATACCAGTATTTTGGGTATGTTTCAGCTGTTCCTCTCCCTCTCTCTTCGGTATCTAATACCAGTATTTTGGGTATGTTTCAGCTGTTCCTCTCCCTCTCTCTTCAGTATGTAATACCAGTATTTTGGGTATGTTTCAGCTGTTCCTCTCCCTCTCTCTTCAGTATCTAATACCAGTATTTTGGGTATGTTTCAGCTGTTCCTCTCCCTCTCTCTTCAGTATCCAATACCAGTATTTTGGGTATGTTTCACCTGTTCCTCTCCCTCTCTCTTCAGTATCCAATACCAGTTCGCTTGGTTAAAGAGTTGGCATTTCTGCATTAAATTTGTGGATAGCAAATAGTTTATTTTGTAAACTTTGTTAACATTAAAATCAAGCTCAGAAATAAGCAGTTAGTGAAGGGAAGGGGTTATTTCCTAATTCCTTTCAACCTCCGGCCCAGAAGAGCAAAGGCATTTATTAGCAACTCATCATGGGCATTTAACTGTGCACAACATCCCCACTGTTGCAATCACAGACAAACAAGCAAAACCACAGAGGCAGGGTCCCTGCACAATTTTGTTGATTATTTTGTCAAATCACACAAATGAATTAAATCCATTATCATACACATACAAATCGATATTATTACTGAATCAACAATGCTGAAATTGATAAAAATAACCAAATGGCAAATAAGAGAGACTTTAATGCTTAGTATTTATTAATTCTTTGACAAGAATTTTAGCGCAATGTGTGAGACTACACATGTCCCTAAAGCCTGTATGGAACGCTGCCAAATTTGGCCCCCACACAATTGGTGGAAACGTGACAAGCGTCCCAATGAAAAATAAATTATGCTGCTTTAAGCCTTCATAAGCTAGGTCGGCAAGGAAAGTTCAGTTCGCAAATACATATCACTGCTCCTATTTTCTAAAATTACAAGTCCCGTTTATCTAGATATTGAGACAGGCCACATAGTTCTTGCAGTCAAGTCAAAATTACGTCAAGCTCACCATGTCAGTAAATAGCTGGAAAAAGTAAAGACTCTCCTAAAATTCAGCATTTTGGAAGCTGATCCAGCATGAGGGAAAAAAATGACCAGCCTTTGGGAAACACTGAATATGCATGAGTGTATCCTCGTTCATCCGAAGAATATTTGGGCTAAGGCTGAAATTTTTTTTAAAAGTTGTTATGGACTATGGTAACTGCCATGAAACCTTATAAGTTAAGTGTATTTTGCATATAATGGCATTTTTAAGGGTTTTTAAAACTGTCCATAATCAGTACCGGATTTTTTCAATTGAATTAAATTTCATATCATGACACTTTATTTATTTATTCATTTATTTCATATTTTATACCCAGGTGGCTCCTTCAGTGGTTAACTCTTACAGTGTCAAGGGGTTTTGCTTGTTCCCAAATTCTACCAAATCATGAACAATGCTTGCTTTTCAAATGCTGTAAGTCTTCAACAGTAATTTCTATACAGATAGGTTGTACACAAAAGTTGTAGAAAATTTATAACCCTTTCAAAAGATTCCAAATATTTCCATTAATTAAATGTCTTGCATGAAAGTCACTTGGAAATAGAAATGAGCTTCCCTCTTGACCTTTCGGTTTTCATTGCTCATTTGTTTGCTTTTGTTTTATGCTAAAATAAGAATGGATCCTTTCCAAAATCTGTAATTTTCCCAAAAATATCCTATGGTAGCATATAGTGACTGATAGATATTTTAAATACTATATTTAACCTCTAGACTTTGACATATTTTCATGACCATATCCATTATTCTAAGTGGAGTAATGGTCCATTAAAAATGTAAAGTCTCTTGGGCACATATACGTGCCATCGCACTTTAAGATCGAAAACACTATTCTGAGAAGGCCTGGCACATAATACAATTACAAAACATAACAAACAGAAGATCAATGGATGAACAGGTATTTATCTATTAGAATTACTGTTTTTGATTGGTCAATGTTCCAATTAGGGTAAGATGGAAAAAATATGCCTGTGTGAATAAATTAGAAAAGGGGCATTGAAACGACGAGCGCACAAACAAAATGGCAGCACGCATTAAGTCAGTGCACTGCACGTACATGTACCGCATATGTATCACAAAAAGTTCTTCATTGTCGTCATGAGGGGGGAGGGGAGAAGGGGGATATGGATGACTCCTGCCCATTGACATATAATCAATTTACTAGACGAAAAACAGCACACGCGGATATCATTACGCGAATGGCATTAGGCCCCGCCTCTTTTAGATCATTTTAAGGGCCCGATATACACCCGTTATCACAATGATATCGATAACACTGTTGCATTATTCATATCTTTTGTGCGTATCAGTTTTATTGTGACACTTTGATTAAATGTGCATTTCTTGCACATTTATTGTACATTAACTGCGAATGCGGAAGCTGATGCGTGTAATGTTTCATAACGCGTACAGACAAATGCTACTAGTTGGAAGCATCTTACAAAATGAATTATTCATTTTTGATCATAAATATTAATGGTGCTTAGGTCGGCCTTCTAATGGATCTGGACAAAATGGCGGAGCTCTAGGGGCCTGCTCCTGCCATACTGTGTTACCTATAGAGGGCAGCCTCTTTGCCCTCTCCCAGTCAGTGACCAGTGCTTCTCAGGCAATCAAAACCAAGGATTTTACTGAAATTGTCAGAGAATGACAACTTGTCAGTGCTGACAACTTTCATGAAAGGGTGCCCTGGACTTATTTGGGATTAAGCCTTGCTCTGCAATTGAGTACTTGATCCACTTCGAGAAGTGGGTTACAGGTGGAGTAAGTCCTTACGAGGATTAACAACGTCGTGCTAGAATTGTGCAATATTTCAGCGTGATTAAACATACATGTTTTGCAAAATTTTCCTGCTGAGGTTTAATTTTCCATGCGTACTGGTACCTCTGCATTATTTTATTGAACAAATTTCTGCACTAGAGGTGTGAAATACGGTCCATCGTGTGAAAGGGTGTTGGAACTATGGAAATGAGTGTGAATGTGAGCTTCAGTCATGGTAAATATGAAGGGTATCATCTTGATCCACACTAATTTCACTTCACTTTACTTTGGCTGTTGTCTCCTTTCCTACCTTTTTTTTTTTTTTTTTTTTACTTACATTAACAAAAAAACGGCTGGTACACCAGACTGATCAACACACCCATTCGAGACAAGCCCCCCCCCCCCCCCCCCGGTTTCCCTGAATGGGTGTGTTAATTTCTCATTTCACTCCCCACACGCAACCCACCCTTTCGAGACAACGGGGGGGGGGGGGGGGGGGGGGGGGGGGGGGGGGGGGCTTCTCTCGAAAGGGTGCGGCCATCCCCGTTCCCTCCCCGCTCCCATCCCGCTCCGCGCACGCACCCTTTCGACATAAGCCTTGCTGTGTATATTTCATTAGTAAGTTTGCATTAAAATTTATTTCTATTTTATGGAAAAACAATCTATAGGTCAGCAGAGTATTGAAGCCAGATGGACGATTCCTCTCTATTACCTTCTCGCAGCCACACTTCAGGCGCCCTCTCTTGGCGAGATCCATGTTCAAGTGGGATGTTCAGTTGACAACTATTGGAGAACATTTTCACTTTTTCTTCTTTGCCATGGAGAAAGACAAAGATATGAGCACCAAAGACGAAGAACTTCAAAGGGACTTTATGCTGAAAAGGCAGTCTAATGCACCAGGATGTTTCAAGGGACAATACATGAATTTGAAAGATGAAGAGACTGAGGAATCATTCTTGTCTGCTTTTAATTTATAACAGCTAGCAATTTTAAGCTATTAACAGAATCATTCCTGATTGCTCTTTAACACTATTATACAAGCTGAGAGTCTTGTGTTTTTATGTCTCCGCCCACCGAAGGTGGGTGCCTGAGGCATTATGTTTTCGGGTTCCGTCCGTCCATCTGTCCTTCTGTCTGTCCCGTTTTCATTCTTGTAATGACTTAAGAAGCATTTGACAGATCAACTTCAAACCTGGCTCATGTATGTATATATGAGGGATGATGATCAGATTAGATTATTAGTTCACAGGGTCAAAGGTCAGAGGTCATAATATACATAAAAATGGCCCGTTCTCGTGATGACTAAAGAGCCATTTGATGGATCAGCTTCAAACTTGGCTCATGTATGCACATGGAAGGGACAGTGATTTGGTTAGATTTTGGGGTTACGAGGCCAAAGGTCAAAGGTTAGAGGTCATATACATGAAAATGGCTCATTCTCGCGAAAGCTTAACCATTTGGTGGATCAACTTCAAACTTGGCTCATGTATGTATGGGAGGGACATTGATCTGATTTGATTTTGGAGTCACGAGGTCAAAGGTCAAAGGTTATAGAGGTCATATACATAAAATGGCTCATTCTCGCGATAACTTATCATTTGACGGATCAGCTTCAAACTTGGCTCATGTATGCATATGGGAAGGACAATGATCTAAGTATGCATTCGGTGTCGTGCAAATGTGGCAGTAACTATCAGTTATTTAATTTTATTTGAATATAAACTTAAGGAATCGATTTTTGTCAACACTGTATCTGATTTCATAGAGGACTTTTTAGGCCTTCCCCCTTTCACAGATTGTGCATTATGTATTTGGGTTCCCCTTCGTTTGTCCATCCATTTGTCTTGCTTTTTTATTCAATATCTCAACCATTTGAAGTATGAATTTAAAACTGATATGTATCACCATATGGCCTCGTTTTTGTTTTTTTCTCTGTGTGTGAAGGTCAAAGGTCAAAGGTCACAGGTCAAAGTCTAAACTTTAAGAGTTAGCCTATAGTTAACATGATATCTCAAGAGCCAGTTGAGGTGTATAAACTTCACACTTAGTGCTAGACTGCTTGTTGCATCACCGTAGGAAGATTAGATTTTTGGGTGTGTAGGTTAAAGGTCAGAGGTCACTGAAGTCAATTTCTGAAATTTTCGGGTTGTAGCCTTGTTAATGCAAAATCACGAGAACCAAGTAATAAACTTCAAGGTTAAGTACAGTTTTGGTAGGTCCTCAAAAACTGTTACAGATTTCTTGGAGTTTTACTGGATACCAGGGGCGTAGACAGCGGGGGGGGGGGGGGGGGGATGAGGGGTATGCATCCCCCCCACCTCACAAGGTGGGGGGATGACATGTACAATCATCCCCCAGGTTAAGGATGTTTGCTTACACTTAAAGACATTGGCTAACGTTGTTATGATTTTTAAAAATCTTGTTTTCTTACTTGAAAATGGGATAAACTTAAGGGTTATAGTGTAAAAATACCAGTCTGAAAGTTTCAAAGTATAATATCCACAGGAAGTATTTTTAAATATCAAAAATGTGAACCAATGTTTGAAAACTATACGAGGGTCGGTTGCACAGAATAGACATAAGGAGTGCGCATGCGGGTATGACTCACCTTACCGTACTGTGTGTAATAGCGTATCATGCTGCGGGAGGCACATAACAGCATTTTCAAATTCAAGCAAAGTGGTCCTCTTAGTGATTGTCTCGTGAGATGAAGGATAATAAAATCGCCGTTTGCGTCTACATTGCACTTTTTCATTCCAAATTATGGTTCGTTTCAGTGTTTTTGAGTACAAATACAAGTACTCATACACATGTTTCATCTTAGTTTGAGAATTTTTTTAAATCAGCTACTCACAAAGTAAGCCAATGCCTTTAAACTGAATTAACATGTTTAGAAATGATAGGAACAGCAATAATGATAATGATAATTATTATCATTTTAACAACAACAATAACAAAAACAACAACAACAATAATAATAATAGTAATGATAATAATAATAATAATAATGATGATAGTAATTATTAATGTATTATTATTATTATTATGCTTATGATAATAGTTATCACCATCATCATCATCATCATGATCGTTAATGTGACTGAAATGACAATTACTATCATAACTATATCGATCATTATTCTCATTTAAAAAATTCTCAAACTAAGATGAAACATGTGTATTAGTACTTGTATTTGTATGCAGAAACCTTGAAACCAACCATAATTTGAAATGAAAAACAGTCAATAAGATGCAAATGCTGATTTTATTAGTGTTGGTCTCACAAGACACTTTAGCTCGAGGAGCATTTTCAACCAATTCAAATAAAAACCGGTGGTTGCACCTCTCTTCCTGTACTATACATGATATGCATACAACACACACACACGCCAAACACACATACCACCGTGCTGTATAGTACATGTACATGATATGCATACACATACACTCTGCAGGTGAACTCTGTGCACATGTCCTGTCTGTGCAACCGACCACTATATTTTCTTCAAACATTGGTTTACATTTTTAATATTTAAAAATACTTACTGTCGACGTTATACTTTGAAACTTTCAGACAGGTATTCTAAAACTATAACTTTTGTTTTTTATACCATTGTCAAGTAACAAAATGAGAATTTTTAAAATTCTCACAATGTTAGCCTTTTACTTTAAGTGTGAGTTCGACAGAAAAAAAAACGGCAAAAAAGTTGATCACCCCCCCCCCCCCCCACCCCCCACTCCTCAAAGTGGATTTATGCCAGTGCTATGCATTCGGGTGTATGTTTGTGCGTGTGTGTGTATCTGTATACGAAATTGATCCTCGATTTCTTGTGAACGGCAAATCATCCCCCCCCCCCCCCAGGTTAAGAACCTGTCTACGCCACTGCTGGATACTACAGTAGTTCTGTTCAGTTTCAGTTTAGTTTATTTCATAATTCACGTACTTGTAAATAATCGCGGGGGGGGGGGGGGGGGGGTCACTTCCATTGAAGAGTGGACAGTGTCACAAGCAAGTCATTTTTAATTTAGCATTAAAGCCAAATTCTAAAATTTGTTTATTTTACATAGAAAAATATTAACAGAAAAATTGATTAATGGTGTAATTCTGGAAGTTTTGTTTAAATAGAGAAAAAAAAGATGTAAAAAGTAATGATAAATCACTCATTTTGGCCTTGTGATGGCAGTATTGCTAATTCAGTTGTATAATAAAATCCTATGTATTTAGTTACTTTAACTAGGAAGGGCAATAATGTATTCAGCTCTTGCAGGTCCTTTTGTTGTAGGTTCCAGGTTCTAGTAACAGGTGGAATAAACACTTGACATTCCAAGACCCGCCCGAGGTCTATTGATTGTACAGTGCACCTAATTGCTCTGCATAGAGAGTAGGATCACTTTCATTTTGTTACTCTTTGAGAGAGGTTGTGTTCTGAGGAGCAAGGAAGAAATGACCCTCAGTTTTGGAGGAGTTTTCCTACCCACAATGGTGGTGAGTCTATTTGATATTTTTATCAGTAAATTTCAGCTAAAAAAAAGAAGAAATATTAGATTCTTCAATCTAATTAAAAGGTTATTTTGGTCTGTAATTTTGATCCAGATCTTGTTGTAATAATTCTATCAAACAGATGCCTGTTTCCTGTCAGTAACTTAGGCATAATTATTACGCTGTGAGTTTTTAATAATTTCCGGCTTTAAATAATTATCACAATTATATTGTGGTGATGGAATGGTTGTATTTCAGTATTTTTCAGAAGTGAATTTATGTCAACTTTTTAGGATTGATACATTTTGCTGATGAATTAATAGTATCTAGATATTTTGTCGATGCTTATTAAATAATAAGAAAGACATGTATTGATCAAATGATTAATAAAAGTAATATTTGAAATGTTGAAAGTTAGGATTTGCCGTTTTGGATAATGGGAATTTATTCAATTTTCAAGGGTTCTTTGGTCAGGGAGCTGTTACCCATGGTCAGCCATTATATTCTAGGGCTACGTTAGAAGCCTTCAGTTATTGTCAGCCCTGAGCCACGATGATTTATCCTGAGTTTTCAACCTTGAGTTCTTCTTGAGTTCTTCTCGACGTCATGCGTCAGGTCGAAAGTACCTAATCTTCAACATCCAATTAGGGGTTTGTGGGACATGGAAATAATTTCAGTGTTCAGTGTTTTACAATTAGAAATCACGTTTTTGTACTAAGAATCATGTTGATATCAACTTAATATCTGTAAACAACTATGAATGTACTTTTTTGCACCTAGAATGAGAGTAGGCCTGTTCCTGACTGAACCGGTATGAATGTGCGCAAGCAGGTTGGCAGCCTTCTTGTATTGTTTTAGTTCCTTTGGGGGTACCTCTTCGTGTAATGTTAGCCGTATATGGATTAAATCAATGTTATTTAAACACCCTAGCAAGAAAGTATGTTTCCAATTCAATTGTACATTTCACAAAGATGTTTTTCCTTTTTTAAAAATATGATACGATTGTTGCAGAATGATGTCCATAATGTATCTATTTAATTAGAAGACTTTGTGTTATGTTAAAAATACTAGAGCCCAAATATTTTCAACCACTGATATGTGATTCTGTGCGTGAACGCTACTTAATTCCGCCTAGAATATGGCTGCAGTAAACTTTTTATGCCTCCGCCCACCGTAGGTGGTGGCCGGAGGCATTATGTTTTCGGGTCGTCCGTCCGTCCGTCCGTCCCGTTTGCGCGTTTCCGTTTTACACCACAGCCTAGGCAGTTTTTCGATTAATTGCATCAAACGTGCTGGTTTCAAAGTCTAGGTTTTGTTTCAGCTGTTTACACGCGCCAAGTATGAAAACGAAATGTTACATATCGGCGCGTATGGTTGGCCGTTCCCGCCAAAACGCATGCCAAAACCATACGCGTGCAAGTCAGAACGTACGCATGGTTCTTTCATAACGTACGCGTGGATCTGTCATAACGTACGTATGGTCTTGACAGAACGTACGTGTGGACATTTTCTATTATTCTCCTATGACATTCTAAACGTACGCATGGTTTTGGCATAACGTACGCGTGGTTCTGTCATTACATACGCGTGGTTCTGTCATTACGTACGCGTTGTTCCCGGAAAAATAATTAACTCATAGACCAAACCACGCGTACGTAATGACAGAAGCACGCGTACGTTATGCCATAACCATGCGTGCGTAATGACAAGACCAAGCGTACGTAATTCAGTACATTTCAGTACAACAGTCGTACAACCAATGAGAAAGCTTGTTGTATAATTGAACGTATGAAGCTGAATTCGATCCCGCCATTCTTTCAATTGCAACCTGCTGAGCATGTAAAGTTGTATACTGCACCTCTCTAACAGTTAACTTGACTTGGATTGCATGTAGTTAGGTTAGACCGTAATAATTTGAGTCGAAAGTTAACAAGCGGAGTGAGGCAGCGTGGTTGCCAGGCTCCATGTGGTTATAATGGGCATGCATATATATATATATATATGTATGCATGCATATATATATAAATGTATGCATGCACATATGCAAGCGCACACTCGATCGGACCTATGGCTATACCCCGCATATATATATAACGAGAAATTTGATTGGCCATTCCAACATCTGTGTTAAAAGTTACGAACCGTTGCGTACGTTATGACACAACCACGCGTACGTTATGACAGAACCACGTGTACGTTATGACAGAACCACGCGTACGTTATGACAGAACCATGCACGCGTACATTATGACTATACTACGCATACGTAATGACTATACGACGCGTACGTTATGACTATATTAAGCATGCGTAATGACAGAACCACGTGTACGCAATGACAGAACCACGTGTACGTAATGACAGAACCACGCGTACGTTATGCCAAAACCATACGTACGTTAAGAATGTCATAGAAGTATAATAGAAAATGTCCATACGTACGTTATGACAGATCCACGCGTACGTTATGAAAGAACCATGCGTACGTTCTGACTTGCACGCGTATAGTTTTGGCATGCGTTTTGGCGGGAACGGCCAACCATATGCGCGCGATCGTGTACGTACGTACGTGTGTACTCTCTGCATGCACTGCATATATATATGCGCATGTACTGCACTTCACTTGATTTGTCTGCTCGTCGATTATGTCTCGTCTAAGTTAGAATCTTAATTCTAATGTAGGAGAAAGAAGGATGCATGGAAAGTAGAAATACATTAAGAAAAGGGAAACGAATAGATAAAAGAAGAAAAAAGAAAAAATACATAGAATTAATCTGTTCTGTCTACATGTATTTTTCCTCTCATCTATCCTCCCTCTCCATATGTTTTTGTTTTGTTTTGTTTTGTTTCTTTCATGTTTCCTTACGTATTTCATTTCGTCTATCTTAATTCTCTTCCCTCATTCTTTTATCCTTCCATCTATCTACTTCTCTTTCTTTTCTCCTTTAGATTTAGGTCAGGCTCGGCGCAGCTCGTTCGCGCACGTACATTATTATAATGCATATGCAGTGGATATTGCCGTGGCTGTCGTCTCTGCACTGCACTAGCACAAGGTACGAGTGCACTGCGTGCATATATGGTTCAACCTGACGCTTTCAACGAACTACGCTACCCACCAAGTGTGTGCTGAGGACTTAGACTCTTTCACCCGAGCACTTCTAGGATTTTTTCGTGAAACTGCCTAGGAAACGCGCGTCCCGTTTTCGTTCTTGCGATAACTTAAGAACCGTTTGACAGATCAACTTCAAACTTGGCTCGTGTATGCATATGGGAGGGACAATGATCTGATTAGATTTTGGAGTCTCACGGTCAAAGGTCAAGGTCATAGAGGTAATAATACACATGAAAATGACTCGTTCTCGCGATAACTTAAAGAGGCCAACAAATGGAAAATCATGGGGAAAACGAATTTGCAAAAGGCTTGTTTACCTGTACACTATAATCCGTCCGTTATGCGAGCCCGTCGGACTAATGCAACATAAGTTCAGAGAGCACGAAGTTTACCGAACTCAACCTAGTCATACACTTCTGGTTCTCACATTTCTCAACAACTCTAAGTGTTTAGACTCTTAACGGGTCTCATCGCGTTCACTTGAAGAAACGTCCTTTACAATGCTCCAGCATTTCAAAATACAAAATATAGTTTACTTCAGGTTTGATAGTCTAGCCATTAAACCCCATTGCCTTTCCCCGGCACGTCGTCGCCGCTGATTACGTAACACCTCTTATGCTCTCTCAGGGAGCTGGCCATGTAATTGTTTTTCCATATGACTAGCTGTTTATTAGCTTTTTCATTGCGTGAAATTTGAAACACGTACGGCAATAAATCACAGTTGTTTAGAATGGATTATCCCTTTTCTTGAAACTCGAGCGGCCGACTGTATTCTCCCTCTCTCATCTGAGATCACTCTGCCTTTCCCCATGATTTCTCATTTTCTAGCCCCTTTAAGAACCATTTGACAGATTGGCTTCAACTTGGCTCATGTATGTACATGGAAGGGACAATGATCTGATTAGATTTTGGGGTCTCCAGGTCAAAGGTCAAAGGTCATAGAGGTCATTATGTACATAGAAATGGTTCGTTTTCACCATAACTCAACAACCATTTGACCGATAAACCTCAAACTTGGCACAGGTATGCATATGGGAGGGACAATGATCTGATTAGATTTTGGGGTCTCCAGGTCAAAGGTCAAAGGTCATAGAGGTCATTATGTACATAGAAATGGTTCGTTTTCACCATAACTCAACAAGCATTTGACCGATCAACCTCAAACTTGGCACAGGTATGCATATGGGAGGGACAATGATCTGATTAGATTTTGGGGACTCCAGGTCAAAGTTCAAAGGTCATAGAGGTCATTATGTACGTAGAAATGGTTCGTTTTCACCATAACTCAACAACCATTTGACCGATCAACCTCAAACTTGGCACAGGTATGCATATGGGAGGGACAATGATCTGATTAGATTTTGGGGTCTCCAGGTCAAAGGTCAAAGGTCATAGAGGTCATTATGTACATAGAAATGGTTCGTTTTCACCATAACTCAACAACCATTTGACCGATCAACCTCAAACTTGGCACAGGTATGCATATGGGAGGGACAATGATCTGATTAGATTTTGGGGTCTCAAGGTCAAAGGTCAAAGGTCATAGAGGTCATTATGTACATAGAAATGGTTCGTTCTTGTGATAACTCGGTAACCATTTGACGGTTGAACAAACTTGGCTCATGTATGCATATGGAAAGGACAATGCTCTCATTAGATTAGGGGGTCACAAGGTCAAAGGTCAAGGTCAAAGATGTCATTGTATAAATGATAATAAATCAACATGAAGTGCCATTTATTTCTGATTTGGTAATGGCGGAGGCATAAAGTGGTCGAAGATTCATCTAGTTTTTTTTAAAGATGGGCCTAAATGAATATATATACCGCTGTTAGTACCATTCTTAATGAATGTAAGACCAAGTTTTCAATCATTTAGATAACGAAGTTGACATTTCCTTGATTTTCAGTACTAAACCCTGACCTGTAATCCCCTCTAATTGCAAAAATATGTTTAAACTCTAGCTATTCTACATCCCTACAAAACCCCAATTTTATGGAAGTATCACACATCAGTGTACCCCGTTTCGTTTCATCAAAGGTTTAATTCACAAGATTGACAACGCTATTAAAGTTCCGTATCACCGCGCACACACACACAATTACTACATAGTTCAATTTACATATTCTGTGTAAGTTATCTTGGGTGGCATATCCTGTATCCATACAGATTCATGCAAATTATGCAAATTGCTCAAGGTTTGTTCATAAACTACATAGGAACCTAAATCAATGAAAACAACTTCACCGGAAAGAACTTTCCAAGGTTTGTAAATTGTCAAACCGACTAGTACGTAACTCGCTCACCACCACATTCAGCCCATGTGGTAATGCTTCAACTACCCCATTGTTAGCAGAGGTAGTTACAACCCAATGTAAGAAAAGGCGCATTTGATTGACGAATTGTACAAGGGTATAATGCAGGACCAGATTTTGGACTCTAGAATACAGAACTTTCTTTGGCCTTGACTTCGGAGGGCCAGAAGAGGTAAGGCACAAAAGTGAAATTGCGAGCGCAGCGAGCAAGGAATATTATATAGAATCTGCTTCACTAGCCGCTCTTTCTTTGGGGGGAAGGGGTGATTAGATCAAACTTAAGCTGTTGTTGTTGATTCTTATTTCTGCATCTCTTCCAGCAAAATTTAATGTGGAGGTGTTTTTGGTAGATTCTTGTAGTGATTTTAAATCGTGTATTTTTTAATTTTTCAAACGAGGTGTTGGTTGGTTGATTGATGGTTGATTGATTTTGTAAGAATGAACAAATCTAGTCACGTCTGACCAGTGTTGTAGTGCCTTAATTGATGCCCGGCCTTGGCCTTAAGGCGCCTTAAGGTCTGTTTTTTCAATGCCTTGGCCTTGAGCATGCCTTGGCCTTGGCCTTGAGGGTTTGAAGCCTTGAAAATCTCCAGAAAATCTCCAGAAAATTCAAGGCATATGGAATTTTGATACTATGCAAGTACAATTTTAAATATTTTGCTTGTTTTATGCAGTAATAGCTACATGTATATTAATCAAATACAAGATGTATGTAGTCATAACACAGGCTTGGGAAATTCATATAAAATTTTGGGTTAATATAAGAAGATGATAATAATTACAAAGTAATAACAACAATAGTAATAGTAAAATAATGATAAAGATACATGTAATGATACTGAAAAAATCATGTGATGATGAAGATGATGATGATGATGGTGATAATAATAATAATGAAGGTAAAATTGATAACACAAACAACACAGAAGCATCTCTATGCTTTGTTTTGCATAATACTTCCATACAGTTTCTAAAAATTGCTTTCCATTTTGCGAATCGTGAAAATGGAATTTTGTAAACAAGTATGCTATTTCATTATGTAGCGGCCTGCGGGTCCTTGGGTAAGTGCGTTGTGCATTACAGAAACCACTGAATGTGTTACAATATTTCTTATCACCAATAATCTTTTTTTTTTTATTTGCTTGAAGAAAGGGGGGTGGGGATTGTTAGGCCCTATGAGGATACATATAGTGTGCATTGCAAAGACCAGTGAACGTTCTAGTACATGCTTTCCAAATACTTTTAGAAAGCATACCTGCCAATTGTCCCTATTTAATAGGGACAATCCCGATTTTTTGGTAAAAGAAAGAGCCACTTCTACCACTGTGTCCCTCTTTTTGCAAAAATCTGTCTGTAGTAATGTATAGGAAATTCAGAAATGTCCGTATTTTCAGCCTCCGCCTTTTCATTTGTCCCTATTTCTTGGGTTTCAGGGTTGGCAGGTCTGAGGAAGTTTAACGGATGTCAGATTGACATACAGTTTAAAGTAGTTTTTGTTTCAACTGAGTTTTGAAACCTTGTGTACAATGTATAGTTTGTATCTTTTGGATCTTTTACTCTGGTTTCCAGGAAGGGAAAATTTTCAAGTTCTGTTCCGATATAAAGACCTGAGTATTTAAAGTTTATGCTCTATCATTTCAAGCGTTTTTATCTATAATTATCCGTAGTCATAATTATATACATGCACATGCCACATTGTGCAACTACTCATTGCTCTGAAGTGAAGTGAAACAGGAAAATGTTTTACAAAATTGCTTTACGTGTACTTAAGACTAACTAGAAAAAAACTTCAAATTACTGGAAGCAACACTTCAGGCATAATAATGCATAACTGGTGTAAAAAAAAAAAAAAAAAAGAGGTTGAAGCCTTGGCATTGGCCTTGGGGGTTTGGGCCTTGACTACAACACTGCGTCGGATTCATACTTAGAAAAGCTTGGGTGTAATGTTTGTTATTTCTGCTAGTATATGGGTTAGGCCTATAGGCCTATATACTCTCAGGTAGGGCCGTACGCAGAAATTTTTTCCTGGGGGGGGGGGGGGACAAGATGCATAAAAATTTTCGAAGAAGCTCAAAAGCAATGGAGCGAAGCAACCGAGCTGATCACGAAGGCGCTTTTAAAAGTGAAAGTTGAGGTTTTACTGCACACTTTTCATGGATTTTTTGAAAATTTTCAGTAATAAAATGTAAGTTTTCAAAATTTCGGGGGGGGGGGGGGGGCAACTGCACCCCTAACCCCCCCCCCCCCCCCCCCCCGGCTGTGTATGGCCATGCTCTCGGGCACTTTATAGCTCCACGCTGAAGATCAGGCATTTCACAGGTTTGGGCCTACATCGACAGGAGAGGGCTGATTACCATTAAATAATTATTGGTGATGAACTCCTTTAATAAAAAAAAAGAGGTATCCTCGGAAGTGGGTAATTCCATTGATATTGGGCTTTGGGAGTTTTCAAATATCTTTTCATGAAATCTTTATTAAAGTTTTCTCATTGCATAAGCAGTATAAACAAATGTATAAAGTGATGGATACAAATATGTTCGACAAACAAGATGGAAAACAAAGATGTACAGAAATAAGTAAAACGTGTCTCCATCTTTATCCAAAAATAAAATAAACTTATCTAGTTGTATATAGTTTGTTTCTTTGATTTCATACTGATATCTTTTGAAGAGGTGGAAATGATAAGAAATACTTCAAACATCTAACTGAAACTATATAGTATTTAGAATACAAACAAAATAGAATAAATAAAATGGAATAATGATGATTTTCCACATGCTCCACTTCCAGACAGCTGGGCGCATAATCAGATATGAATAAAATAATATAGTACATTATGCACACACATTGACCTAAATGATATGATTTTGAGTTGAAAACAGCTGGATATGATGAAAAGCAAAACTTGTAGTTGCATGACATCAGTTACATTACATCATAATTGGGTCTTTATATAATCTGAATTTCTTGAATCATGGGGAGAAGTGGAATAATGGTAAGTGGGCAAAATGAGTTGAAGTATATAGACAAGAATATTGCCTCAACTCACGTTAAGAAAGGAAGCATGAAAGTGAATTGAAAGTGCTAGACGGTCTAAAAACAAAACAAAAAGATAGTGAAGAGGGGAGGAAAATGGAAGAGAGAGGATGTGAAAGAAGGTAGGTGTGTGTGTGTGTGTGTGAGGAAAAGGGAAAGAGTAAGAACAAGGAGGGGTAAAGAGGGTGTAAAACAGAGGAGAGAGGAGAGAGGGGAAGAGTGAAAGTTGAGTCCTGCTCGCTCTGTTTGAATTCACTTCATAAGTCTGTTAAGCAGATGTTTACAGTACGTGTATAGACTTTGGGAGTATGTAGCCAACAATTCATTCAAATGGGTTAGGGTGTAAATAATCATATTTGATCGATACAAGTCTGTCAAAACCGATTTCGAGAGAGAGAGAGAGTTGGGTTAGGGTTAGGGTTACCCAGTTAGAATTAAGTGCATGTTGTGTGCCCTTTTCTAACAATTCTGTGTATTTTGACACTAAGATCATTTACGTACAATAATTTTTACCAGAGATACAATATCTTACCTTTTCAGCAAAGGTCAATGACATCTGATCTCATTTTGGAGATCACAACTTGGTTCTTGGAGTAAAATTTCATTCTGCGTACTCTTTTCTAACGGTTATGGACATTTTGACATCAAGATCACCCACGTACCATACTTTTTACCTGAGATACAGTTGTTTTTTTTTCACATTTTCACAAAGCTCAATGACCTTTGACCTTAGAAAAAGCACTCCCCCTCCCCCTATCCCACCTAATTTTTTTTTTTTTTTTTTTTGGGGGGGGGGTAAATGTTGATACCCATACCTACTCAAATCAGTTGAAATTCCTTTTCATAAATTCTTTTTCACAGATCGGTCAAAAATATGGCTAATTTAGGGTTACTATCACATATAACAAGAGTTTTGAGAATACAATGTGTATAACAAGCCAGGCAGATGAGGTCCAGGGGGAAATACATGTACCACTGTTATTGGCAAGGGATTCTCTGACTCATATTTTGGCTTGCTTCTTGAACATGCATACATTGTAGAATGAAGAATGTAGAAAAATGAAAATAAGTTTAAAGGTGAGATTCAAAGAAAATCACGGAATAGGGTTATTATATATGGATGGAAACGGGGAAGTATGTAGAAGACAGTGGTGTTCATTATTGCTGCTGTAAATTCCAAGAAATTATCTAAAAACACGTTTTTTCCAAAAACGCCTCTCTGATTCTCAGAACCCGGAAGTGGCTGCGAGCGAAACGGGTCCCCAATGATGACGTATATGCATATGGACCATCTGCGGTCAGCTAGCCGCTTGCACGTAATAAAACATTGTGCACTGAGATGATAGCATGCACTTTTGATGGATTTTAGATGCTGTTAAGAGAGGAGGCAAAACTGCAGTGGCTTAATATTTACATTACCTCACTGACGAGTTGATTTTCTTTTCTTTTTTGGTCAAAGCAGAATTTAAAGTAGGAAATTGACATGAAAATGACAAAGAAAACCATGTCCCCGTGATGCAAACGTCAAACTACGTCCAAAAACGACGTTGCATCAAATTCTCAGACTCAGAGACAGAACTGATTAAGAGACGCGCTCGACAAATCATGATTATATGTAGAAGTTACCTAGATAATATTGTTTTCTAAGGAAAATTGATGCTTCTTGTAGAAACTATCTTGATCTACAACATTCCCCTTTTACTAAAATCTCGTATTTACTATGATAGGAATGGCTAGCTAGCATACAGAGACTGGACGTCACCACTGATCTCAGATAGTGTAGAGCCGGGGTGTAGAAGTGAACATCATACATATAATAGCTTCAAGTCTTTATCAAGGGTTTTTTTTGCCTGTAATACTCTGATTAAACGTGATTTCAATAAGGAATTTCATTCGAAAAATATTTTTCAAGGAATTTATTTTTTTTAGTGCAGGTTATGATGATTTTCAAGCAAATAAACAGTGAAAATAACCCAG
Source organism: Echinometra lucunter (assembly GCA_029962745.1). Taxonomy (NCBI): domain Eukaryota; kingdom Metazoa; phylum Echinodermata; class Echinoidea; order Camarodonta; family Echinometridae; genus Echinometra; species Echinometra lucunter. Next base: position 5,389,508 of record CM057156.1, read on the forward strand.
ATACGAAATTATAACTGAGCTAAGACTATCACCAAAGGCCTAATTGAATTACAAGCCAAATTACTCTCACCTTCACCTCACCTACTTCACCTCACCTACCTACTACATACAGACAATTGACTACTGAAATGCCGAGTATGGAAAAGTTAACTTGAGCTTATAAGCACATGTAAATATAAATTAGCTACTTAATAGAAAAGAAAAACAAATTGGCAGTAAGGTGATTACCGTTTCTATATTTTCTTCACACAAGTTCAAACTATTCACCAAGAAAACAATTTTAAATTCAAGAAAACAAAGTATTCCGTCTATCCCTCCGTCTTTCGTGAATTATAACACCCCTGAAATTAAAATGGTATGCCCCACAACCATGTACAAGGGAGACTGTTCTATCATATTATGGGATTTTTTCCCTAACTAAGTGCAAAAGGTAATCATTAAATTGTAGAATTTCTCCGACATTATGATATGAATAATGTTAAATAGAATGGTTGAAACATACTTTGTAAACATTCACAGAATGATGAATTCATACAAACAATGCAGAAACATCGTTTTAATCACTCCCTCAGACACGACACATCACATTCACCACATTCACAACACACCACATCACAGGCTATGTACCTACGATGACGTCACGGCTCTCGCATCGAGTTGGGCAACGTATGCACAGGCAACATTTGGGGGTCTGTTTTATCGATTTGTGACAGGCAATATTTTTTCCCACTTACTTTTCAAAAGTTTCAATCGGTTTCATAGTGATTTGTGCACCATAAACTTTATTTTGATATGAAATTCGAGCATATTCAAAACCTATGAATAGCAACTTTAACAAAACAAAAACTGAAAAAGAGTGACAAAGCGAAAGTACAATTCTAGCAAATTAGCATTACTTACATCACAACTTTTATGATAAACCAGGCAAAAATTACATTGGTGAAATTTCACTATGCGTCAGTAAAAGTGGAAAAACATTGCAATGTATAGTGAGAGAATCCACTCATTCCACTGTATAGTATTAGTGATGGTCAATGAACACAGATAGAGCAAGATGCATTGTACATTCTTCTTTCTCTAATGTGGGCTGCAATACCTGTAACAAGAACTGGAATGTTCTACCTTACATTCAACTGTATAGAGTACCTTTCCTTTGTTAACAGAATCAAATGTAATAATTAAACATGAATTAAAGACTTAATTTCAAAGCATTCCTTTGCAATTATTTGGTGAATGTGGCAGATTTGCCCTTACAGAAATCTTCAATGGTATTTCATTAGTATTCAGTGGTAGTTCATTGGTGACCAATGATATTTCAGTGGTATGTTCATTGAACAGTGGTAGTTCATTGGTGACCAATGGTATTTCAGTGGTATGTTCATTGAACAGTGGTAGTTCATTGGTGACCAATGGTATTTTTAGTGGTATGTTCATTGAACAGTGGTAGTTCATTGGTGACCAATGGTATTTTAGTGGTATGTTCATTGGTGACCAGTGGTATTTCAGTGGTAGTTCATTGGTGACCAATGGTATTTCAGTGGTAGTTCATTGGTGACCAATGGTATTTCAGTGGTAGTTCATTGGTGACCAATGGTATTTCAGTGGTATGTTCATTGAACAGTGGTAGTTCATTGGTGACCAATGGTATTTCAGTGGTATGTTCATTGAACAGTGGTAGTTCATTGGTGACCAATGGTATTTCAGTGGTATGTTCATTGAACAGTGGTAGTTCATTGGTGACCAATGGTATTTTAGTGGTATGTTCATTGGTGACCAATGGTATTTCAGTGGTAGTTCATTGGTGACCAATGGTATTTCGGTGGTAGTTCATTGGTGACCAATGGTATTTCAGTGGTATGTTCATTGAACAGTGGTAGTGTAATGGTGTCCTGATGGTGTTGTTCAGTGGTAGATTGTAATTTAATGGTGTTCCCTTGTAGTTCCCTTGTAGTGGT
>CM057156.1:5391962-5419534 GCA_029962745.1 Echinometra lucunter
ACTGCCTAGGAAACGCGCGTCCCGTTTTCGTTCTTGCGATAACTTAAGAACCGTTTGACAGATCAACTTCAAACTTGGCTCGTGTATGCATATGGGAGGGACAATGATCTGATTAGATTTTGGAGTCTCACGGTCAAAGGTCAAGGTCATAGAGGTAATAATACACATGAAAATGACTCGTTCTCGCGATAACTTAAAGAGGCCAACAAATGGGAAATCATGGGGAAAACGAATTTGCAAAAGGCTTGTTTACTTGTACACTATAATCCGTCCGTTATGCGAGCCCGTCGGACTAATGCAACAAAAGTTCGGAGAGCACGAAGTTTACCGAACTCAACCTAGTCATACACTTCTGGTTCTCACATTTCTCAACAACTCTAAGTGTTTAGACTCTTAACGGGTCTCATCGCGTTCACTTGAAGAAACGTCCTTTACAATGCTCCAGCATTTCAAAATACAAAATATAGTTTACTTCAGGTTTGATAGTCTAGCCATTAAACCCCATTGCCTTTCCCCGGCACGTCGTCGCCGCTGATTACGTAACACCTCTTAGGCTCTCTCAGGGAGCTGGCCATGTAATTGTTTTTCCATATGACTAGCTGTTTATTAGCTTTTTCATTGCGTGAAATTTGAAACACGTACGGCAATAAATCACAGTTGTTTAGAATGGATTATCCCTTTTCTTGAAACTCGAGCGGCCGACTGTATTCTCCCTCTCTCATCCGAGATCACTCTGCCTTTCCCCATGATTTCTCATTTTCTAGCCCCTTTAAGAACCATTTGACAGATTGGCTTCAACTTGGCTCATGTATGTACATGGAAGGGACAATGATCTGATTAGATTTTGGGGTCTCCAGGTCAAAGGTCAAAGGTCATAGAGGTCATTATGTACATAGAAATGGTTCGTTTTCACCATAACTCAACAACCATTTGACCGATCAACCTCAAACTTGGCACAGGTATGCATATGGGAGGGACAATGATCTGATTAGATTTTGGGGTCTCCAGGTCAAAGGTCAAAGGTCATAGAGGTCATTATGTACATAGAAATGGTTCGTTTTCACCATAACTCAACAACCATTTGACCGATCAACCTCAAACTTGGCACAGGTATGCATATGGGAGGGACAATGATCTGATTAGATTTTGGGGACTCCAGGTCAAAGTTCAAAGGTCATAGAGGTCATTATGTACATAGAAATGGTTCGTTTTCACCATAACTCAACAACCATTTGACCGATCAACCTCAAACTTGGCACAGGTATGCATATGGGAGGGACAATGATCTGATTAGATTTTGGGGTCTCCAGGTCAAAGGTCAAAGGTCATAGAGGTCATTATGTACATAGAAATGGTTCGTTTTCACCATAACTCAACAACCATTTGACCGATCAACCTCAAACTTGGCACAGGTATGCATATGGGAGGGACAATGATCTGATTAGATTTTGGGGTCTCAAGGTCAAAGGTCAAAGGTCATAGAGGTCATTATGTACATAGAAATGGTTCGTTCTTGTGATAACTCAGTAACCATTTGACGGTTGAACAAACTTGGCTCATGTATGCATATGGAAAGGACAATGCTCTCATTAGATTAGGGGGTCACAAGGTCAAAGGTCAAGGTCAAAGATGTCATTGTATAAATGATAATAAATCAACATGAAGTGCCATTTATTTCTGATTTGGTAATGGCGGAGGCATAAAGTGGTCGAAGATTCATCTAGTTTTTTTTAAAGATGGGCCTAAACGAATATATATACCGCTGTTAGTACCATTCTTAATGAATGTAAGACCAAGTTTTCAATCATTTAGATAACGAAGTTGACATTTCCTTGATTTTCAGTACTAAACCCTGACCTGTAATCCCCTCTAATTGCAAAAATATGTTTAAACTCTAGCTATTCTACATCCCTACAAAACCCCAATTTTATGGAAGTATCACACATCAGTGTACCCCGTTTCGTTTCATCAAAGGTTTAATTCACAAGATTGACAACGCTATTAAAGTTCCGTATCACCGCGCACACACACACAATTACTACATAGTTCAATTTACATATTCTGTGTAAGTTATCTTGGGTGGCATATCCTGTATCCATACAGATTCATGCAAATTATGCAAATTGCTCAAGGTTTGTTCATAAACTACATAGGAACCTAAATCAATGAAAAAACTTCACCGGAAAGAACTTTCCAAGGTTTGTAAATTGTCAAACCGACTAGTACGTAACTCGCTCACCACCACATTCAGACCATGTGGTAATGCTTCAACTACCCCACTGTTAGCAGAGGTAGTTACAACCCAATGTAAGAAAAGGCGCATTTGATTGACGAATTGTACAAGGGTATAATGCAGGACCAGATTTTGGACTCTAGAATACAGAACTTTCTTTGGCCTTGACTTCGGAGGGCCAGAAGAGGTAAGGCACAAAAGTGAAATTGCGAGCGCAGCGAGCAAGGAAAATTATATAGAATCTGCTTCACTAGCCGCTCTTAAAGTTCTTTGGGGGGAAGGGGTGATTAGATCAAACTTAAGCTGCTGTTGTTGATTCTTATTTCTGCATCTCTTCCAGCAAAATTTAATGTGGAGGTGTTTTTGGTAGATTCTTGTAGTGATTTTAAATCGTGTATTTTTTAATTTTTCAAACGAGGTGTTGGTTGGTTGATTGATGGTTGATTGATTTTGTAAGAATGAACAAATCTAGTCACGTCTGACCAGTGTTGTAGTGCCTTGATGCCCGGCCTTGGCCTTAAGGCGCCTTAAGGTCTGTTTTTTCAATGCCTTGGCCTTGAGCATGCCTTGGCCTTGGCCTTGAGGGTTTGAAGCCTTGAAAATCTCCAGAAAATCTCCAGAAAATTCAAGGCATATGGAATTTTGATACTTTGCAAGTACAATTTTAAATATTTTGCTTGTTTTATGCAGTAAGAGCTACATGTATATTAATCAAATACAAGATGTATGCAGTCATAACACAGGCTTGGGAAATTCATATAAAATTTTGGGTTAATATAAGAAGATGATAATAATTACAAAGTAATAACAACAATAGTAATAGTAAAATAATGATAAAGATACATGTAGTAATGATACTGAAAAAATCATGTGATGATGAAGATGATGATGGTGATAATAATAATAATGAAGGTAAAATTGATAACACAAACAACACAGAAGCATCTCTATGCTTTGTTTTGCATAATACTTCCATACAGTTTCTAAAAATTGCTTTCCATTTTGCGAATCGTGAAAATGGAATTTTGTAAACAAGTATGCTATTTCATTATGTAGCGGCCTGCGGGTCCTTGGGTAAGTGCGTTGTGCATTACAGAAACCACTGAATGTGTTACAATATTTCTTATCACCAATAATCTTTTTTTTTTATTTGCTTGAAGAAAGGGGGGTGGGGATTGTTAGGCCCTATGAGGATACATATAGTGTGCATTGCAAAGACCAGTGAACGTTCTAGTACATGCTTTCCAAATACTTTTAGAAAGCATACCTGCCAATTGTCCCTATTTAATAGGGACAATCCCGATTTTTTGGTAAAAGAAAGAGCCACTTCTACCACTGTGTCCCTCTTTTTGCAAAAATCTGTCTGTAGTAATGTATAGGAAATTCAGAAATGTCCCTATTTTCAGCCTCCGCCTTTTCATTTGTCCCTATTTCTTGGGTTTCAGGGTTGGCAGGTCTGAGGAAGTTTAACGGATGTCAGACTGACATACAGTTTAAAGTAGTTTTTGTTTCAACTGAGTTTTGAAACCTTGTGTACAATGTATAGTTTGTATCTTTTGGATCTTTTACTCTGGTTTCCAGGAAGGGAAAGTTTTCAAGTTCTGTTCCGATAGAAAGACCTGAGTATTTAAAGTTTATGCTCTATCATTTCAAGCGTTTTTATCTATAATTATCCGTAGTCATAATTATATACATGCACATGCCACATTGTGCAACTACTCATTGCTCTGAAGTGAAGTGAAACAGGAAAATGTTTTACAAAATTGCTTTACGTGTACTTAAGACTAACTAGAAAAAAACTTCAAATTACTGGAAGCAACACTTCAGGCATAATAATGCATAACTGGTGTAAAAAAAAAAAAAAAAAGAGGTTGAAGCCTTGGCATTGGCCTTGGGGGTTTGGGCCTTGACTACAACACTGCGTCGGATTCATACTTAGAAAAGCTTGTGTGTAATATTTGTTATTTCTGCTAGTATATGGGTTAGGCCTATAGGCCTATATACTCTCAGGTAGGGCCGTACGCAGAAATTTTTTCCTGGGGGGGGGGGGGGGGACAAGATGCATACAAATTTTCGAAGAAGCTCAAAAGCAATGGAGCGAAGCAACCGAGCTGATCACGAAGGCGCTTTTAAAAGTGAAAGTTGAGGTTTTACTGCACACTTTTCATGGATTTTTTGAAAATTTTCAGTAATAAAATGTAAGTTTTCAAAATTTCGGGGGGGGGGGAGCAACTGCACCCCTAACCCCCCCCCCCCCCCCCGGCTGTGTATGGCCATGCTCTCGGGCACTTTATAGCTCCACGCTGAAGATCAGGTATTTCACAGGTTTGGGCCTACATCGACAGGAGAGGGCTGATTACCATTAAATAATTATTGGTGATGAACTCCTTTAATAAAAAAAAAGAGGTATCCTCGGAAGTGGGTAATTCCATTGATATTGGGCTTTGGGAGTTTTCAAATATCTTTTCATGAAATCTTTATTAAAGTTTTCTCATTGCATAAGCAGTATAAACAAATGTATAAAGTGATGGATACATAATATGTTCGACAAACAAGATGGAAAACAAAGATGTACAGAAATAAGTAAAACGTGTCTCCATCTTTATCCAAAAATAAAATAAACTTATCTAGTTGTATATAGTTTGTTTCTTTGATTTCATACTGATATCTTTTGAAGAGGTGGAAATGATAAGAAATACTTCAAACATCTAACTGAAACTATATAGTATTTAGAATACAAACAAAATAGAATAAATAAAATGGAATAATGATGATTTTCCACATGCTCCACTTCCAGACAGCTGGGCGCATAATCAGATATGAATAAATATAGTACATTATGCACACACATTGACCTAAATGATATGATTTTGAGTTGAAAACAGCTGGATATGATGAAAAGCAAAACTTGTAGTTGCATGACATCAGTTACATTACATCATAATTGGGTCTTTATATAATCTGAATTTCTTGAATCATGGGGAGAAGTGGAATAATGGTAAGTGGGCAAAATGAGTTGAAGTATATAGACAAGAATATTGCCTCAACTCACGTTAAGAAAGGAAGCATGAAAGTGAATTGAAAGTGCTAGACGGTCTAAAAACAAAACAAAAAGATAGTGAAGAGGGGAGGAAAATGGAAGAGAGAGGATGTGAAAGAAGGTAGGTGTGTGTGTGTGTGTGAGGAAAAGGGAAAGAGTAAGAACAAGGAGGGGTAAAGAGGGTGTAAAACAGAGGAGAGAGGAGAGAGGGGAAGAGTGAAAGTTGAGTCCTGCTCGCTCTGTTTGAATTCACTTCATAAGTCTGTTAAGCAGATGTTTACAGTACGTGTATAGATCTTTTGGGAGTATGTAGCCAACAATTCATTCAAATGGGTTAGGGTGTAAATAATCATATTTGATCGATACAAGTCTGTCAAAACCGATTTCGAGAGAGAGAGAGAGTTGGGTTAGGGTTAGGGTTACCCAGTTAGAATTAAGTGCATGTTGTGTGCCCTTTTCTAACAATTCTGTGTATTTTGACACTAAGATCATTTACGTACAATAATTTTTACCAGAGATACAATATCTTACCTTTTCAGCAAAGGTCAATGACATTTGATCTCATTTTGGAGATCACAACTTGGTTCTTGGAGTAAAATTTCATTCTGCGTACTCTTTTCTAACGGTTATGGACATTTTGACATCAAGATCACCCACGTACCATACTTTTTACCTGAGATACAGTTGTTTTTTTTTCACATTTTCACAAAGCTCAATGACCTTTGACCCTAGAAAAAGCACTCCCCCTCCCCCTATCCCACCTAATTTTTTTTTTTTTTTTTTGGGGGGGGGGGGGGGTAAATGTTGATACCCATACCTACTCAAATCAGTTGAAATTCCTTTTCATAAATTCTTTTTCACAGATCGGTCAAAAATATGGCTAATTTAGGGTTACTATCACATATAACAAGAGTTTTGAGAATACAATGTGTATAACAAGCCAGGCAGATGAGGTCCAGGGGGAAATACATGTACCACTGTTATTGGCAAGGGATTCTCTGACTCATATTTTGGCTTGCTTCTTGAACATGCATACATTGTAGAATGAAGAATGTAGAAAAATGAAAATAAGTTTAAAGGTGAGATTCAAAGAAAATCACGGAATAGGGTTATTATATATGGATGGAAACGGGGAAGTATGTAGAAGACAGTGGTGTTCATTATTGCTCCTGTAAATTCCAAGAAATTATCTAAAAACGCCTCTCTGATTCTCAGAACCCGGAAGTGGCTGCGAGCGAAACGGGTCCCCAATGATGACGTATATGCATATGGACCATCTGCGGTCAGCTAGCCGCTTGCACGTAATAAAACATTGTGCACTGAGATGATAGCATGCACTTTTGATGGATTTTAGATGCTGTTAAGAGAGGAGGCAAAACTGCAGTGGCTTAATATTTACATTACCTCACTGACGAGTTGATTTTCTTTTCTTTTTTGGTCAAAGCAGAATTTACAGTAGGAAATTGACATGAAAATGACAAAGAAAACCATGTCCCCGTGATGCAAACGTCAAACTACGTCCAAAAACGACGTTGCATCAAATTCTCAGACTCAGAGACAGAACTGATTAAGAGACGCGCTCGACAAATCATGATTATATGTAGAAGTTACCTAGATAATATTGTTTTCTAAGGAAAATTGATGCTTCTTGTAGAAACTATCTTGATCTACAACATTCCCCTTTACTAAAATCTCGTATTTACTATGATAGGAATGGCTAGCTAGCATACAGAGACTGGACGTCACCACTGATCTCAGATAGTGTAGAGCCGGGGTGTAGAAGTGAACATCATACATATAATAGCTTCAAGTCTTTATCAAGGGTTTTTTTTTGCCTGTAATACTCTGATTAAACGTGATTTCAATAAGGAATTTCATTCGAAAAATATTTTTCAAGGAATTTATTTTTTTTAGTGCAGGTTATGATGATTTTCAAGCAAATAAACAGTGAAAATAACCCAGATACGAAATTATAACTGAGCTAAGACTATCACCAAAGGCCTAATTGAATTACAAGCCAAATTACTCTCACCTTCACCTCACCTACTTCACCTCACCTACCTACTACATACAGACAATTGACTACTGAAATGCCGAGTATGGAAAAGTTAACTTGAGCTTATAAGCACATGTAAATATAAATTAGCTACTTAATAGAAAAGAAAAACAAATTGGCAGTAAGGTGATTACCGTTTCTATATTTTCTTCACACAAGTTCAAACTATTCACCAAGAAAACAATTTAAACAAAGTATTCCGTCTATCCCTCCGTCTTTCGTGAATTATAACACCCCTGAAATTAAAATGGTATGCCCCACAACCGTTACATAGCATGTACAAGGGAGACTGTTCTATCATATTATGGGATTTTTTCCCTAACTAAGTGCAAAAGGTAATCATTAAATTGTAGAATTTCTCCGACATTATGATATGAATAATGTTAAATAGAATGGTTGAAACATACTTTCTAAACATTCACAGAATGATGAATTCATACAAACAATGCAGAAACATCGTTTTAATCACTCCCTCAGACACGACACATCACATTCACCACATTCACAACACATCACAGGCTATGTACCTACGATGACGTCACGGCTCTCGCATCGAGTTGGGCAACGTATGCACAGGCAACATTTGGGGGTCTGTTTTATCGATTTGTGACAGGCAATATTTTTTCCCACTTACTTTTCAAAAGTTTCAATCGGTTTCATAGTGATTTGTGCACCATAAACTTTATTTTGATATGAAATTCGAGCATATTCAAAACCTATGAATAGCAACTTTAACAAAACAAAAACTGAAAAAGAGTGACAAAGCGAAAGTACAATTCTAGCAAATTAGCATTACTTACATCACAACTTTTATGATAAACCAGGCAAAAATTACATTGGTGAAATTTCACTATGCGTCAGTAAAAGTGGAAAAACATTGCAATGTATAGTGAGAGAATCCACTCATTCCACTGTATAGTATTAGTGATGGTCAATGAACACAGATAGAGCAAGATGCATTGTACATTCTTCTTTCTCTAATGTGGGCTGCAATACCTGTAACAAGAACTGGAATGTTCTACCTTACATTCAACTGTATAGAGTACCTTTCCTTTGTTAACAGAATCAAATGTAATAATTAAACATGAATTAAAGACTTAATTTCAAAGCATTCCTTTGCAATTATTTGGTGAATGTGGCAGATTTGCCCTTACAGAAATCTTCAATGGTATTTCATTAGTATTCAGTGGTAGTTCATTGGTGACCAATGATATTTCAGTGGTATGTTCATTGAACAGTGGTAGTTCATTGGTGACCAATGGTATTTCAGTGGTATGTTCATTGAACAGTGGTAGTTCATTGGTGACCAATGGTATTTTAGTGGTATGTTCATTGAACAGTGGTAGTTCATTGGTGACCAATGGTATTTTAGTGGTATGTTCATTGGTGACCAATGGTATTTCAGTGGTAGTTCATTGGTGACCAATGGTATTTCAGTGGTAGTTCATTGGTGACCAATGGTATTTCAGTGGTATGTTCATTGAACAGTGGTAGTTCATTGGTGACCAATGGTATTTCAGTGGTATGTTCATTGAACAGTGGTAGTTCATTGGTGACCAATGGTATTTTAGTGGTATGTTCATTGGTGACCAATGGTATTTCAGTGGTAGTTCATTGGTGACCAATGGTATTTCGGTGGTAGTTCATTGGTGACCAATGGTATTTCAGTGGTATGTTCATTGAACAGTGGTAGTGTAATGGTGTCCTGATGGTGTTTGTTCAGTGGTAGATTGTAATTTAATGGTGTTCCCTTGTAGTTCCCTTGTAGTGGTAGGTCAATGGTGTATGTACCATAGGCTACCATAGCTACCATACCATTCACCATTCAGCAATGGTGCCTGCTACCACTGGACTAACAATGAACCACCATTGCTCTACCTTATACGGAAATGAGTGCGGTTACTTGGAAATTACATCGCAATGGACTTCATGGTTTTCTTCAGTATACAGGAAAAATATGGTATTTGTGAGAAAACATGTATAGTAATGGCATAAAAGAGCCTTTAATCATATACAGTTGCCGAGGCTGGACTGAAAAGGAATTGTTCAACATGAATTCCACATAATTAATTGAATCATGGCCTGTCTACAAGTATATAAGATGGACAATCATCACTTTCTCTCTGAGCTGATACATGTATACCATTCAATTTACAAATGGAAACTTAGAGATTTTCAATGCAAACATGAAGAGAACTGAATTCACACTTTGTAGATCCCATACAAGAATTCCTTGATATGGTCACCAATTTTGAAGGGTGAATCTTCTTGTAGGAAATGTAATCCTTCTGCTTCAACCATTTTCTGATTTGGCCACTGTGCTGTGCTTTTCTTGATCTCTTCACTCAAGGATCCTGGCTTTGCATGGATGTAAAGCTTTGGTAGATCAGCAGACTCCTTGAGCCATGCCCGGTAAGCTTCAACTATGGCGATGACATCATCAGGGCCATCGCCCACGACTGGGACCTCACGGGGCCATGTAAGGGTGGGACGTCGGTCCTCCCCAGGGTTTTTGAAAGGCTCACGGTAAGCATCCATCTCTTCTTCTTGTAACTCCCGCATGATTAATCTTGGGAGAAGTAGCTCAACAAAGAGGTTCTTCTGCAGGACCATGTCATTGCCAGCCTCAGAGCGAAGAGCCTGAAAGATATCTTTAGCTACATCTGGGAAACGATCCCAACCTGGGATAGGAGTGACAATACTTTCCATGTGGATTAGACCTATAACGATAAGAATTTAAACAAATTATATGTATATCACTTGAGTATTTTTTAAAAAGCCTTATTCATGCAAACATAACTATCTAAATACAAATCAATTCATCTAGTATATAGATGTATTCTGTTTACTTTTAATCTATCTTATCCCATTGCATCACACTGTCTCATTTTGTCAAAGACGTAAAATGGGCAAGGGTTGTCACTTATTGCTACCCTACAACAATCTCTTGAGAAATCCTCTGCCAGAATGAGAAAGATGCAGAAAGATGCAATTTTATATGATATCTGTTCCATGAAAGTAAGAATCTCTTTCCTATTGTGCACATGATATCTGGGATCCATAAGAAATCAACTAACCTTCAAGTCTATCTCTATGCTCATTAGACCAATGGAAGCCCAAGACAGAACCCCAGTCATGACATACTATGCTCACCTGGAATAGAATCAAAACAAATGTTAAGTGTGCTGCTATGAATACATTACTTTTAGTTCATCGAAAAATATCACTAAAGGTGATTAATACCCCTGCCCCAATGTGTGTGCCAAATTTTATGAGGATTAATGCTTGGAAAAGGAGGAAGTAGTTTGATCCACAATATTTTCCATGATTTATTGCCATAATATACCATTACCATGGCAACACAGCTTTCAACACATTAAAAAATATATGCCTAGCACATCTTTGTATATATTTTTGTAGGCCTATTTTTAAAATTTATTTTCGTTGTTTTATTTTCATGATTTTGTTGCCTATTGTTATTACCCTTTGTTAACATGGCCTCATGGAAGACCACTTTTGGTGATAATGAGTCACCCTGTCTAAATATCAGTAATAAATAAATAAATGAATAAATTTTCATTTCACGACCACTGAATGTGTATGTCACATTTCATGAGCATTGCTCTAAAAATGAGGAAGCAGTTTAATACTTCCTGATTTATTGCAATAATATGCCCTTACCATGGCAACTCAGTTTCCGACACATTCAAAACTATGTCTTGCACATATCCAAAGACCAATGTGTGTGCCGAATTTCATGAGCATTGCTCAAGAAATGAGGAATTAGGTTAATCTGCAATATTTGCAACAGACCGATGGCCCGCCCGACCACAGGACCGTACGCTGATTCCTATATGCCCCCTTCAGAGATAATTAGGATAATCGGCCTGATCAGCTAAACAATTCTAATCCTCTGAAAGAATGTCAATCACTGACATTCCGTCTTCCAACATTAATTCTTTATGCATTCTTTACTACATGTATCCCTATATCGTACACTGTAATTTTGTCTTTCAAATCAAGGCTGATTAGTTAAGAGTATTTGGCGACCGACCGAGCAAAGCGACCGAGCTGGTCACGAGGGCGCTTTTGCATTTTTAATTTAGGTGAATTTGAAGGATTTGGTGCAGTTTTGGATGGATTTTATGAAAATTATCAATAAAAAGTGTGAGTTTTCAAAATTTCACGTTCATCAACACTTTCTGGTCCTTAAAAGTGACATAATAATTATGTGACCAGCCGGCTCGAAACCATCAAAAAGTCGCACGCATCACAACTGAGAAAAAGACCAAGAAACATCCTTTTGGTTGGATTGGTCTATTTCTTGGTTTTTTTTAAATAGAAATGGGGAGTTTCATTATCATTCTATCATGTCTGAAAGTTTGGGATCGTAATTCGCCCCAGAAATAATATTTTAATCATTTTAAAATGACTCCTAATTTTCTCTTGACACAACTTGACAGCATCTTGGAGCGTTAGAACGCTTTTATTATACATTCCTTCATTGCCATCTTAGCCAAAAATTCATCAAGGTAATGAACTGATTTGGGGAGAAAATAAAGAATAGGGCCTAATCCCAAGTTGTGTCAAATTTTAGCCTAAACTGATAATCCCTTCATACCAGTTTGCCATGGACTATTCGATACCCTCCTGTTCTCCCTCACAAACAAAAGAGCGTTAGAACGCATTCCTTCATTGCCATCTTAGCCAAAAATTCATCAAGGTAATGAACTGATTTGGGGAGAAAATAAAGAATAGGGCCTAATCCCAAGTTGTGTCAAATTTTAGCCTAATCTGATAATCCCTTCATACCAGTTTGCCATGGACTATTCAATACCCTCCTGTGCTCCCTCACAAACAAAAGAGCGCAGAGGAGGTGCGCTCTTTTCCGAACTTCAAAGGCTCTTTTCTCTGAACGGAGGTTATTGATTCCTAATTATCTAATGTGTTTTTGAGGGGGTTATTGTGTACCAATTTGGATGAGTCATGTACCATTGAAAAGCTGAGAATCTCTACTTTCAAATGAGCTATAAAACAAAATGAAATTTGGCGACTTATTGGTGATTTTGAGGCGGCGGGTCACATGTATCCTTTTTTTAAATCACTGATCACCAGTTTTAAACCATTTGAAGAGTAATGTAATTTATTGCATTTGTATCTCACTATTTAATGTCATTTTATTCAATATGTAAATTTACAGAGACTGGGGGGGGGGGGGGGAATACCTGCTTTGGCCTGTATTACAGAACGCACCTTTTTCTTTTTTCCTTTTTCTGACACTGTTGTTTTAGCTTAATTACTACTAAATGTTAATAACAAAAACCACCACCACTATCATCATGCTAATAATGATAATAATGATAATAATAATAATAATGATGATGATGATCATAATAATAATAATAATAATAATAACAAATGATAACAATAACAACGAGAATAGAATTCGTCATAGACTCGTGACGAATTAGGTGGTCTGTCGGCATCTTTTAGGTTTCGACATGGGTTGTAATAAATTCGTTGGTAAGACTTTTGATAAAATTTTTACGCCTCGATAGGAGACTAACGTCATAGAAATAGGATGGTTTGATATCGCAGAATACTTAAAAGATGATCCAAAGCTTGAATTCACCTTAACGAATCAGATTTTCTATAGGGTTATACATAAACTACTGTGCGCTGCATTGCTATTGTCATAACGGGCCAAAATCAGCAGTTTATTTCATCGACTGTGACTGTATATGTAATCATATAGTTAAAGAGGATAGTAATATTACATGTAAAAATAAAGCAAACAGGAAAAAAAAATTGCCCCCTTCCCTCCGGGACTCGAACCAGGGACCTTGAGCATGTGAGGCAAGTGCTTTGAAGGTATACCTGAAAACAGCTCATAGAGATAACACGTTGATTCAAAACGGAATTCTAATATCAGGTTTTACAGTCAAAATTTCACATGTTTTCGACATTTGATTAAAAAACATATGAATGCATAAGATAGAGAATTTTCTCAGCTGCAACATACTTAAAGATGGGTGAAAATCAAGCAGAAATAAGGAAGATGTTGATCAAAGAAGACGAGAATGTAGAATCAAGAATTACATAAAGATTATGTCCCATAGAGAATACACGTAAAATGAGAAAAATTGACATGGTACCTTTAATTGTGAATTTAGACCATGATGTCGTCATCAAAATGAGTAACAATGAATAAATATTTGTAGAGAATTGTCTCAGCTACAACATATCGAAATCTCAGCGAAAATTGATGAATAATAAGCGACATAGTCTCGGTTAAAGGTAAAAAATATGACGTCATAATTGAAAAAATGAAATTTTGATTTCACCTGAGAATATGACGATGTTCCGACTGCTCGACCCTCAAATTTTTTTCTTGAATTCAAATCTCCATTTCATAGGCTTTCAGAAAATGCAAAAAAATTGGGGGGTCCCCATGCTATTTAACGAGCTATGGCAGATTTCAAAAGGGCATGTTTTTGCATGTTTTTACGTTATTTGCCCCATAGACGCGCGCACGGATTTTGAACTTTGACGCGCGCGTGCGGCCTTATGAGGAGTTGAAATCGACTTTCAATTGTTGTGAATGGTTAAGAAAAGTATTAGGATCGCAAATCAAGTGAAAAAACGGTGTTTTTACGTTGTCTTTGGTGTGCGCGCGCAAATATGGCGCGCGCGGACGCGGACGCGCGCAAATTTTTGAAATGCTTAAAATGGCCTGAAACGTGTGCAAAATGAATATGAGTCGATTCTGAGCATTTTTAATTTTTGTGCGCGCCCTGACGCGCGGACGTACGCGTACGCGCGCGTCTAAGTGAATGAAATTATTCAGATTGATATGAATATTCATCATGCTAAGTATGAATGAGAAATGACATTCCGTTAAGAAGATATGATCATGAAATGATATTTACAAAATGGCGCCTGGATGACGTCACGATGATCTGATGAACTTGAAAATGAGTAAAAAACCGAGATCTCGTAAGGACTGATAATTCATGAAAATTTGACAAAAAATGACAGGGCCAGTTCTGAGATTTCGACTGCACAAAAAATGGGAACCAATAAAGAGAATAATAACGAGATTTAATTCGTCATTTGATCAGACGAATTAGGTGGTCTGTCGTCTTTTTGATAAGGATATGATATCTATGATTATGAAAGGTATATCACAGTTGGCATTTTATTCATCATTTTCATCATCAGGGTTGGTATCACAGTCAACATAACTATCTCATTATCATGGTCATCAAGAGGATTATAGTCATTCCCAATTAAAGTCCCCATTGAGAGAAAATTTACAAAGAGGAAACAGTCATGATAAAAACGTTTTGTCAACGTTCTGAAAACGTTTTGTGAACGTTTATTAAAGACAAAGATGTAGGGGACCTAATAAAAATGTTTTGTAAACGATTTATGAACCTTCTGAAAATGTTTTGCGAACGTTTTTTTAAAGACGAAGACGTAGCAGATGTAATAAAACCATTTTGTGAAAGTTCTGAAAACGTTTTGTTAATGTTTACTAAAGACTAAAACGTAGCGGACGTGATAAAAACGTTTTTTGGGAAGTTATGAAAACCTTTTTGTGGACTTTCTGAAAACATTTTGTGAACATTTATTAAAAATGAAGCTGAAGCGGAACTAATAAAAACGTTTTTTAAACGTTTTATGAATGTTCTGAAAACGTTTTGTAAACATTATAAAAGCATTTTGTGAACGTTTAAGACGTAACAGACCTAATACAAACATTTTGTAAACGTTTTGTCAACGTTCAGAAAATGTTTTGAAAAATTTTATTAAAGTCGAAGACGAAACGGTTCTAATAAAAATGTTTTGTAACAATTATTAAAGACGAAGATGTAGCAGACCTAATAAATGTGTTCTAAGAACGTTCTGAAACGTTTTGTGTTGGGTAATCTATTTGCCGTCTAAACACCAGTTTATCTAATGTTCGATGACCTGATGAACTTGAAAAATATTCAGGTCTGAGAAGGAGACTAGCATCACAGACACAGGACGATTTGATTTTTAGTATTATGCAAAGTTAACCCTAAAGGTTCAATACACGTTCATGAATCATATTTGCAATAGGGTTGTACATAAACTAATGTACACTGCATTGCAATAGACATAACACGCAAAATAAGGCAGTTATGGCATTGTTTGTAATTGTATGTGTAAACGTAGTCGATGAAGATGGTAATATGAAAGGGCAAAAAATGTAAAAAAAAAAAAAAAAAAAAAAAAAAAAATTGACACCGCCGTCGCCGGGAGTCGAACCAGGGACCATGAGGATGTGAGACCAGTGCTTTACCGATGGACCAGAATATAGTCCATAGAGATAACACGTAGATGGAAAATGGGATTCCTAAATCATATCTTCCAGTTCAAATTTCGATATGTTCCTGACATCTGATTAAAAAATAAATGGCACACTTACGATAGAGAATTTTCTCAGCTACAACATACTCGAAGCTGGGCGAAAATCGAGTAGAAATAACGGAGCTGTTGCTCAAAAAAGACGGGAATGTAGAATCAAGAATTAGAAAGAGGTCATGTCCCATAGACAATACACGCAAACTGTGAAAAAATGACATGCCTCCGTTTTTCGTAAGATTAGACCATGATGCAGTTCTCAAAATGAAAAATGAAGGCAATTGGTATATAAGAGCATTGTCTCAGCTACAACATACTGAAATCCTGGCGAAAATCGACCAACAATAAGCGAGATAGTCTTGATTAAAGGTAAAAAACATGACGTCATTATTGAAAAAATGAAATTTTGAGTTCACATGAGAATATGGTAACGTTCCGACTGTTCGACCCCCAATTTTTTTTCATGAATTCAAATCTTCAATTCATAGGCTTTCAGAAAATGTAAAAAAAAAGGGGGGTCCCCATGCTTTTTAACGAGCTATGGCGGATTTTAAAGGGGCATGTTTTTGCATGTTTTTACGTTATTTGCCCCATAGACGCGCGCACGGATTTTAAACTTTGACGCGTGCGTGCGGCGTTTTGGTAAGTTGAAATCGATTCTAAACTGATGGAAATGGTCAAGAAATGTCTCAGAATTGCAATTCAAGTGAAAAAACGGCGTTTTTACGTTATTTACGAGTTGCGCACGCGCAAAACGCGCGCGCGGGCGCTTACGCGCGGAAATTTTTGAAATGCTTAAAATGACCTGAAATGGATTTTGGTTTGATCCATGAGTGATTTTGAGCATTTTTAAATTTTGCGCGCGCACTGACGCGCGGACGTACGCGTACGCGCGCGTTTGAAAAGTTGGAATTGTTCACATTGATATGAATATTCATCATGCCAAATATGAATGAAAAATGACATTCCGTTATGAAGATATGACCATGAGATGATTTTTACAAAATGGCGCCTGGATGACGTCACGATGACCCGATGACCTTGAAAATGACTAGAAATCCGAGATCTCGTTATGACTGATGATTCCTGAAAATTTGACGAAAAATGATTCAGCCAGTTCTGAGATCTCGACTGCACAAAAAAGTGGGTACCAATAAAAAGAATAATAATTAATAATTAATAATTAATAATTAATAATGAAGAATAAAGAAAATTCTGACGAAACTAAAAGGTGATCTGTCATAATATGACAGACCACCTAACGAGAATAGAATTCGTCATAGACTCGTGACGAATTAGGTGGTCTGTCGGCATCTTTTAGGTTTCGACATGGATTGTGATAAATTCGTTGGTAAGACTTTTGATAAAATTTTTACGCCTCGATAGGAGACTAACGTCATAGAAATTGGATGGTTTGATATCGCAGAATACTTAAAAGATGATCCAAAGCTTGAATTCACCTTAACGAATCAGATTTTCTATAGGGTTATACATAAACTACTGTGCGCTGCATTGCTATTGTCATAACGGGCCAAAATCAGCAGTTTATTTCATCGACTGTGACTGTATATGTAATCATATAGTTAAAGAGGATAGTAATATAACATGTAAAAATAAAGCAAACGGAAAAAAAAATTGCCCCCTTCCCTCCGGGACTCGAACCAGGGACCTTGAGCATGTGAGGCAAGTGCTTTGAAGGTATACCTGAAAACAGCTCATAGAGATAACACGTTGATTCAAAACGGAATTCTAATATCAGGTTTTCCAGTCAAAATTTCACATGTTTTCGACATTTGATTAAAAAACATATGAATGCATAAGATAGAGAATTTTCTCAGCTGCAACATACTTAAAGATGGGCGAAAATCAAGCAGAAATAAGGAAGATGTTGATCAAAGAAGACGAGAATGTAGAATCAAGAATTACATAAAGGTCATGTCCCATAGAGAATACACGCAAATTGAGAAAAATTGACATTGTACCTTTAATCGTGAATTTAGACCATGATGTCGTCATCAAAATGAGTAACAATGAATACATATTTGTAGAGAATTGTCTCAGCTACAACATATCGAAATCTCAGCGAAAATTGATGAATATTAAGCGAGATAGTCTCGGTTAAAGGTAAAAAATATGACGTCATTATTGAAAAATGAAATTTTGACTTCACCTGAGAATATGACGACGTTCCGACTGCTCGACCCTCAAATTTTTTTCGTGAATTCAAATCTCCATTTCATAGGCTTTCAGAAAATGCAAAAAAATTGGGGGGTCCCCATGCTATTTAATGAGCTATGGCAGATTTCAAAAGGGCATGTTTTTGCATGTTTTTACGTTATTTGCCCCATAGACGCGCGCACGGATTTTGAACTTTGACGCGCGCGTGCGGCCTTATGAGGAGTTGAAATCGACTTTCAATTGTTGTGAATGGTTAAGAAAAGTATTAGGATCGCAAATCAAGTGAAAAAACGGTGTTTTTACGTTTCTTTGGTGTGCGCGCGCAAATATGGCGCGCGCGGACGCGGACGCGCGCAAATTTTTGAAATGCTTAAAATGGCCTGAAACGTGTGCAAAATGAATATGAGTCGATTCTGAGCATTTTTAATTTTTGCGCGCGCGCTGACGCGCGGACGTACGCGTACGTGCGCGTCTAAATGAATGGAATTATTCAGATTGATATGAATATTCATCATGCTAAGTATGAATGAGAAATGACATTCCGTTAAGAAGATATGATCATGAAATGATATTTACAAAATGGCGCCTGGATGACGTCACGATGATCTGATGAACTTGAAAATGAGTAAAAAACCGAGATCTCGTAAGGACTGATAATTCATGAAAATTTGACAAAAAATGACAGGGCCAGTTCTGAGATTTCGACTGCACAAAAAAGTGGGTACCAATAAAGAGAATAAATAAAAACGAGAATAGAATTCGTCATAGACTCGTGACGAATTAGGTGGTCTGTTGGCATCTTTTAGGTTTCGACATGGATTGTGATAAATTCGTTGGTAAGACTTTTGATAAAATATTTACGCCTCGATAGGAGACTAACGTCATAGAAATTGGATGGTTTGATATTGCAGAATACTTTAAAGATGATCCAAAGCTTGAATTCACCTTAACGAATCAGATTTTCTATAGGGTTATACATAAACTACTGTGCGCTGCATTGCTATTGTCAGAACGGGCCAAAATCAGCAGTTTATTTCATCGACTGTGACTGTATATGCAATCATATAGTTAAAGAGGATAGTAATATAACATGTAAAAATAAAGCAAACGGAAAAAAATTGCCCCCTTCCCTCCGGGACTCGAACCAGGGACCTTGAGCATGTGAGGCAAGTGCTTTGAAGGTATACCTGAAAACAGCTCATAGAGATAACACGTTGATTCAAAACGGAATTCTAATATCAGGTTTTCCAGTCAAAATTTCACATGTTTTCGACATTTGATTAAAAAACATATGAATGCATAAGATAGAGAATTTTCTCCGCTGCAACATACTTAAAGATGGGCGAAAATCAAGCAGAAATAAGGAAGATGTTGATCAAAGAAGACGAGAATGTAGAATCAAGAATTACATAAAGGTCATGTCCCATAGAGAATACACGCAAATTGAGAAAAATTGACATTGTACCTTTAATCGTGAATTTAGACCATGATGTCGTCATCAAAATGAGTAACAATGAATAGCATATTTGTAGAGAATTGTCTCAGCTACAACATATCGAAATCTCAGCGAAAATTGATGAATATTAAGCGAGATAGTCTCGGTTAAAGGTAAAAAATATGACGTCATTATTGAAAAAATGAAATTTTGACTTCACCTGAGAATATGACGACGTTCCGACTGCTCGACCCTCAATTTTTTTCGTGAATTCAAATCTTCATTTCATAGGCTTTCAGAAAATGCAAAAAAATTGGGGGGTCCCCATGCTATTTAACGAGCTATGGCAGATTTCAAAAGGGCATGTTTTTGCATGTTTTTACGTTATTTGCCCCATAGACGCGCGCACGGATTTTGAACTTTGACGCGCGCGTGCGGCCTTATGAGGAGTTGAAATCGACTTTCAATTGTTGTGAATGGTTAAGAAAAGTATTAGGATCGCAAATCAAGTGAAAAAACGGTGTTTTTACGTTTTCTTTGGTGTGCGCGCGCAAATATGGCGCGCGCGGACGCGGACGCGCGCAAATTTTTGAAATGCTTAAAATGGCCTGAAACGTGTGCAAAATGAATATGAGTCGATTCTGAGCATTTTAATTTTTGCGCGCGCGCTGACGCGCGGACGTACGCGTACGTGTGCGTCTAAGTGAATGAAATTATTCAGATTGATATGAATATTCATCATGCTAAGTATGAATGAGAAATGACATTCCGTTAAGAAGATATGATCATGAAATGATATTTACAAAATGGCGCCTTGATGACGTCACGATGATCTGATGAACTTGAAAATGAGTAAAA
The DNA here is from genome assembly GCA_029962745.1 of Echinometra lucunter. Lineage (NCBI taxonomy): Eukaryota > Metazoa > Echinodermata > Echinoidea > Camarodonta > Echinometridae > Echinometra > Echinometra lucunter. Next base: position 5,412,154 of record CM057156.1, read on the forward strand.
AACCGAGATCTCGTAAGGACTGATAATTCATGAAAATTTGGCAAAAAATGACAGGGCCAGTTCTGAGATTTCGACTGCACAAAAAAGTGGGTACCAATAAAGAGAATAATTAAAAATAATAATAATGAAAGAAGATTCTGACGAAATTAAAAGGTGATCTGTCATAAATGACAGACCACCTAATAATTAATAATATAGAAATAGACTGCTCATGATCTATGAGGATGTTGGTGGAAATTATCACTCCCTCGGTGCTGTCTAATATGAGGACTTCTATCATGGAAGGACCGGTATGAACAGCACCGAGGGAGTGATGATTTCCACCACCATCTGACTACAGAACAGTCAATATTTGTGAAATTTTATATACTACAAAATGTAAGCTTCCCAAAGAGTATGAAGAAAGTCATTCTGAGTTCAAAAACATGTAGCTATAAAACAAACGCCTTTAAATACTGATGATGATTGCTGATTCCTTGGGTCCGAGGATTTAGTGGGAATTTAGTTAATTAGTTACGGCATGATATAAGATGACTGAATAGACCAATCCTACTACTAATACCCAAGCAAAACCAGTTTACATTCATTTCTATTAATATTTGAAATTAACTGAGTGGTTACTTTCCCATATTATGGTCACAGGTTCTCTATTAAAACTTCAATATTTTACCCTTTGCCTGCTGTCTGCATGGCCATCTGCTTTGAAGTTAGCACCCCCCCCCCCCCAAAAAAAAAAGAAAAAAAAATACGTGTAAGGTCCCCTAACATCACCCTGCAAGACCCTGCCTGCTGTCCTTCCTTACCTTTTCTGGTAGGTCAACAGAGTCAAACCAAGCCGACAGGTAGCGGTAATGATCTACAAAGCGATATGAATGGTTGGCCAGTTTGTTGGAGCGTCCCATCCCAATAAGATCTGGAGCAAGACAACGAGCAATGCCAATGGGTTCTACGCGTGGTATGACATTTCTCCACAGATAGGAAGAAGTTGGATTGCCGTGTAGAAATACTACTGCGTGCTTACTGCTCTTGTTTTGGGGATCGGAGTCATAATATGACATTTTCTCACCCAAAACATCGACTTTCTTACACTTTCCCCACCATTCATCAGCTGTCACCAGAGGTATCGTGGACTGTTCGCGCGACGCCTGAGCTGCGGCGGGCATAACAACTAGCCTCCCTCTCCAACCCCATCCGGATTGTAGATGGCCCACTACTGCTTGCAGTCTGCCAGTAGAACGGAACGCCATTTTTCCAAGCATGATTCAACAAATATTATATCAGGAAATCTCTGTATCGACGGTATTCGTAGTCAATCAACGGAAGTCGTAGGAATATTCACAATTCCCTGGCCTGTCTAGACATGCACTTCTAGTGTTTACATTTCGGGTCAATGTGCAAAGTGAATGTTGTCTTTGAGCTAAAAATGAAAGGTAAATTGCGACAACAGGACTGTCTGCTAAATACAATGAAGCTTTGACAAGAATGTCTTTGGCTTGTACAAACATTTGAACACGGAAGGGGTGGATTATGTTTTCTTAGGGAAGAGATAGGGTAAGGCACACCCAAAATGGAACTTTTTTTTTTCGAGAATGGGATGATTAAAAATGCGGCACAGTAGGCCTACTGAGCACATTATGTTATGGGTGGAGAGAAATCTTGATTTTCATATAAGGACAGCGTATAGGATTTGCCCAATCTGATGTTGTAAATCACTTAGATTAGACTTTAAAGTTAAATATCCTTCAGTTCCCACTGCTAACGATCAACTCTCTGAGAGACCAGGGGGTATTTCTGGATCAGAAAGTATCCAATGCTTATCTTATGGGCCACAATAACAAAATAAGAGTTACTGCGCTGAAATAAACATGCACGTTAGCAAAATACATATATAAAAGGTTATGTGTATCATACATGATCTAGATAGTCTTAACTTTCATTTTTAATTTGCACAAAGTTCTGTACATAGGCCCTTAAACGACCGACAATAAAGCTGGTTGATTTGAGTGTATAATATAAATTAAAGTTCAAGTTCAAGTTCAAGTTCAAGTTGAAGTTCAAGTTCAAGTTCAGGTTTTATTTCCAATATAACACAAGACATGAAATATATATATATTTTTCTTTTTTAAATAGAAATATCGTAAATTAACATACATCATTTTTTCTCTGTTAAAGACGCTAGGTCGTGGGCTTTCATGGGGAATTTGACACCATGGGTGCTTACCCAGTAACAGGTGTTGTCCATCATTGTGAGTTTTATGACCAACAGACCTTATGTAATGCTCTGTATACTTCACCCTTTCCCCATATGGCAAAGTCATTATCTCACTTTCCCTGGCCCGAGAAGTCCCGAAGCAGGCCGAAGAATGTTTGTGGTGGGACAGCTTGTTTTGCTGTGCTCCAGAAATGTAGTTCTATTACAGGTATTTTTTCCACAAATTCTGGTGTCAGCAAATTATGATCTATTCCCCATGAAAGCCCACGACCTAGCGTCTTTAAGCTATAATATAGAGCATTATCGAAAATATTCTGAAGCTACTTTCTGACTAATTAATGCGCATGAGAGAGTATGAAGAAAACAATTGACAGGTTTATAACACGTAGCCCTTATTTCCTAGCAATAAGTATACAGCTTCTCCTAGAATGAAAAAAACAAAAAAAAAACAGTTAGACCAATAAGAAATTTTAACTGGTTTCAAGTTGATTTTAACTGGGTCAGTTGATTTTTAACTGGGCCATTTAAAATCAGCTGGAAACCAGTTCCATCAACTGTATTCCAATTGAAGCGAATAAGTAAAGCAGTTGAATTATTTTTCATCCAACTGATGTAACTGGTCCATTGAACAATGGCCATATTTCCAGTCAGAGCAGTTGATGAGTGAGTAAATTTTGTTCTGAGTTTTATTATGACAAAGAAATTACTATTCTTATCATTATCCATATCATTATTGTTATTGTTATGATGATGATGATTAGTATCATTATTATTGTTATTATTATAATCATCATCACCATTATTATTGTTATTGTTATTATTATTATTAGTAGTAGTAGTAGTAGCATCATCAACATATCATTATTTTTTTATTACAACCACTCCTACTATACTACTATCATTATCATTATTGTCAATACACGTAGATAAAGCAAAATAGGTTCCAGATATAATCAACTTGTTTAATTGCAGTTTTTGTTTCAAGTAGAATTTCCAACTGGTTTTGATCATTTGCACCAGTTGATAATGTTGTTGATCACATGGTTTTACCTCATATATAAATCAATGTTTAAAATAAGATACGAATGCAATCTTATTTCTTTGTTTGAAAATTAATTCTAAATAATTGTGTGAACTATTTCACAATAAAAATGTGTGATTTTGTATTACATATTTCAAATAACAGAAAGGGTAATTCACTAACCATAAATCTCAAGCACAATGCACTGCCTCATGCTATATAAGAAACCAAACGCAAGGTGCAAATATTCTAATTTAGAAGTGATATATAAGCGCCCCTAAACTAAAAAACCAACCAACCAACCTTCCAGCTGACCCTGGAAAATACCAGTAAGACCAATTGAAAATACCAGTAAGACCAGTTGGAAACACCAATAAGACCAGTTGAGTTGGAAGTACCAGTTTAAAAAACCAGTAAGGCCAGTGAGACCAGTTGGAAATACCATTCCAGTTACAAGACCAGTTGAAAATTCCAGTTACAAGACCAATGAAAATTCCAGTTACAGTACAAGACCAGTTTAAATTTCCAACTGGTTTTCAACCAGTTTAATTTTAACTGGACCAGTTTGACCAGTAAGACCAGTTACCGATGTTTCAATTTCCAGAGTTACCAGTTGGAATTTAACTGGTTCAACTGGTCCAGCTGCAACTGGTTTTCCTTCTGGGCTGGCACGCGTGTAACAATGAAGATATGATCCACTCAGGAGTACGTCGAGGCATTGTGGACCGGATCAATTAAGATATGATCCACTCAGGAGTACGTCGAGGCATTGTGGACCGGATCAATTAAGATATGATCCACTCAGGAGTACGTCGAGGCATTGTGGACCGGATTAATTCATGGAACAAAAGACATGGTATTCACTTCAAGCATTTATTTCCATTTTTTTCATTTTTTTTTTTTTTTTTCATTTACATATTCAAAGGAAATGTCGAGAAGTTTAACCATCTTTGTTGATATGATTATTATTTTTTTATTTGAAGATTGTGCAGGGGCTTGTAAATCTAGCGGAATACTGGATATAGGATAGAGCCCGAGCCGTCATAGGCTACACCTTGTCATTCCCTGCTTTTCCTTCCACAGACCAAATAGCAACAGTTCTTTAACGCATATAAGGAGTAGTGGATCGTGAGTAATATACATGTATTTTGCTTCCCCATTTTGTCAATTTCTGGATACACAACCAGCACACTTTGCCCTGATCCTCCCTCGTAGTGTATGCGTGTGTTAGATTTACTTGTGATTAGACTAAGAGTTTCCAGGTTTGAATCACCTTTGACACGAATAACATTTAGTCTATTAATCTAGTCATGTTCGGCAAGATGGCGTTCCGTTCTTTTGGGAGTCTTCGAGCTATGCTGGGGTATAAACATTCTAGCACACAACTTGTTGCTAAAATGGTTCAACGAAACAAATCAACAATACCTCTCGTGATGGTGGGGAAAATGTAAGAAAGTCGACGTTTTGGGTGAGAAGATGTCATATTATGACTCTGATCCCCAAAACAAGAGCAGTAAGCACGCAATAGTATTCCTACACGGCAACCCAACTTCTTCCTATCTGTGGAGAAATGTCATACCACGCGTAGAACCCATTGCTAGATGTCTTGCTCCAGATCTGATCGGGCAGGGACGTTCCAACAAACTGGCCAGCCATTCATATCGCTTTGTAGATCACTACCGCTACTTGTCGGCTTTTTTTGCTTCTGTCAACTTACCAGAAAAGGTCCGTAGAAGAGACCATTTATATTTCAAATTCAGACTTATCCATACACTGAACGCTAGTATGATAGAGATTTATCACTTTTATAGGTTGTTCATTAGCCACATAAAACTATGAGTTTTATTACTTTTACGTTGTTCATCATATTGACGTGAAAGTAATTAAACTATGTTTTTTTTTTTCCTGAGAATTTTCTAAATTCCACCCAAGGTGTGCACCAGAACTTTCAATTTCAATTTCAATTTCAATTTCAAAAATGCAAAGGCATCCTCATGACCAGCATGGTCATTCGCTCCCTCGCTCGTGTGTTTCTTCGAAATTTTACGCATTCTTGCCCCCCCCCCCAGGAAAAATGTCTGCTATAGCCCTGGAAAGTAACTACTGTTCAAACATAGAAGAGTTTATCACATGGTGTGACGATGATAATCTTCAACTATAGCGGGTGTCCCAGAAAAAGCTGAACGGAGCATTTTCAATCTTTTACTTCAAAAAAGTAAACTTAGTAAAGTTGTTACATCAGTGGGAAAGCATGGTTTGTTTTTATTTCAAAATCAATTAGAAATATACAAAGATCAAAATTATATACGAAGATAATGAATACAAAATATACAAATAAAAAAATAACAAATCTTCAGAAAGCCCAATTTCAGCAATGTTCATATAACATTGCTGTTCTTCCTTGGGGTCCTTCTACCAAAGAGATGGATACAAAAGTCATCGAATTTGGTGAAGTAATCTTTATTCTATGCCCATTTCTTAAAATATAGTAAGTTGTCCAATTTCGCATGTTATAGCGGCAGATGAGGGCAGAATGGTGTCAGGAATGGCGTTACATATGGCATGTTTTGTTATTCACATACATCAGTGGGCTTCCCTCAAACATCATATTATAGTCAATTCAATAAAATTGATTTATGAGATTTGATTAAGTAAAATACAGTTACCAAGCCTACTCGAATAACATCAAGATAGTGACGTGTATTGATAACAGGGTTGGCAATTTCCCGGGAATACCTGTATTTTACTTGGAAATGCTGGGAAATACATGGTCAATACATGGGCAGGATACCTGAACATGTAGTATACTCCTAAGTGTCTTCTCAGGTTGTGTACCCCGACAGAATTGCAAATGCTAATTGAAACAAGTTTGCATAGGGTTAGTGGGTTAGGGTTAGGGTTAGTGGGTTAGGGTTAGTGGGTTAGGGTCAGGGTTAGGGTTAGGGTTAGGGTTAGTGGGTTAGGGTTAGTGGGTTAGGGTCAGGGTTAGGGTTAGGGTTAGTGGGTTAGGGTTAGGGTTTAGGGTCAGGGTTTAGGGTTTAGGGTTAGGGTTAGGGTTAGGGTTAGGGTTAGGGTTTAGGGTTAGGGTTAGGGTTAGGGTTAGGGTTAGGGTTAGGGTTAGGGTTAGGGTTAGGGGTTAGGGGTTAGGGTTAGGGTTAGGGTTAGGGTTAGGGTTAGGGGTTAGGGTTAGGGTTAGGGTTAGGGTTTAGGGTTAGGGTTAGGGTTAGGGTTAGGGTTAGGGTTAGGGTTTAGGGTTAGGGTTAGGGTTAGGGTTAGGGTTAGGGTTAGGGTTAGGGTTAGGGTTAGGGTTAGGGTTAGGGTTAGGGTTAGGGGTTAGGGGTTAGGGTTAGGGTTAGGGCTAGGGTTAAAGATGAAATAGACCTCCGTATACCCGAATTTAGACCTTTTTGTACCCCAAAATGGACATGTACCTTAAAATAGACTCATGTATCTCAAAATAGACTTTATGTACCTGGCAAAATTTGGGTACATGTCTATTTTGGGGTACATAAATGTCCATTTTGAGGTACATGTCTATTTTGGGGGACATATATGTCTTAATTGGGCTACATATAGGTCTTTTTGGGGGTCACGGAAGTCTTTTTTAAGGGCACATTAAGTCTATTTTAGGGTTCTAAAGTCTATTTAAGGGTTCTGAAACGTCTTTTTTCAGGGTCAAGGTCTATTTTGAGAGACATGAGTCTATTTTAAGGTACATGTCTATTTTGGGTTACATGGACTGTTTAGTGACCGAAAAAAGACATTTTTGTACCGAAAAATGGACTGCACCCCAAAATAACCCTTTGTCCCTGAAAAAGGACCGTTTTGCACCCTCACCAACGAAAAAGGACAATTTTGTACCCCTAGGGTTAAATAGCATAAGGAGAGAAATAAAAGAAGGTAGAAAGGTGGAAAGGGAAACAGTGGCGTATACAGGTTGTTGCACCTGGGGGATGACAATTTTCGAGGGTTAGAAAGAAGTTTCGAGGCCGACACCATTTGTTAGAATCGTGTTAGTGGGGGGGGGGGGGGGGGGGGGGGGGGGGGGGGCGGAAGGTGTCCAATGTATGACCATAAGACCAAGTGCTTAACGTTTAGACCGAAACCATTGGTTTTGAATCGTGTAAGCAAGAGGGGGGGGGGGGGGG
>CM057156.1:5420034-5438628 GCA_029962745.1 Echinometra lucunter
TTCTGCACTTTTGTATTCTAAAAATAGTAAATTGCATGCTAAAAGAATCAAATTGAACAAAAATATTTGCTTTTTAAATGTTGATCCACATTGTCAATCAATTTCGCGTGAAACTGAATGAAAATATCGTTGATTCCGATGATAAGTTTACGAAGATGGGCGGGAAAACCTATATTTATATCAAAACTTCAATTCGATTAAAGTCCAAGCATTCTATTCTGTTACCAGTCATGTAACATGGGTACATTCATATTAAGATTCAGATTGATTTATTGGTCCATCAAGGAAATTCGTTTTGTTGGCATTACATTTTTTTTTCAATTCAATTCAATTCATTTATTTCCATCGATAGTTTAAAAATACATATAGACAGAGTATAAAAACATAAGATAGAGGAGACAGCAAGAAAAGCAAGAGCTTTAATGAACAGCTGCCACCTTGATATCAAAAATACAATAACATATAATAGAAATAGATGTAGATGGGCAAAATTGACTGGATATCATACAATAAGTTAAATAAGTTATTTAAAAAAACAACAACAACAAATACAATAAAAGTTAAACAACCAGGACAAGCCCAACACAGACTAGGTATTTAATGCCAGACTAAGAGCCTAATATTGCTTCAGTAAATATGACTTATAGTTACGCTTAAGTGAATTTAAGTGAATTGTTTATGCCACAACAATTTCGAGTCAATTTCAATTCCGAGAAACTTTACTGAATTAACAAAATCTATCCTATCCTTGTCAATAGATATCAATAAGTTACTTGTTTCAATGGTTTTATTTGTAAAAAGCATGCAATGAGTCTTTTTAATATTCAAGACCAACTTATTAGTAATTAACCATTCATTCATTTTCTGTATTTCAGAGTTGAACCCAGCGACTAAAGAATTGAGATTGTCATTTGATATAAACATGCTAGTATCATCTGCAAATAATATCAATTGTAATTTAGATGAGGCATTGCACATATCATTTATATAAATCAAAAATAATAATGGGCCAAGGATAGAACCCTGAGGCACTCCACACTCCACGCTGCCAAGATCTGAACTAGTATGATTAACTAATACGTATTGATAAATAGCTACATAACAACTGCAAGGGAACACATCTAATGCCATAGTTTTGTAGTTTGTCTAATAATATAAAATGATCTAAGGTATCAAGAGCCTTGCTCAAGTCTATAAATAAACCAATCAAGAATTCATTTGAGTTGAAGGCATCTCGAACTTTAGAAACTAAGTCAATAGCTGCATGGGACGTGGAGTGACCAGGTAAAACCATACTGGCAATTAGAAATTATGTTATGTTGATTTAAGAAAGTTGATAAGCGATTATATATGCATTTTTCAAGTATTTTGGAAAATAATGGCAGTACTGATATTGGTCTGTAATTACTTAATTCACTTTGAGAGGCACTTTTAAAAGTAGGAACAACTCGCGCAATTTTTAACTTTGATGGAAATTTACCAGTTTCAAAAGCACAATTAAAAATTTTAGTCAGTGGATAACATATAATGTGAATAATATGCTTGACTACTTTGATATCAATTTCATCATAACCAGGGCTTGAACCTTTATCAAGAGATTTAACTATGTCAATAATTTCACCAGGTGTTATTGGATTTAAAAGTATTGTTTCAGAATTTGATTTTAGATATTGCATATAACTCCTATCTGAACTGTCATTTTGAAATTTGTTCTTCAAAGTAGAATAACTCCAGATAATAAACAACAGGTATCATTTGTGAACACATTGTCAATAAGAGTGGCTGAGCGATCAGTGATGCGTGTTGGAAGGTGAACAGATGGAAACATTGATTTAGTCAAGAATACATCCAATAATTTAGTGGCTTGTGAACAGGTTTCTGCATTGAGTAAATTTATGTTGAAATCACCAGCAACATATAAGAGTTTGTTTTCCTTACTCATAGAGAGTAATATTAAATTCAGTGATTCAATGAAAGATTCAAAATGTGAGTTGGGTGGTCTGTATATAACACCAAATATAACATTCTTAGGTTTCAGCTTCCACCCCCTCTACGTTCAGGACGAGAAATGCCCGTAAAAGTATAACCATCAATGTTTTGGGGTAAGTCAGTATCTCTTAACCAAGTTTCAGTTAGTCCAATGGCACAAAAATTCAAATCAATACCATGCAAAAATGAATATAAATTATTGAAATTCCTTTTTATACTTCTACAATTAATATGTAGGCATGAAAATTTACTACCAATATCATGTCTAACTTGCTCCTTGCTAACAAAGTCATTAAATTCACTTGGGAGCAAGTATCTTTGATTTGGAGCTCTAACTTCATCTTCACTTTCAACTAGAGATAAAAGATCATTGATTTTCAATAAGTCTACATCTTTCAAGACATTTTCATACAAGTGTTGGTCAGGCATTGCACAAATAAATATAACAAAATGAAACACACAAAGATTAGGATATAAAATTAAATATAACACAAGGTAATGAAATGAGTTTGGTTTATTACGTTTCCTTTTAAAAAACCAGATGAATCGAATCCACCGGGAAATGGCAAACATGGATAATACTATTATGCATCTAAAAAAAGGAAAAAAAAATACAGAAATACAAAAATATAAAAAATACAAGGAAGGCAGTGAAAGGCTATACATCAAATATCAGATCGAGTCAAATATCTCCTGCTCAAGCCACAACAGTAGATCAGGGTATACATGTACATGTATGTGATAAGTTATGCAAAAAATACAATACATGAAAAATACATCGTAGATTATAAGGAACAGTCTGTTTCCAGTTCTTACACAAAAGTTATACAGTATACTATTCCCTGTTTTTCTTTAAAATACAAAAAGAGAGACTTACATCAACATGTCTCCTGATCTTACCAAAAACATTGTACAGTGTACATATTAATATTAATAGGCAAGAGAATGTAAAAAAGCAGCAAGAGAGAAAGAAAGAGATCGTACTATCAAATATCTCCTGTTCTCACCCAAAGGTAGAACAATTGGCGTAAATTGGAGGGAAAGATGCGAAAAATGTAAACTTGATAGATTGTAAACAGTACATCAAATTCCTCGAACAGAACAGGATAGGTAATACCTCATACACAATATCAAGTGTCTCCTGCTCTGGTAGTAATGTACATGAATAACAGATAAGATGTTTATTGATGGCAATATGTATAGGCAAATGTTGATTCTTAATGAACAGAATTCAGGTCAGAAATATCCTTGATGAGTTTTTTCCTCGAGTGACTATCACTCTGCTTGATCAACGCGAATATGCAGCCGTCATATGACCACGAAGCTGTCACATTCGGGTGTTTTGAAGTCCGGTACAGAAGATCTGCTTGTTTTCTGGAGAGGTCTTCGATGATGACAATGCCAGAACCTTTCAACTTCTTGGGTTTTGCATCATTTTGAATTTTGATTTTATAGGAAACGAACTTGACAATGATCGCGAGTGGTTTTGAAGAACTGCTCCCTGTTGCATCAGCGTATGATTGAGATCCAGCATCAACACTACGACGAGATGGTAGTCGGTGTGAGCGATCTATTTCAACTGGGGTGAGGTCAACACCGATACTCTTGGCGAGGTTACATACGATTGTATCGGTGTCTTCATTTGGTGTGACTTTTACTCCTTGATGACGTATGCTATTGCGACGAGAATATGAATCGTGAAGATCGAGTCTGGAAGTGATGTTGTTGACGGACGTTGTGTTGGATTCTACTTCCTCCTTCAAGGCGGGAAGTTGGTGAAGCTTTGAGTCGATGCTGACCTCTAGATCATGGAGTGCAGACAGCTTCTCGTCAAGGACATCTGAAATCTTCTGACGTTCAGCCTGGATAGCTGCAGCCAGTTTAAGGTCAAGAATTTGAGAAAACTTCTGTCGCTCCTTTTCTATAGCTGATGATACTGCCCGCTCCACCACTGCTTGCAAGCAGCGAAGGTATCCAGGACTGAATGAATCATCCTGATACGTACGTGAAAGAGTAAGAGGAGTTTGAGGGCTGAAGCACTGCTGTTGTTTACTTGCTTGAGGTTGTGAAGACGAGATCGTGTCAGACTTCAGTCTAGGACGGAGATTATGTTTTCCAAAAGCTGGCGTATTATCACTAGACATGATGATTAGACTCAGACAGTTGTACTGATCAGGCAGATAAGTGTCTCGGTCTTTCCATGATAGTTCGTTATCAGTTATTGTGCCCAGGTACCTGTAATTCTTAACAATATGTATTTCCTCTCCCTTGAGACTGATTGGATTTGTTTGACCTTTCTTTAATCGGAAATCGATAATCATCTCTTTCGTTTTAGCTGTGTTCAGTACCAAAAAATTGTCTTCACACCAATTCTCAAACATTGATAACTCTTCCCGATACTAGTATTTGTGTTCATCATTGTCACGGATCATGCCAATGATAACTGTGTCGTCGTCGTATTTGATTATTGTGACATCATCATTTGGTGAGATGCAGTCATTTGTATACATGATGAACAATGGTGCCGACAACACGCAGCCCTGGGGGGAATCTGTATTCGTAGTGAGGTGATCAGATAAAAACATTCTGCAGTTTTACTCTTTGAACTCTACCAGTAAGAAAATCATTAAGCCAGAGAATAAGAGAGGGCTTTACATTCATGGCGATGAGCTTATTCATCAAGAGGTGGGGCTGAATTGTGTTAAAAGCCGATGAAAAATCGACGAACGTGGTACGAACATAGCAACCCAATGCATCAACATGCTGTGCAATCATGTGAGTAAGCAAAGTCACAGCATCATTAACAGACTTGCGTGGTTGGTAAGCGAATTGTAGAGGATCAATGTCAGGCATTATCTGTGGGAGAATGTGCTTCTGAAGGATCAAGCGTTCAAAACATTTCATCACCAATGAGGTGAGGGATATGGGTCGGTAATCATTGGGTTCAGATGCTTGAGGTGTTTTGGCTGCTGGGGTTATTGTCGATGATTTCCAGCATAATTGGACATGGTTTTGGTTCAGAGATTCTTGAAAAATTGTGACAAAAGGGGTGGCTAATTGCCAGGCACACGTTTTGAGCACTTTCCCACAAATACTGTCCGGTCCCATTGATTTTCTTGGATTAGTACGTTTGAAGTACGTAGCAACATCATTGTACTCACATATAATGGCTGTATCATTGAAGTGTTTCAGAGTAATGCGTAAAGCTGTATATAATTCCGAGAGTTATGAAATAAAACTTCTAAAAATATACCAGTTAATACAAAGCAGCAAGTATGGTAAGAGTATCTTTCAAGTGAAAAGACTTCACAAGTTTTTTTGTTAGGCTTTTTACTTTCTTCGAATATGTCTTACTTCAGTTCTTGGCTGAAACCATATTAATGACCATGATAATGCAGGATGCTGTTAAGGCCATTGTAATTATGAGGGAAACTGTTAAGTTATCATGAATGTCTGACTGTCATGAAAATAAATACCGTTAGCTCCAATTTGTAATGTTATGAAATAATCAGAGTTGTATAACAGTGCAAAGATCTAGCTGGAAACACATCCTCTAAAACAGAGAAAAAAAAGACAAAAAACATTTTACGTCACAATTTGGTCTAAAAAAAAATTAAAAATCTGAGTTTACATTTCAAATAGCAGAGGATTTCAAAGAGAGGCTGTCGAACGTTTTTTTTTTTTGGTGGAGGTGGGCCGTAAAAGATATTTGTAGCCCCTTTTCAAGTCTACTTGATGACAACAATAATAATGATAATAATGATAATAATAATAACAATAGTAAAAAATAATGATGATGATAATAATAATAATAAAAGGATAAATGTGTGTATGTGTGTGTGTGTGTGGGAGTGTTTGGGAGGGTGTGGGTGTGTGTGGGTATGTGTAGGCGTCTGTGGGTGTGTGTGAGTGTGTGTTTAACATTTAACTGGCCAGTTCCGCAGCCTATGCCAATAGCAATACTTTTCATTTGACTCTCCTAATAATGATGTTCTTTACCGTGTTCCTATGGCGATTGCTAAGCAATTTCGACGCAATAACCAATTCCATTCTCATAGTCCTCGAAGCTCTTCCGATTATCACTTGCCTTTAAACAGAACTAATGTTCGTATGATAAGTTTTTTATAGGGGATGCAAGAACTGGAATGAATTACACCCAGATAAAGTCAAGTCCATCCTTAAATTCACTCAAACGTAACTACCACATTTACCGAAGTAATATTCGGCTCTTTGTTTGGCATTATACCTTGTCTGTGTTGGGCTTGTCCTGATTGATTAACTTCTATTTTAAATCGTTAGTTGTCTTTTTTTATTATAAAATCTTATATTGTATAATAATATCCATTCAACATGCCCATCTTTATGTATATGATATTGTATTTTAATACTGAAGGTGGCGGCTGTTTATAAAGCTTTTAGTTTTTCTTGCTGTCTCCTCTATCTTGTGATTTTATACTTTGTATCTTCATTCGTATTTTTAAACTAATGACGGAAATAAATTAAATGAATGAAACTTACACATCGAAACCATATCTTGATAAACTTTTCACACCAAAATCATCGAGATTGCTGTGAAACGCTTGATAATGATTGTGAAACTTTCCATGCGAAACTTAATTGGACAGAGCGTCAACGCCTGCCAGTGGCACGAGTCAGAATAGATGAGGGGCAAATTATTTCTTTCTTCGTAGATTATATGCCCTGTGATGATAGAATTCAGTGTAAAAGAAGGGGCATGTCAATTTGATATCTTTCTTGTTCAGTTCAGTTTAAACACATTTATTTCCAATTATTCAGATAAAGAGCAAAATGATGAAACAAGAAATTGACATTCATGGTATTGATAACAAAATATGACATAATATACAATCATCGTAATTACATAATTGAAGGACACATCTCTAAAAGGAAAATGGATCGATTAATAACATGGCACAACGGTTTTGATATTTATCGAATAGCACTTGTAATTACCCCTGGACTGAATTCATCTAAACTTGCAGATTTATTATTTTTAAACGAGTTAACAATGTTACATATTTCATTTTCGTCTGTAGGATATAAAGATAAAGGATAGTCAGGGGGAGTGTTCATGTATGTCCGAAAGTCAGTACTACACTGTGGTATATTATTAGCAAGAGTCGGACAAATATTAGCGAAAAAATTATTAATGAATTACTTATGGATCAATGATAAGTCACCATGATTTTATCCATGCTGAATGCAGAAACTGAGCATTCATGAACTTTCTTTTTATAAGGCTGTTTATGGTATCCCATGTACGTTTAATATTTGATTTATATCGCATGAATTTGTCAGAAAAAGATTTAATCTTTGTCATTCTTATGCTAGGAGTCCACTGGGCCGGCGCCAGTTCGCGCCAGTTCGCGCCAAAGACGATGTGATTGGCGCGTAGTGGCTCGCTGTGGCGCCGAATTAATGTCCGCTCGGCATGTTGTGTGTCGCCAAGTGGAATAAACTAGGTGTCACATGGCGTGCGCCATTACATTCCAGTGGATTCCAATAGGCGGATTGTTTGCGCCATTTGGTGCCACTTGGTGGACACTTCGCGCTGATTGCTCGATGCAAGTGGCGCGACGAAAATTTTAAACATTTTGAAATTTCCTTGCCGCCAAATTCAAATTTGGCGCCGTTACGAGCCACCACGAGCCAGTTGGGAGGCAGTTTGAGCCACTGCACGCCACTAGGCACCTTACTGGCGACACTAGGCGCCACAGCAAATTGCAATGGCGCGAACTGGCGCGAACTGGCGCCGGCCCAGTGGACTCCTAGCATGAGTAGTATTGTTTGAATTGCGACTCGTTTTGATGAGCCGGATTTTTTAGTACCACTTCTATAGCTTGTTGTTATGTTTAATAGATTGTAATAAACCGTTTATCATCCAACATTGTATCTTCTGTCTTTGTTTCTTGTCTGTTTTAAGGTAAAATTCAAATCATACAGTTTACAGATTTAATGTGGTATATGCTATATTAGGATCTTTATTTATTATAACGTCACTTCAATCTACGTCTTGATTATCTTTCTTAAAATTGCCAGTGTGATTCTGGTTTACAACACGGTAGAAACTAGCATAAATTTTCTTCATCCTTGTACATACTCTAATGACACTTAATAATTTTCTGAAGGTTCTTCCCCGTCTGCCTTTCTGCTCTATCATACGTTGCTCTTTTGTTTTAAATACGCTCAGTGTGTTATTGTATTGGAGCAAGTAAAGAACATTATCAAGTGAACCTACTACTCTTCACACCTATTTATTTCTGATGTACTGCACAGTTTTAATACTGGTACAATATATATAAAAAGCTTTCTTCCAAAAGGCGCTACTTCCACCTTTGTAACTTCAGAGAAAAAGGTATCTGTGTACGAATTTGTACTGGCGTCTATGGAAAAATGATATTAAAAGGTACGTTTTTTGTTATTGCTGTCAAAATTTAGGTTAATAATTTTTGTTCAAAAATAAGTACCTGCCTGGGCAATGGTCTGATATCAATGACTCAATTTTTCATCAAAATTTGATTTAGCGCCCTTTTGGAAGCGGGCTCTTTATAATATGACATCTTGATTAAGATCATAATATTGGTATCAGTGATATACCCTGAATGTGATAAAAGAAGTGAAAACGTTTGATTTGAGTACAATGAAAAGAGATGATTTTGAAATGTGTTTAAAAAAGGGACCGAGAGAGAGAGAGAGAGAGAGAGAAAGAGACAGACAGACAGAGAGAGAGAGAGAGAGAGAGAGACAGACAGACAGACAGAGACAGAGAAAGAAGGGAAAACGAGAACGATAGCAGAAGAGCGTAGAAAGCGTGGGGTTTCCCGCTGTTTTCGTAAACACAGCAAACGAACGCCAACGCTGCCACTGATGAATAGTTAAAGGAAACCAACACCCTTAAGTCAAGTAGTTTTGAAATCAAAGCTAAGACAGAATTCAACAGATCTGCGACAAATTGAACGAAATCGGGCACGGACTAACAATGCCCATATGAAGTTTTCGACTTTTGCTGTCGGCAGTGGTTTTTGCTGGTTGCCGCCGTTTCACTGTTGTCTCTAGTCGGTGATCAAACGCAACTCATAGAAGACTTAGGCTTAATGTTCTTAAATATTTTATAAACAACTTTTTCATACTAAGTTCTTTTTATTCCAAATTTTTTACAGTACTTAAAAGTAAATGAGTGTTTTTTGGTATGTTTTTTGTTTCTTAAAGATGTTTAACAGTTCATGATAGACCTAAGGAATACTCTGGTCACAATCTACTGCCAGGGCTCATTATTGAATAAAAAGTGGTCAATTTTTTCAAAGATTTTTTTTTGTTTAATTGTATTTGTAAATGTGGTTGACTGCACCTCGTAAAGCATCCAAATCATTCTCTTTTAATGGGGTACGTCAAATAAGTTTGTGCACGAATTATTCACCACTTCGGAGGCAGGGTTGAAATTATTTTAAAGGCCGTGTCCCCAGCTTTAATAAAAGTTTTAAAGAGTATTTGCTAACGTTATGACTGTCCTTGCAACAATAGGTTAATAAATTGTACCCTTTGCTCTGTTATTCTTTTGTGAAGTGAAGGCTTGGCCGATTTGGTTGGAATGCATGGAGCACTACGGTTGCCTGAGCTAAACCGAGCGTAATAAAATCCAAAGTCCTCTGGAAGCGATATTTTACCATGTATATGCACTACAAGCGCTAAATTTATAATTAGCTTTATCCCAGCCTTAAACAATTAGCCGAGCAATCATTTATCGTGTTTATTTGTCAAATGTTCTTCTGTGTTTCTAAAATTAAACAGTTATTATGAAAGCGCAATTTCTTTTCGATACCATTAGTCTCCACTTAATATGTTAGTATTAATGCATGTTTCCGTGTTGTGTGATATTATTGTCAATTGTAATCCTAATTGAACACAGGAAGAGAGAAGAGAAAGAGAGAGGACAGTAATAGAGAGAAAGGGAAAAGTGAGGGAGAGAAAGAGATAGAGAGGGAGATAGAGGGAGAGAGAGAGGGGGGAATAGAAATAAGAAAGAACATGACAAAGCAAGCAATTATTACTAATAATACATGTAAACGAATGCATCATATCAAGAACCGAAAATGTAGTATTTTGTCTCCAGGTTGCGTACTGGATTTTTCAAAAAGGGTCTAGACACTAAGATGAGAGCATAAAACAAAACGAATTTTCTTTAATGTTGAGAAGAATAAGGTGGAAACAAATGTTTCTGATGACGTCTGATGAAGTGGCTTGGGAATGAGAAGGGTATACATGCATAGTTCTGTGCAGTACATAACACCCATGGTTCCAATTCCATGCTTACAGGATTTCAGACAAGGAAGAACCGTGCGTGAAATTGCTGCACCATGCGTGGCGACAAGGGTAAAAAATACTGGAGTATATAATGCCATAGATTGTTTTGCTTTTTGGCAATGTATTTTTGCTATTACACCATTAGAAGAAAACTCCTGCTCACCAAGAAGTATTTTTCATCCTTTTGTTTTAGCATACACTGCCGCCACACCTAACTTAAGGTGTTATTCCGTAACACTTCCGAAACTTCCGCACTTTGCGCAGAGGGGGAGTGTGTGGATTTTTATTTCTAGTGAGAATCCTGGGTACGGTATATATGCCCAACCATTATCTAAATATAATTGTCAGAAATTGGACAAGCTTGCTTTAGCTGAAAATGTAGGTGAAAAAAGCCGCTCAGAAATTGGTCAATTTCTAACCGATTATAGTGATTGCCCATCATTTACCCGACATTTCTTAAGAGTGATTAACACAACGATGAAGGTTCTGCAGAAAAAAATTATTGGGTTGTCTCGACCATGCAGTTTCTATGGCCTTGTATTTTCCTCACAGTCATAAACAACGCTAACGTGTCTTTTTAAAAAAAAAATCATGATTATGGTTTTGGTTAACAGAAATATGAGAGAAAGCTATAGAAGGGAACAATGGCGCGACGATTATTCAGCGATATTTTTCAAAATTTTTGTGATCACCACTGTCAAGCGCTTGGCGGGGTTCCCATAGTTTGATGAGTGGTTTTACAAGACAACAAATTGCACTTACATGTTTGAATGTTCATATCAAATGTTATCACAATTTTTTTTTCCAATCTCGGATCGCAGACATTCACCATAATTCTTTTATAATCAAGACGGGTTTTCACCTGACAAGCTGACACTGTTCACACGGTAAATTTTGAACTTAATATACTTTTAGCATGAAATACATATTTGAACAAACATAAGGTAGTCTCATAAACGTCAGCGCCCGACAATTGACTTTTGCAGGAGTAAGTTTTTGTACTTTCTTAAAGGACCTCTGCAAGTGTGAAAAATTACGCTATTTTTATTTTTAAGCCCCTGAGACCTTATCAGAACTGTTTATTTATTTGTATTAAGCGTAATATAGAGTCTTCTCATACTATGTATACGGCTACATATGGCTGTATATTCTATTGTAGACTGAGTTTGTTTTTATTTCAAATTAAACGTAAACGTATCCTGTTATTGTACAAAAAATTATGTATACTTATGTATGTTTGATTTTTTTCAAAATTTGTTATTTGTTTTTTGTTTGTTATGGGGGGGGGGGAAGGAAAATAAACTCTTGAACTCTTGAACATGTTTAGCATCTCCGTTTTGGCTTTCTTTTTTTAAAGGAAAGCATAGATTATTATTTTCTACATTGAATGCATGTACTTTCTTTTATAGCTCTTCATAATTTGAGATGGGACAAGATATTCTAACTAACCCGTTTGTGCTGAAGCTTTCGAAAGGTATTAACCCTGCGCTAGTCCCTCCAACAAATCTAAGCATATATCTCGGGTTCACCCAAGCTGAAGGCAGTTGCGCAGCAATAGGGGGCAATGTTGTCATGAATCAACACAAGGCGACTGAAGATCTAATCTTCAAATACGTCATGAAACATGGAATGAAGAGTGACAGTGCTTTGAACCTCAGAAGAATCTTTCTGGAGAATGACATGAAAGACTCTGCGGATCTTATCAAAGCAGGTATAGGCTACTCTCTAAAGTTATCTACCATAATTCTTAACCCCTGTGTTGAGAATAATTCTTCCAGACATGTAAACTTTCAGGTGCACCTTTCTTCAAAGACAAAAAAAAAAAAAATATTTGTCATTCCAGTAAGTTCAAATCCAGTATCCGACTAATAAAATTACAAGGTCAATGGTACAGCTCTTATAAAGATCAGCTATATTGTCAGCGTATTGATACAAATCACCTCGATTTTCCTTTCCTCTGGTAAGATTTCTTAAGATTTTAAGATTTTTTTAAAAATTCCATTTAAAAAAAATAAAACCTGATAATTTTACTCCACCTGTATGTAAGAAGGATAACGTGGAATTCTTTGGGTAGTATTTTAGGAGACTAATATTTCCAGAAAATATTCCTGATTGGTTAGAAACTTTCACTACCTTCATCTCTTGACACATATTCATTGTGACGGACGGACGAGTTATAGAAATATTCATTGTCAATTTTGAAGCAAGCTCTAATTGCTAGAGGTGCAAATAGAATTTGTCACGGACCGTCATTTTGATCGTAACGGACGGACATTAACTTAAAAACTGAATGTATTTCGATTTAAAATGGAAAATACCCACTGCTTGCTTTCTCCTGTTTTTAAAATTCGTTTTCGAAACGTCAAATGTTTTGGCATTGAAACAAAGTGGGAATAAAGTAATACATTCTCACGCGCAACCCTCTCATATTTTCGCTTCGCTGCTCCTAAATGCTAAATGCTACAGACCAAAACGTATATGTTGTGTTGAATGCAATGTAGTATTTTCAATATATAGCTCTTGAATGGGATGGATTAATTAGAAATTGAACATAATTATGTGATACTGTAATAATTATGTAACAGTTTAAAGTGAAAGTTTCTTTCAAATATCAGGAATGTATACCGAAATTAGATTTGTGGCTGATCATTACCATGATGCAGGAAGTAAATGGTTGGTTTTAAAACATCTCATACACCAGTACTCCTTATATCATCTCTTTTTCAATACTTCTGTTTAAGAGAATGAAAAGCAAATCATGACATGCGAAGCGTTAGTCTAACTCCTCCTATCACAGCTTATTTTTTCAGTCAAACTCTGTCACTTTCAGCACAATTTTCTGGAAAAAGACTTTAATTGCAACAATTGACATGACTGAGTGTTTAAAGCCCACAGGGTCTTACACAATGAGGGACTGCCTAGCGTGATTACTGTAAATCTCAACTTTCTAACCCCTCACTCATAAAAATGATATATAAATTTGAAAAAAAAAATGAAAATTGTTTCAGAGCTGAGGCAATCAAATCAATAATCATTATTTTGAACTGTGTCTATAGAGGTTTCTTTTTACATTGATTTATTCAATTACATTCCTTTTTCGACTGGTTAGCTCTGTATGATCCTGAACTATAAAGAGCTTATAGCATTCTTACAAACTAGAGTCCAAAAATAGCTCTTGCTGTCTGAAACAAGATTTAAACTCCAAGGTCTATCATTTTAGGCACAATTTGCCACTCAGTCCCCCTTTGTTTGGAATATCAATCGAGCTTCAGTATAAATGCTGAATCTAAAACTTTTGTACATGCTGCTGATGAACCGAATCACTAGCTAGAATAATAACACCAGTAATATTAATAAGTTTTTTAAAAATAAATATTCATCTTCTGTCAACATTGTAACGAATGCCATAGGCATGAGGGATATTGTCATTGTATGCTGACTCCCAATAGAGCCATATCAAACTCTGTGTGTTTTAAATATGACATTTATGTGCTTGAAAAACCTATAAGTAGTTTTAGGAAAAGTGTTCACTTTTGCTGTCATTTGGGGGATCACAGAACAATTTTGTTTTAATTTGAAACCCCCCCCCAAAAAAATGGAAAATTCAAACTTTTTTTTTGTCACCGACGGACAAATTTATATCTATATTTATATATACATATATGTATATATGAACATATTGAGAATAATAACGTGTTGGATGATTAATAACGTAGACAGTAATAGCTTCAAAAAGAGTCGAAGGTACGCCATGTGTAAATCCAACATTAGCTTTTATTGTTCAGAGTTATATATATATATATATATATATATATATATATATATATATCTTTTGTTCAGTGCCATCAAGATGTCCCGATAACGCAGTATTGTTGTCCTGCTAACACCAGTAAAGTTAAAGTATCTTCTCAATGAATTTATGGTTTTATATAATCATTTGCTAACTAAACTTCAGAAAACTTAAAATGTTCAGCTAGGACCAATTAAATTCTTCTCGAAACCGTCCGTCCTTGACGATGTTTAACATTCCTGTTCACAAAATAATGGGCCAATAGAGTGACTTTTCGGACCTTGTCAATTCAACAAAGGTGAATTTTAGTGACTTTATAAATAAATGAAAAACCTGAATCACATCATAAAAATCTCGAAAATAGAATTTTCACCCTAATGCTCACTCTTAACCAACACTAGGTTCATATCAGCATGTCAGCCTATGTAGCACATAAAATCAACATCTTATCTCCAATACAAACGTAAAGATGTATGAAGGAAAGTAGCGATATGTTCAAATAGTGTTAATTTTTCCTCATACCCATTCATTTCACGGAGCGAAGGGTTTCTTAGGGGAAAATATCACGAGAACATTTTGTACATGGGATAGAGTCGAACTTTAGAAGAAAAAATGTCCGAAATGAGATTAACTGAGGAGGTGAAGTATCATTTTTTTATCTTTAATTCAGTGGACGAGCGTTAACAAGTTCTCTTGAACATCTGTTTTGTTCTTTTTTCCAGAATTAGAGGATTTCAATATTCCTGTCCCTTCCGACGCGTAAACATTGGTCGGTCACAACCTGTCTCGCTTCCCTCTCCTCCTAGCGGCTCGCCAGGTAAGTAAACACAACAAAAAACTAACTCCCTCTAATTCAAAATAGCACAACTTTTGAACGAAGAAGTTTTGAGTAAAATAATTTGGCATGAGTGTTCCTGCAATTATTACCTAACTTCTTTGTGAAAATAGAATTGATCCGTCTAGTCATGCATGAGTGAGCAGATATTAAAGGCAAAAATGTCACTTTTCAAAAGTTGTTTTTAAATATCTGACTTCATTTACCACATGCTTAAATCTTGCAATTAAAGTGCCATGCATGCACCCAGTGAATCCGGACTATCAATTGCCAATATCAGTCACTCTGCCGGCGGTATACTTTTTCATCGTACAGAAATAAATATAGTTTTCTTTCTCCACAGTTAAATGGTTTCACATGTGACATATAAAGCAAATAACCACCTTTTGGTTTCAAGCGATGAGACAGAGTATCACGAGGCGATCCGGATGTAGCGTAGCTGAGGAGAGATAGTGTAAGCATTCAAATCGCCTCGGAAAAAAAGCCACATTCAGATTGCCTCGAAAGTGATAGTTTGTCCCACCACTGTCACCAACGTTGTTTATTTGCTTATCAATTTCTGGGAAATTGAATGATTTATTACGGCAATGTCTGAAAATAAAATAGACTGTAGGAAATCGAAAGTACTAAAGAATTCCCCCCCCCCTTCCCAAAATACATAACGAAATCATCTAATTGACTGTGTGAAGTCTAAAATAGATTTCAAAACAAATTTGAGTAAAAAAACCCAAAACAAAACAAATAATAATAACGAGGGTTGTCCAACTGCATGATAACAAAATTAGGGAGTTGGATCAAAGAAATGCATCTAAACTTAAGAAAAGGACTGGTCCAAGTATGAGGCAGTGACATAAAAGTTTTCTTGAAGTGTACAAGATCTGAATCATGCAAAATTTTGTCTAAAACCGGTATGGTCCATTATGTTTTCTTGAATGAACGTGTGAATGGACGTATACGGGGCATGGCAGCGGGCCATATGGTTATGCCCGGGTCCCCCAAAATACCGTGAATACTAGTATATGAAATGGAAGATGCCAAATCTTTACATAAGACAATGACGAAAGGCACTGAGTTGGGCACTTACTTAAGTATCTTCTCAATATTTTGTTTACAGGTAAGAAAACAGAGACCTCTACTACGACTGCGTCCAGCACTTAACTTGAAAAGCAAAGGGACGAGCCAATGGAAACTTATAAACATGATAAAGGGCCCTGGGGGGGAAGAGTGTGCTGCACGTCTTATCATTCAAGTTGGCATTCTCGAGCATGTCTTACACACTGAAGCAAAGTACGTCACGTTCATTATACTTTATCCCAGTTCCCATTTCCCCATTTCTATAGAGGCACGACTGTTTAATAGCGACTCCACGTACTTAGTAGTTGAATGCCCATGCAATCCGGATGGTTTTCTTCCTTTTGCATAATGTCATATTTACAGTGAGATTAAGATTTGTTTGTAGGCCCTTGTAGGTTTTCAAGCTAGTATTAACTACTGTCATCTAATATATTTGGATAACACTTAACTCTCCTCTTGAAAGCAGGTTCATATCATCTGGAATATGACATGGTTCTATACTTCTGAAATTAAAGCGTGATAAATTACAACAGAAAAATTGTTTCGCGGAGTTGTTTTTAGGGTCTTTAGTCTGGAGCTGCAGTGGAAGCGAACCATATTACCCCCATTTCACATAATTCGAAACGGATTGTGATATGTTTAACATGTTAATGTATTCAAAAATAGTGTACATACTTATCTCATCACAGCGAAATGAAAAGTCATGGTCTCATACATACGTCACCGTTTTTAAGATCAACATCAAGGAGCTGGATCCAGCAACGCTACGAAAAGACCTACTAGATGTTTTAAAAATTTTTTTGACACATTTGATTTTTAATAACTCAAACGTTAAAACTCTAGAAGACTGAGGTGTAAACTTGAAGGAAGTCAATTTTCTGCAACTAGGTTTTGTGGATTTTTTTCATTAGTATCATAAAATAATGCTATGAATATTTAATTAGATTTCACTTTTTGAAAAATTGAGGACATAAAAAAAACTGTGTGTGTAATAATGAATTCAGAGTCCGAAAATTGCTATTGTGCATTGCAGCTGAAATTCCACTGTACCTCTATCAACCCAGAGTATCAGTAATAACACTGGAGAGCAAACGTTGCCCAGAAAGGACAGGTGCAATGCACCATACACATTGAATTAATTACTGACACGTACAGATTGGAGCCTCGTTTTCAAAAAAGTAAAAAATCTAATATTCAGAGCATTATTTAAGAATATTAATGAAGTAAATTCCACAAAACCTAGTTCTAATAAATCTGACATTCTTCAACTTTATACTGGAAAACCTCAGTCTTCAAGATCTTTAACTTTTGAGTTATTAAAGATCAAAAGTGTCAAATGTTTTTCAAAACATCTAGTACTTGCCTCACACATGAATCTTGAAATGCAAATTATTTTGTCCTATAAATAGTAGTTGTAAGATTATCTTAATAGTTGAAGTTTCAAGCTTTTAATGTAGGTACGGATTTATATAAATGTCTTGTTCTAAAGATTCATTTACTTCCAACAACTACGACTTCCTTTCTTACTTTTTTTCTTTCGTCCTATTTTGCATATTTACATTATCTTAGTTGATGCTTTAACTGCAAGTCCTGGGAGCATCAACCTGTCAAGCACCTACAGGGTTTTAATGACGCTCCCTTTAATTTTTCTTATTTGTTTTGACTCATGAGTATTTGTATTTTACTGTCCAAAATACTTTGTACGATGTTGTATGTGTTTTATTTAAAGTGTTGATAAAGACTGAAATCAACCAAAAATGCATTCTAATCACAGTATGTCTATACAACTGTAATTTGACGTGTCAGAAAAAGAAAATCTTGCTTAAGTCATAACCCTTCACTGGAAATTCTTGTAGCTGAACGGGCCAAAATTGCCAAAAGAGAGTATCTACTAAAACCCTTTCTGTCAATATCACTCATGATAATAACCGCATAACTACGGAATGTTTAAGTCGAAATGAATAAAAGCTATAGTATTAATGTCATCGTATAAGGAAAGGCCCCAAAACGATAGAAGATCCAGACCTGTTACATTTCCTACTCGCTTATCAGGTTTTGGCAACCCTGATAGCAGAGACTGTGAAAAAGTCGTGGTCAGACGTCTTATATTTACGTCTTTCAGACGTCATTCTGCAAACAGCACAAGACGTAATATAAAACGTCATATTTTAAAAGGAGAATGCAATCCAGGCATCACTGTGCTCTTAGAGATAAAAGATGACCAAGAAGAGGCGAAACAGTGAGAAAGTTGAGTAAATCGGACAATCTGTCAAGAGTTATGAATTTTGAAAGTTCAGTAAAATCCTATTGTGGGGATCCTTGAGTGGCACTTTGCCAGCATCTGTGATGTCATCGTGACAACTCTCAATTCATTTTGGTACATGATTTTTCAAAATGAAATCAAATTGATTATATGAAATTTCAAGTTAAGAATCATACATAATTCTTTATCCAAATGCTTGCAGAAATGATATAGCCACGTCCCATACTCAACAATAAATCAAAAGAATTTGTTTATTTTTTCTTGAAAATAAAGAAAATGTAAAATTCTGTGTTCTTCGGTGACCAGAGGCGTCGACCTGGG
>CM057156.1:5461248-5472960 GCA_029962745.1 Echinometra lucunter
AAACCCCACACAAACCTACGTTACCTGAGTGCTTGTCTTCTGTTAGTGTGACTGTGACCTGTACCCCCCCCCCCCCCTGGTGCACTACTACAATAATATCATTTTCAAGAAGTGGGGTATGTTTGTACACGCCATCCCTCTTTAAAAAGTGGGGTTATAACACCCCCTTTTAACGCAGAAAACTTAAAGTATGTTCCGATATCACTGCATCAAAGTCATGGCACGAGGTTTGTGAACTTCCAAAAATGACAATTTTGCTTATTTGTCGTATTCACTGAGGCGTAACTGAAGGGTTTGCCCTGAATTTTCCAGGAAATGTAGCTGAGAAGTGTAGCTACGCGATTCTGTATTCAGATTCCTTCAAAGGTTCCTGATCGAAAAAATACAGGGATATGTTTTATGGGGAACTTATTTTTAGGTGGTCTGTCATCTTTGACAGATCACCTCTTAATTTCGTCAGAATTTCTTTCTTTTTTATTTTATTTCTTCAACCCACCATTTTTGTGCACTCGAAATCTCAGAATCGGCTGGGTCAAATTTCATGAAATTTTCGTCAGTTATTAGTCTTAAAAGATTTCGCCGTTCCATATATTTTCATGCTCATCTGGTCATCGTGACGTCATCCAGGCGCCATTTTGTGGAAATCAACTTAGGGTCATATCTTCATAACGGAAAGTCATTTTTTATTCATATTTGGCATGATGAATGTTCATATCAGTCCAAACATTTTCATCTATTTAGACGCGCGCGTACGCGTACGTCCGCGCGTCAACGTGCGCGCAAAAATTAAAAATGCTCAGAATCGACTCATATTCATTTTGCACACGTTTCAGGCCATTTAAGCAGTTCAAAAATTTGCGCGCGTTCGCGTCCGGATGCGCGTCATATGCGCGCGCACATCCCAAATAACGTTAAAACGCCGTTTTTTCACTTGATTTGCATTCCTGATACTTTCTTAACAATTTCCATCAATTTAGGACTGATTTTGACTAACCATAAGGTCGCACGCGCGCGTCAAAGTTCAAAATTCGTGCGGGCCCCTATTGTGCAAATAATGTAAAAACACGCAAAAACATGCCCCTTTAAAATCCGTCATAGCTCCTTAGAATGCGTGGAGACCCCCATTTTTTTACATATTCTGAAAGCTTATGAGTTGTAGATGTGAATCCATGACAAATTTTTACTCTGTCGATGCTATGACGTCATCCTATTCTTATGTGAACTCAAATTTTGATTTTTAATTTTGACGTTATATTTTTTTCCTTTAACCGAGACTATCTCGCTTATTATTCATCGATTTTCGCTGAGATTTCGATATGTTGTAGCTGAGACAATTCTCTACAAATATTTTATTCAGTGTTACTCATTTTGATGACGTTATCATGGTCTAAATTCACGATTAAAGGTACAATGTCAATTTTTCTCATTTTACGTGTATTCTCTATGGGACATGACCTTTACGTAATTCTCGATTCTACATTCTCGTCTTCTTTGATCAACATCTCCCTTATTTCTACTTGATTTTCGCCCATCTTTAAGTATGTTGCAGCTGATAAAATTACCTATCTTTTTAAAGCAAGTGTCGAAAACATGTCGAAATTTTGACTGGAAAACCTGAAATTAGAATTCCGTTTTGAATCTACGTGTTATCTCTATGAGCTATCTCGCTTGTGGTTGGTCAATTTTCGCCAGGATTTTTATATGTTCTAGCCGAGACATCACATCCTGCACAGCCAAGGCAAGGCAAGCAAGAGCAGATCCCAGGCATTGTTCCATTTTTTTTTTTTTTTTTTTTTTTTTTTTAAGTCCAGAGCTCCGGTCTATACCTAAATTTCACTCAATCTCCAGTTTGGAAGGGGCTACAGAGCTGAAAATGGCCTCATCTGATAGAGCAAAGAATTCTGCACAAAAAGTTACACAGGCGCAAGGGCGTCAAATGACGTCTTCGGGTCGATAATAGCTTTAGAAAAAAATCTAAACAAGTTTTTACAGGGCAGTCCCACCTTCTATATGGTGTTAGTTTTTTTTTTTTTTATTGTAAATGTGTCTGTGTCCTCCGAAAAGACATTCTCGTACTAGAACATATTGACAGACCACCTATTCGTCTCCATTGACGAATTCAAATATCTCGTTTGTTTGTGGTTAGTTTGAACCGCAACTATGAACATATATTATGACTGAAACGATTTGAGCTTCTAGCAAGAATCTGCAGGTACCATTGGTAGATACGACTTGTGGTATTTCGTTTCATATGAAATCCTGGTGATTTGATACCGTTCGATATTCGATATGTTTTTGATTTTTGTGACATTAAAACCTGTTTGAAATAATAATGTTGTTTTGTTTTTTTGCTATATTGATTCTTTAACCCATAGTAGGCCTACATAATTATCTACCAATTCAATTTACAGATCTTTCCTTTCCCTTGATAGGCCTTAACCAAATTTCTTCTTGGTGACTCCTACTTAATCTGCTTGAAATCCTGACCTACAATCTTGTAATAATTCTGCTATATTCTGCTATGTAAACATGTATTTACATGGTCAGAAACCACTGGCGTAAATCCCGGGGGATGGGTAATATATATACCCCCACTTTTCAAGAGGGGGGATGGCGTGTATAATATACCCCCACTTTTTAAAGAAGAAATAATATTGTAAAAAGAGAGGGAAGAGAAAGGAAAAAGAGGCCTAAAGGAAAAAACCTGGAAACGCTCGCTGGCTTCGCTCACACGCATTTTACTGTCTTAACCAATACCGGTTATATTTGCATCTTGTATCTCTATCCAATGTATCATGAAATGTACTGCAAGGATTCGAGCGGACACGTTGACCTAAACTAATTTAGATGAATTTACAGGAGATAACGTCCTGTGACTATTATAGGCCTATTGGGACACATGCGGGAGATTGAAGATGCCCACAAATACCCTTACTAAAATCACGAGAAGGGAGGTAAAAATACACATGAAACCCTGTTCTCAGTATTAAACATTCAGTTGTTGCTCTCTCCCAGAATATAAAAACTAAGATGTTTTTGATCAGCAGACAACTCTTATTCTAGCAGCAGATGCCCCGAATATCATCATATTATTTCAGCTAGGTGACTGGACTATCCTTAAATTCTGCAGGGGAGGTGTAGATAATTCTATACATTTTTTCTCGCTCAGCCGCGCTCACTCATATTGTAGTTAGATAAAGAATATTTTGGAAGGCATACAAATTGGGAATGCAAGGAAGGTGATGTATATACAATATATTGTAGATATGTTGTAGGCCCGTGGTGCATTTTGAGAACGAAACGATACTTATCAATCCACTCAGAGAGTGTGTTTTTTTCTTTGCTCGCTTCGCTCTCTCTTTAGGAACAGGATGTTTGGACAGAAAACAATTGACCAAGCGAAAGTATATCTAGCGAGATGACCAAATGAATATTTGAATATCTCACTCCGAAGTGTATTTTGATGACAAGACTTCTTTTATAGGAAAAAGAGTTTGGTGTTTTTTTTTTGTTTCGCTTCGCTCGCTTGCAAAGGAGTAGATGTGTGTGTGTGGGGGGGGGGGGGTATGCGGGCTTGTGAAGGGGTTGTGTATAGCATAGTATTGAGTATGAGCAACAAATTTCGGCAAAATATTTAGATCATCCCCCCCATGCACTCCTCAAAACGAATTAACGTCGGTGTTAAAAACACACATTTGCTATGCGTATATTACCGGGGAGTTGGGGGGATCCCCTCCCACGGCTAAGTCGCTTCGCTCCCTGGCACATATCCTCCATGCCCCCAATAGCCCCTCGGTATTATTTAGTCTAGATTCGCGCCTGACTTCCACGTTGAGGAAAAAGCATTTTAACGCCATTCAGAGTTTGGAAATCCCCGGCACCATCGTGACCATATAGTTCTTTGTTTTGTTCCTATGAGCAAGTACTTCAAATGGAGAATCAAACCACGATTGCTTAACAATAAAAAATAATGTATTCCTCGCTATCTGTGGTCCACTGAATTCTTTATTATCGTCACTGCCAAAAATACCCAAGCTCTTGAATATTGTGGTAAACCGATGAATACCTTTATTGACAACTAACGTCACCTAAAAATCTTGAAGTATGGCAGAGTCAAAGTACATTATTTGGCTATATGTTTTTTTATGCCAAACATATATATATATACTGATTTTCAAAGCTGTGCGCCTAGATGCGGACTTCTTTGAGCGGTGGAATTTGATCTAATGCAGAGTAATTCATGTTTTGGAAGGGCGTTGCAACTTTTGCAATTGATACCTATCAATTCACGATTGAATGACACATAATAAAACAAAATATCACCATGTTGAAATTATCTAGTAATTATTGCCTTATTCTTGTGCACTGAAAATCTTATTGATAACATTTTTAGCATGTTTACTGACTGGTGTACATGTATCAATGATCTCATGGCATTTTATCTGAAAGTTCACGCTCCAATGAGCACGTGGCACTGGAAAAGCTCTTTCTTTCACCTATCGACCAAAATTCCATTGTTTAATGTGGTTAATCATCATAAGTCTTCTTTAGGAGTTCTCTGATTTGATTTTCATCGAAATCCCGATCTCTTACGCTTCAAAGAGCAAAAGAGACAAGAAAATTATGCAAATCAGCAAAAAGTTTAGGCGTTGTCCTGCTCCGTGCCGCATCGGATACTAATGTGGTGCAAGATCATGTTAGTTAATGATCTCCTGAAGATATTTGCTTATTTTCATGAAATAACTCCCAGTAGAATGAGTAATAATCATCGATGAAAATAAGCAAAGTTCACTTTCTGTTAAAATTCTGTCCCTAACTGACATGGTGTCAATGGGAGGGGAAATTTAAAAAAATGAAATATGGGGAATATGGCCTATTTATAATGGATGATTATTGTTCATTCTACCTGCGAGTTTGTTCATGAAATTTCGCTCATATCTCCCTTAGGGTCATTAACTTAAGGATCTTACACCCAATTATTATCCAATGACATTCTGATGGCAGAGAACAAAAGAATGTCCTCCTATCAGTGTTTATACAAGTATATATATTCACTTTCAACACCTCTCTAAAAATAATGCAGTGAAACCATTTGAGACAACTACAAAGGAAGGAATGCAAGTGTGATAAAAGTACCATGTTAAAGAACAGAATTCTTAATGCATTCAAAGTCTTAACTAAGTGATTTTATTAACGGTAAAACAACAATGTGTAAATCGAAACTGCTGAATTATCTTAATGCCATAGGATTGATATAGGTCAAGTGAAGTAGAAAAATTGAAACTTTTCTTTACGGGTGGTCTACAGTATCTTACAAGCCATGCTTTCAGTAGGTCACCTCATTTTCACTCAATTGTAATTGTCCTATGCCGATAAGTATGTCTGTATGTATCATGTAGTTTGTTTATGTCAGTTTGTTCAGATTGTGATGTACGATGTGGAAATGGAAATAAATTCATTCATTCATTTATTACCCTGTCTATTCTAGGCAAGAATATTCCCGCGTTGTAAAAGTGAGTCTGAGGTACGGGTCGAAACCGCATCCCGGGACAGGTCGTATATGGAACGCACACGTTTCAAATGCGAAACTGTCCCGTAATTAGGAACGTCTGCTCACCATGTGCAGAGGTTGTAAAAAAGGTTTATTACTATGATTAAATAGTAGATCTACTGATGTTATTCGCTTACGCTAATAATAATGCTCCACTGTATTTGGATAATTTTAAGACTTTAAAGATTCAATATTTAATGACGAAAGTTCAATGAGGAATTATACTGCTGAATATACATGCGTTATGTATGGACAACTTGGTCAGGTGATATAATATCTGTTTGTATCCTCTTAACACTCTCAGCAAATGGATGTGGCAGGGTCATGAAATAAGTGTATTTATTTTCACATTTCTGTTTCATCACTTTGAAATTATGAGAAATTAAGAAGTTATTATTGCATTAATTTTGGGTAGTGAAAATCAAGATACTCTATACATAAGTTCTCTTGAAATGAGGGATTTCATAACTCAGGAAATATGTGAGTGTGGGTGGGTGTGGGAGGGTGTGTGTGTGTGTGTATGTAGAGGTGTAAGTAGAGGTGCCGTAGTCGAGTGGTCTAAGGCGCTTGACTGGAGACGCGAAAGTCCGCGGTTCGATCCCCAGCATGGCACATGCCCTTGAGCAAGGCATTTTATCTACATTGCTGTTTTATCGCATATCAAATAAAGTGATGTGATATATGCATATGTGCATGTTTTTTTTCCTCTAATCTCTCTGGGTACTTAAGGTACTTAGATAATTCAAGGAAAATTAAAACTGAAGTGAAATCCGCAGTGTTTCGATTTCAACTTAGCATTTTATCTACATTGCTGTATTATCGCATATCAAATAAAGTGATGTGAAATATGCATAGATTGGCCTACCAACGTATGAATGTTTTTTTTTTTTCTTCTAATCTCTTTGGGTACTTAAGGTACTTAGATAATTCAATGAAAATTAAAACTGAAGTGAAATCCGCAGTGTTCGATTTCAACTTAGCTGTGCCAACATAAATCGATTTATTTCTATAATAACTCCGCGGTTGATAGTAGCTTACACGTAAAGATCAACGCTGCGCTGGGATAACGCACTCGGAGCTCTTCAGAGTCTGGAAATTCCCGGAGAACCAAAGTTCTTTGAAGCAAGCACTTCGTATGGACATCGAAGCATGATTGTTTGCAATAAAAGGATTGATTAACACTGATCACTGAAAAGCTTGCATTCAGTGGTATTTGTATTCCAGTGAATAATTTGTTTTCTTTTAAAATCCCCAGGCGTAGAATATTGCGGTCAAAAGATAATACTTAGTCTGACGTGGTGACGTAAACTTTAAATCACCTTTTTATGGCAGGATCCGGGGCAGGATCAAGGTACAGTTATTATGCGATATGTTTTTTATTTGTCATACAGTAAATGAATACTGATATTCTAAGCTGTGCCCCAGATGCCGTGTACTATCGAATGGATTAATGTGTTATTTCAGACAGTCTTTGGCGACTATTTTCATCGGTGCACCTGTGAGTACACTGCATAATCTACTTTGATACTAAATTTACATAGATCTAGTAATTTGTTGGAAAAAATCTTCCTACAAAGGTATTGAAATATATACCGGTGGGAATGATTAGATGCCATCACTTTATAATCACAGAATTGATTTGAATCGATATTGTGTTTGTAATGATTTCAGGCATCTTGCAGAATTCTTTACCAATACCAGAATACTGGAGTGCATATTCTGCTACTTAATTTTTTTTTCATTCAGTGTGATAGATCTAGGTATCTAAAGTTTGCTTCGTATTTTGTATAAAAACGGGGGTAATCAAACTTACAGTATTATCGTCCAACGGGTACTAGACGCACTGATGTAATGTTTGGTAAACTTTCCAGGTTTCTAAGGCATCACTAGGCTGTTAAACTCCTGTGTGTATGTAGAGAAAAGTGCTCACATTGCAGAGGCATGAAGCATGGACATGATGGAAGGCCTGCTACAAGCCGCGCAGTTCTTGGCGGGCGTAAACATGGTAAAGGAGTGATGACTTTACTGTGACAGCTTTAGTCGTATATAAGCTTATCTTTCTGAGAAGTACAAGTTTCTGAAAAAATTCGAGCTTCACTTCCAAAAATATTTTTTAAAAACCCAACGATTTTTTTATCTTTAGCCAAGCCTCGTATTTAATCCTTTACTCAATACCTCATGACTGCATGCTTTTTATGCACTACGTTGTATAACTGGGAGTAGTGCATAAATTGAATATGAAATACTAACTCATTTTACATAAATATATATATATATATATATATATATATATATATATATATATATATTAATGAATAGATGTATATATATATATATATATATATATATATATATATATATATCAGAGATGGGAGGGGAACAGAAATTTTAAAAAGAACATGACAAAATGAGCAGTTATTACTTTTAATACATATAAAGGAATGCATCATTTAAAAGAACCGAAAATGTAGTATTTTGTCTGAAGGTTGCGGACTGGATTTCAAAAAGGGCCTAGAAACTATAAGATGAGGGCATAAAACAGAACGAACTTTCTTTAATTTTGAGAAGAATGAGGTGGAAACGAATGCTTCTGATGAAGTGGCTTGGGAATGAGAAGAATAGACATGTATGCCCAACCATTAGGTAAAGATAATTGTCAGAAATTGGACAAGCTTGCTTTAGCTGAAATCTCCGGGAAAAAACCCTCAGACATTTGTGAATTTCTAACCAATTAGTGATTGCCCATCATTTACCCGACATTTTAAAGAGTGATTAACACAACGATGAAGGTGCTGCATAAGAAATTATTGTGTTGTCTCAATCATGCAGTTTCTATGGACTTGTATTTTCCTCATAGTCATAAACAACGCTAACGTGTCTATATTTTGATGGTTATGGTTTTGGTTTTAACAGAAATATGAGAGAAGGCTTCACATTCACATTATCTATGATCACTATTGCCAAGCGCTTGGCGGGATTCCCATAGTTTGGACGCGTGTTTTTTTTTACAAAAGAACAAATTGAACTCTCAGCTCTCAGCTATTCAGTTTAGTTTAGTTTAGTTTATTCGTATTCCAAAAAGAGAAGAAAAGAAGTACAATGAATACAGATTGTGATCTATATCAACAGGGTGATGGGAAAAAAGTGGAGGGGTTTACTAAAGGTTTACCAGCTTGTAAGATGTAGACACCCCCTGACGATTATATAATAATGATATGTTATGAATATGATGTTAAACTAAATTAACATAAACTCATAAAAATAAAGAAAAAAGCACCACAACATTTATGTGTATTTACACTAGAATGTATACAGAAATAATTTTATACAGATAAAGTTACTGCACTATCCAAAATGAACAAGGGCTTACCTACCGTCAAATAGATGAAGAGCAAATAAAGGAAACATTTTAGTAAATTAGTGAGAATTGAATAATATACTTTTAAACAAGTGATTTAAATTTGTTCAAAGTAACGACTTCTTAAAAATAAATTCCTCTAAAGAGTTCCAGTGCTCTGTCCTGTGAAAAATACAGTTTTACCAAACACACTTTCCGTTTTTTGGTAAGTGATGATCATTTGATTGTCTCGTATTGTGTAAAGTATTATTCTTTATAAGTATCTCTTTTCTTTCCAAAGGTATGTTATTTCTATCAGGTTGCAATAAACTGATATAACTCTGTTCGATATACATCTTAATGCCTTTTCTGACGAAATAATGCACCGGTTTGTACTCTATAGGAAGCGCTGCACATTATACCTATTACTTTTTTTTTCAGAAGCAGTAAACTTTGTCAAGTCTTGAGTGAATAAACATTAGCCAACATTCAATATCTTCAATGAGAAAAAAAAATCCCTTGAAAATGAATTGATTTGACAAAAAAGCACAGTAAATTCAGTTAAGCATGCATTGTGCATGTCCTGTTGTATGAGTTCGAGCTTGTCGTCAACACTACACTGTATATAAGACCTGCGATGTTTAATAATGGTGTAGTCAGACCAAGTTCGGTTGTAGGATGGCGCCACAAAGCTGGGTATTCCCCAATCGTGTTTACAAAGAGAACACACACGCACAGACACCACCTGAACCCCGTTGCAGAAAACTTAATGCTTTTAACCTTTGCACCGGTATATGAAATTTATTATTTGACCCTTTAATTTTTAAGTGACATAAAAAAACACGATGTTTTTTATTCATTTACTTGTTTA
Source organism: Echinometra lucunter (assembly GCA_029962745.1). Taxonomy (NCBI): domain Eukaryota; kingdom Metazoa; phylum Echinodermata; class Echinoidea; order Camarodonta; family Echinometridae; genus Echinometra; species Echinometra lucunter. Next base: position 5,471,008 of record CM057156.1, read on the forward strand.
TTTATCTATTTCAGCTTTATTTATTCAGGGTGGTTCCTTCGGTTATAGAAAATGCTGTCTTCGAGGGCCCTGAAAAGTTAGTTTAATTTAATCATGAAATGGAGTCTGTATAAATTTACTTATACTGTCTTTTCTTTGAATATCTAGAAATACGGTTTATTATCACCATTCAAAAAAAGTCATAAAATTCGTTTATGGAGGAAATTAGATAAGAATGCCAGCTGTTCTTCCAAAAGTCATTAGCTAGAACATATCCCCCATTGCAAATGTACACTATTTATGAGAAAATGCACTTATTCCATACTTAACAATGAGCTCAAAGGTATTAAAAAATCATCAACTGATGATCACAAAAATGTAAATGTACAATACGATACATCCTTTAGCATTTCTATGTATTATTATGTACATGTATTATGTACATGTATTTCACAATTATTATATTACGAAAATTAAGTTCTGGAAACCCCTGTATATCAACAATCAATTCACATTCCATCCATTCCTTAACACGTTTTGCTTCGTTACCTTCAATAATAATGATTATGATGATGATGAAAAAGAAAATAATAAACCTTTTCAGTAGCCTATAACAACTGTGAGTGAAATTCCCTAACAAGACTCTTCATGAAACACTTCCCTAGCTGGTCTTCACTGACCGGGGAATCCCCGTCTGCTTGAGTGAGTTTGAATGCCTCTGGTTGTAAGTCCTGGAAAACAGCTGTTTCCTCCAAAGCAGATGTTCTTTTTGTGAACAGAAATGATATGTATGCCAATGAAATGATGACGTAAAATTTTAACACTTTAACTGATACAATGAGGTCTTAAATTTAGATGATCATACGTCTATAAAGTATGTAATCATTATGCATTGGTCATTGGTTACCAAACATCAAACACCCTCCTTTTCACACTCCATTTCTTTTCTTTTTAAAAATCATAATACATACATTTTAACTTGAGCATTCACACTTTGAGTGAGTATATGAAAAAGTATTTCCATTGAGCATCATAGACACTGGTCTTCTAGTGTGAGCGCGGAAAAGGTGAAAAGTGGGATTAAATCAAGATTAAATTTGAGATAGAATCCAGTTGTTCAACTTATCATTGTCAATATGACTTAATGCGCTATATCTGTAATAACTGTGATGTTGGTAACAGCCCACACGCACTAATAGATAAAGCATTTTGGTGCCATTCTTGGTTTGCAAATCCCCGGTCAAAACAGTTCTTTGTTTTGTTCCTATGAGCAAGCACTTCACACTGAGCATCGAATTACGACTGTTTAACATTAAAAAATATTGCATTTCTGAAACGCTGACGTCACCTGAATTAATTTCATTCCTGCAGAGCCAAGTACAAAACTAATAATTGTTACAGATATGTTTTTAGGCTTAATATAAATGCTGATTTTCTAAGCTGTGCTTTGATGCGGATTATTACCGACTCGATTGAAGTGTGAAAGATCGCGACGTAACTTCTATTCAACTCGGTTCGCCTCGTTGAATAGAAGGTCGCTCTTTCACCTCATGCGAAATCTCGTACCATTGCACTCATGTCTATTCGCTATTTGTATACCCGTCATTTCTGACACCATCTCTCAGGTTTTTTTTTTATTTTTAATTCAACAAGTACGATTAGAAACTAATGGGCTCATGAGAATTACTTTTTCCACCACACGCTGAAATCATGAGAAGAACTTTGACATAGTCGGCTGATAAGCCATGAATGAATGCATTCCTTATTTATTCATGATACACAATAGGTATTTCAAATGGAGTTTCTTTAAATCGTAATAATCACCAGATTTTATCCAACGACATATTTGAAGTTTACCGTTATTGTAAAGAGTGTGCAATACCCCATATAAAGTTTTTTTCTCTCTTTTTTTTGGACTTACATAGATAGTAAGTTTTTCATTAACGCATAATAATACAGGTGAAGCATAATAAG
>CM057156.1:5475234-5491234 GCA_029962745.1 Echinometra lucunter
ATCATTATCCACAAGGGCATCAAAAATACATTAATCTCTGTGGTCTGATGACTAATAAATCTTTTAAATCTAAGCATTAGAATACATACCCTCTTTTTTCAAATTTGCCGTTTGCGGCCCTTTTATTTCCAAACCTTGGATCTGCAGCTGTGTTTGATGACAGATTCACTAGCAATGTATAACTCTGGTCAATTTCCTACGTATACTGGACCATCTTCCAAACAGGATTGAGGATTTCGAACTTGTGTTTAATTTTTCTAGTTGTGTATAATTGCAACTTTTTATGCAACAGCGCCTAGGCCTGATTCCTAGCATAAACCCTGGACCGAATACCAAAGCTAACCCTACACCGAAGCTTAAATCACACCTAATATATCATCTCAACCCTAACTCTATCCCAAACTTTTTCATCTCAAAAGTTAGGAGAGAGCTCATTCTCTCATAACATTTAGGTAAGTACCAAACTAGACCTAGTCCTTGAGTTACCACAGGAGGAGGTGCAAAGATCTACAGGAACACTCACAGAATTGAGGTCTAAGGCTTCCAATAGGAGTGACCGGAGGTACATGTACTCTCCTTGAAGGGGGGCTCATTTTCTTTGTGGGTTCATCGTGGATGCTGAGTCCTGCCAGTTTCTCTGCCTACAAAATGAGAGGATAACCACACCACATTTTGAGCTTTGATATCTCAGTGAAGAAAAGATTACAGGACAAAAAGTCAAAGACTGACTGTTAGCTAAATTAACTGCATTGCAGGATCAAGTGATTATCATGGAAGTTCTTCAAGTAATACATAACTATGTGACCACTATGCAAATTAATGGAAAATCCTGGTGGTTGGTCGAGAATCAAACAATTTTGTAGATTGGAAGTATGCATTTACACATTGTAGGGGGTGGTTCTGGGAGCACCAACTACGATATTGTAGGTAAAAAGTATACACTGACCAATTGATGTAAACACAAAACAAAAAATAAGTTCCCCATAAAACATATCCCTGTATTTTTTCGATCAGGAACCTCTGATGAAATCTGAATACAGAATCATGTAGCTACACTTCTCAGCTACATTTCCTGGAAAATTCGGGACACTCCCTTCAGTCACGCTTCAGTAAACACGACAAATATGCAACATTGTCATTTTTTGAAGTTCTCAAGCCTTGTGCCATGACTTTGATGCAGTGATATCGGAACATACTTTAAGTTTTCTGCGTTTGAAGGCATGTAACATAAATTTTATTCGTTACCAAATATGCCAAATGAGTTAAGCACCAAATTTCATGCTTGAGTGAGCAAGAGGTGAAAATGGCAAAAACTGCAGTTTTGACATCTTTTGCACAGCGATTTTGATCTAATGCGGAGGAATCCATGTTTTGAAAGGGTGTTTGCAACTTTTGCAATTGACGGTTGAACACATAATAAAACAATACCACCATGTTGAAATTTTTCAGTAATTATTGCCTTATTTTTGTGCACTAAAAATCTTACTGATAACATTCCTAGCATGTCTAGATGACCGGTGTACATCAATAATCTCATGGCAATTAATTGAAAGTTCACGCTTCAATGAGCACATGGACTGGAAAAGCTCTTCTTTCACCTGTCGACCAAAATTCAATTGCTTAATCACCATGAGTCTTCTCAGGGAATTCCTCTGATTTGATTTTCATCAAAATCCCGATCTCTCACGTTTCAAGGAGCAAAAGAGACAAGAAATTTATGTGAATGAGCAAAAAGTTTAGGGCGTTGTCCCTCAGAAACATGTACTTACTTTGGTGCAAGATCCTGTTAGTTAATTACCTCAGGGAGATATGTGCCAAATTTCAAGAAAAAACTCTCAGCAGATTGAACAATAATTGTGAGTGAAAATAGGCCAGATTTCACTTTTTATTTCCCCTCCCACTGATATTATGTAATCCATGTTTTTCACAAAAGTGAAAGTTGGCTTATTTTCATCGATGATTATTGTTCATTCTACTGGAAGTCATTTCATGAAAATTAGCACATATCTTCAGGAGGTCATTAACAGGATCTTGCACCAAATTAAGTATCCGTTGCGGCACGGAGCAGGGACAACATCCTAAACATTTTGCTCATTTGCATAATTTTGTCTCTTTTGCTCCCTGAAGCGTAAGAGATCAGGATTTCGATGAAAATCAAATCACAGGAACTCCCCAAGAAGACTTATGGTGATTAACCACATTAAGCAATTGAAGTTTGGTCGATAGGTGAAAGAAGAGCTTTTCCAGTCCTGCGTGCTCATTGAAGTGTGAACTTTCAATGAAAAGCCATGAGATCATTGAACGCAGAAAACTTAAAGTATGTTCTGATATCACTGCATCAAAGTCATGGCACAAGGCTTGTGAACTTAAAAAAATGACAATGTTGCATATTTGTTGTGTTCACTGAAGCGTGACTGAAGGGTTTGCCCTGAATTTTCCAGGAAATGTAGTTGAGAAGTGTAGCTGCATGATTCTGTATTCAGATTTCATTAAAGGTTCCTGGTCGAAGAAATACAGGGATATGTTTTAGGGGGAACTTATTTTTTGTTTTGTGTTTATACTGCCCCTGCCTGCACCCTTGTCAGCTTTATTACTACATTTTATATTTTCAGCACACTTTGAACAAGCACAGTGTTAAGCAGTGGCAGTGCATGGCAGTGTGGGGGTGTTAAGTACTGGCATTGTGGATATTATATATTGGCATTGTGAGAATTAATTGGCACCACGAATGTTACATATTGGCACCATGGATGTTATGTACTGGCAAGAAACCTGCACATACCTGGATATCTACAATACTTGATGACATCGCTGAGGCGCTTTCAGAATCCATTTCCTTTGGTGGCTTCTTGAGGTACTCTACATCCTGGCCACCCATAGCCTTGCCTACGCTCTCGGTAGGATCAACACCCTGACCCTGTGCTTCCCAGATTGCATCAAGGAGTTGATCGGGGGTCGAGAACTGTCGACCTGTCTTTTTGATGCGTTGGGTTACAACATAACGAATCAGGTCATGGTGGTACCCCATTTCAACAGCCATCTGAGCCATGTCGCTTAGCAAGAAGTCATCAATTGAAGCTGAAGAAGTACAACAGAAAAATAATATAAAAGGTCCTCATTTCCATTTGAAATATGAAGTAAAAGCAATGGAAAATATGAAGAAATAGGAAGGCTTCCAAGAAGACAAGGTAAATATACTTTTTTAAAAAGAGGATAATATGAGATGATTTCAGGGTGCCTCTGCCTTTTGTCTAAAGGTTTGCCAACAGGAAAATTAAGAATGTCCAAGAAGGTGTACATAACTAACAACAAAGTCATCTTTTTACTCATTTGAGGTAATGAGACTGAATGAAACTTTCAAGATATTTGTCTTGATTTTTAAAGAGTAATATCTTCAATTCAACCATTCAACCTTAAAAATAGAGAAAAAAAATGTTTTAGTGACTTTATAGATATGAATAAGCCCTAAATTCTTCAAAATCTGTTGGTATTGGAAAATTGTTACCATATCCTGGCTAGAAGAGATCTGCTAACATATTGGTTTGCAAAATATTTATTGCATTTCGATATGTAATATACTTCATTCTGTTTATGTACCGCAATAACATGCACACATAAAACAGATAAATTCACTTCCAATTTCATTTTCAATTACATGGTAAGTTACATATTAATGCAGTACAACAGTAATAAAATTCATAAAACGACACCGATAACTAACAAGAATAAAAGATTTTAGCATACTTGTGGTTTTATCCTACTTGTCTATGCCTCTGAAACAACATTTATAATATCACATAAGTCAGTGTCCAAAAGGTGGTTTATGAAACTTCTCTTTTTTACATACATGTACATTGTACATGTATCAGTATTCTCCTAACCTCAAACACAAAAATCGACAAAGAAGAATATGACTTACAGGTCACATTGCTCTGTACTTCTCCCAGCTTTGATTTCACAGCAGAAGGCTCTGCCTCCTGTAGCTTCTTTGGCTTCGATCTGAATTCCACTACGGCTGCAGCTTCCGGCTCCGACTGGTGTCTGGCATTAAACTCCCGGTGTGCTACTGCTTTTTCTTCCTCGATGGTCATCTCCTTTGTTGACCTGTTTAGAGGTGGAGATGATTCTGATGTAGCATGGGGATGCCTCTCCTGGTAGGTAGGTTGGAAGCTGTGGGGTGGTTCTATCTGAGAGTAGGGCTCTTCCGTTCCAAAAGTTGGGGATGTGAAATGCAGAGGCTAGAAAACAAAAAGTTAATATGGAAATTGATATTTATAAAGGCTGCATTAAAGCAGTGAATCTACTGTAACAATATTTCAATCCCTGAGCTACTCTGAGTAGGAAAGAAAAATAACCAACCAAGAAAAATCATTATATAACTAATCTTTTTCCACAGGTTTGTACTTAGAGTATGCATTTTAAAACTTGAACTAATGAGGAGAGCCTTTTACAGAAACTTGTTTTCTTTTTGTTATCCACAAGCATTAGGTGATGTTTTCTTTTTTCCTTCCTTTTCTTCAGTGACTGTCATTTTCTTATACATGTACTGTCTGTTGTTGTTTTTTTTTAATGAAATGAAATTAGAAAAAAAGAAATAACCTAATATATAACTGATTTAAAAAAGAGATGAATAAATGAATAAGCAAATTAATATATGAAAAAATAAATAAACAAATAGACTAAATAAAACAATTTAAATAAAAAATGTGTAGCTTGTTTTTTTTTTTTCAAATCCTTGAACAAATATGAGATTGCAAGTCCTTACATGATCTGAGTCAGATCTGAAACTAATTCTGCATAGTCTTTCATGTAAATATAGAACCATGCAATGCAGTGAATAAGAAATGAGTATATATGTATGGCCTTGTACTTGTGGGCAAATGGAATGCCCATTGGTTTTATGTGTGTGCGGGCACTGTGTGATGCTCCGTTGACAATGTTTTCAGGGGTCCGAAAACTAAAGTTTTGACATTTTGACTGTAAAATACACCCTCTCAAATGAGTTTTTATTCAGTATCCTATAATAACAATAGTACCGGTAGTGAAATAATAATAGTGAACGATACTTTTCTGAGATTTACCCAAACTAAAGACCAGCTTACTACTGCAAAAATAATGGAGAGAGAGAGAGAGTAAACTAAAATCTTGGAGGGGATAAACCAATGAAACATCTCCTCTACATTATTTGTTAGTAATTTCATCATAAATGAACATATTAGGATTTCCCTCTTGCATCCTTTTTAGTCTAATTCTGATCTTTATAAACCTGATTAAGAAGGCAAGTAATTTTACAGCAGGCAATGCAGGACATACCTCAAGGTAATTATGATGGCCTGTCCCAGCAAAATCCTGCTCACTCTTGCCTTGTGTTGTAGTTTTTGTGCCCTACAAGAATTTCAAAGAGTTCCAACAAAATGAAGGGGAACTTGAAACCATCTACAATGCGTCATAATTATTCCTAGAAATGCCTCGGGAAATTAAGAGGGAAATCTTAGATTTCATGCTCTTTCGGTTAAAACGGAAAATGATCATTATATATTAAAGGCCACTTCTATACACACTGTTGAGAGTAATTTCATCATTTGATAAACAACTTAGTCCAAATAAGCTGAGTGGATGTCTTACTCTAGGAACTTAAAAAAATGACTAAATTTCATTCGCATATGCTGGATACAACACTGTATGTGTGACTACATGTATGTCCTTTGGAAGCGCATAGAGATGTTACTAGATAAAAACGTGATATGCGCTATACAAGAATGGATTATTATTACTATATGTAATGTGCATAATCCTACACATGTACAAGAACTGTTGGCTTTGCTGGATGGACCATTACATGTATTTTCAATTCCTTTAACTCATTCGTGACAGGAATTATTTAAAGCCTAATTTGATCAGCTTTTATTCTTCAAATTGGCAACACCAACATTTTTATTTTATTGCTACATTTTTCTTATAAAACATCATGTATCTGAAATAAAAATAAATTGACAAAAAGTACGATAAGAGGTCAAAAAATTGCCAATTTGCAGGAGAAAAGAGTAATTTTAAATTTTCTATCACATTGCCAATTTAAGGATTTTAATGCTTATTCTACTTTAGAAAATTTTCAGCATCAAACAACAAATACTGACACAACCAAAATGGGCACAGTTTGTGTAGAATTTTTTGCTCTTTCTGCATATGTATTTGGTATGATTTTTAGAGCTTTGCATCAAAAGTTATTAGGCCAAACCACAAAATGTGGACCTCTGTCACGAATGGTTAAGCAAATACACATTCAGCCTACAGTAGAGTTAAACTATAAAACACATATATATTCTGACAGTACAAAAGGAATGCAGTATGCTCTATGATATGAATACATGTAAACAGAAATGAAGAAAACAAACCTGTTCTTTGATACTTTTAACACACTCTCCATGTAGATAAGGTTAATTATTTACAGGTAAAACCGTAAAACGATGTGCTTCTTCTGATTAAAGAGTCACTTCAAAAACTGGAGAAGCCTACATATCATCATATCATAAGTCAACAAATAAAATTGCCAATGCAGGCTTCTCTGCAGAAATGTGTTTACCCATATGACAAACTGAGTAAAAAAACAATCACGGTGTTAGGAGGAACAAAGAAGTTTGCTGGTAGAAAGTGTTAAATTACCCTTGTCAGTACACTACTTGTTACTCTTTCAACACCGTCTCCAGTTTTTCTCTCTTCTTTTTTGTAGATCCCTCGTGGGTTGTATTGGTGTAATGCAATAATGTGAAGTCTGTGTACAAGGTAGTACACATTGTATGTCAATATTTCATGACATTTTAACCCACAGTAGTACATAGTTTTTTTTTTAAATTAAGCTAACCTAATCAGCTTTCTCTCCTCAAATCGGCAACAATTACTTTTATTTTCCACTCTTAATACATACATGTAGTTTGAAAAAAAAAAAGAATAAGAAAAAAGAAATCCATAACATGACTCGGTGTGAATAAAAATCACAAAGGAAATAGAGGTATTTACCCTGCATTGCCAATTAGCACACAAAAATAGTGATAATATATTTTACTTTGCATTGACAATTTAGAGAATTTTAATGATGAGCTACAACCAACTTATGCTCATTTGTAAACATTACAACAAACTTCCATTATAAATTGATTCAAAATTTTCTGTCAATTTTTCTCTTTGTGCTTACAGGTATGCATTTATGTACATGTACAGTGTATGTTATTCCTAGCATTCTGGATATACAGATACTGCATAAGGGTCAGTAAAAGGAGACACTGTAATGCTATGGGTTACAGGATTGTACATGTATAAAACCTGTTTGGTACCGAATCATCTCTATCCCATAGGCTTAGTACAAGCGTCACCTGGGTTGTTTCATAAAGCTGTTCATAAAGTTACGAATGACTTCACGAACGACTTGAATATGGCAAGCCAAATGAGATTCTCAATCATAATGAATTGCATCAGCTAAATTTGAAATATGCAGATGTAGGGATAACATTACTACTGCATAAACATTTTGATTGTAAAGTATATTTTTTGCCACAATTTAAGTGGGATTCAAGTGGGAAATGCAGTTATACTTTGTTAAAACGGTAGGAAAAAGTTTGGGCATCCTATTTGCCACTTCATACTCAAGTTGTTCATAAAGTCACTTTACGAACAGCTTTCTAAAACACCCCCCCCCCCCAGATAACCCCCTACAAAAATGTTCGTGTGGAGCCCTGGACTGAGCCTTTACTCACTGGACTGCTGATGGGAGGAGGGTTGACTTGCTGAACATGAGTAATGAAAGGATGCCCCCGTTGCTGGATGAGCCACTCGCATCTCGGGAACCACTTGGCATGCTCCGTCCATGGTTCATCTGTCGGCTCCCAGTTCTTCAGGCCCCCATCGCAATAGAAGCACTTGCACTCATCAGCTAATCCTGTCATAGCAATAATTGTGATCAAGTATAAAGTGAATGAACAAAAATTCATCTTCAGTATTTCAAACGACCTTCAAGATAATTTATGAGAAGCCTATAAATGTAGGACTGCCTATTCAAATTATAACATAAAGCTGCTGAAATGTAAATGAAACACTAGAACAAATTATGTAGATCCTACTGTACCTGTGAAGTAAAAGCCAGCCTTGGCAAGAATCTTCGGAGTCACATGAATTCCTGGGTTTCCTGGCCATCTTCTAAATGTTTCTAGCCTTGCACTTTCCTGCACATATTCTGGGTGTTTGCAATTGTTCAAAGGTCCCATCTGAGCCCTAAGGTTTTTCTGCTGCTGCAGCATTCGTGCTGCCCTTAGCTGGTCTGGAGTTGGTGAAGGTGATGAGTAGCTCCGTGAAGGAGGTGGCATACCTGCGTGCCCCATAACAGGGGGAGTCGAAATTGGTTTGTTTTCTACGTCAAGACCTTGAACAAAAGGGCAGTTTGGAAAATGCGTTTTATGTTCCACAGCCGGTACATCGCACGGTTTCCATCTGCTAATTTGCCCAAAACATGCAAAACACTGCACTGAATCGCCCTCGTTAAGATAATAAAATCCAGCTTTCGCTAAATCGCGGGGCTCTATGGGACACGTCCTTGGCCAATTTTTAAACGACTGCAATCGCGCATGTTCCTGGTTGTATCTGCCATACAACATGTTCGGTTCTTCCTCATCTTCCATTTCTTCATCCCGTGCTGAATTACTACTGCTACCGGCTGAAGATGTTGTAAAATCTTTCTTAGTCTCGCTAGGCTCAACCCTTTCTATCATGGCTTCTTTTTCTTTTGCCCGTCTTTCAATTTCTCTCTGCGACTGCTCAAGCTTACTACTTAGCTTTTGCACAAACTCCGGTCTCTCTTTTGTCTCCAATAACGATACATTTGCAGTTGTCCTGTTATTCACAAAATCACAGTCAGGAAATAGTCTTTTATGTTCTCCCATTGCAGTATCTCCATACTCCCACCCCTGTACCTGCCCTCCACACGAAAAGCATTTTACAGTATCCCTGGAGCCAGTGTAGTAGAAACCTGCCCTTGCTAGAAGCGAAGCACTCACAGGAGAGTCCCCTGGCCAATCTTTAAATGTTTCCACCCTGTTTACTTCACTGTTCATACCTCGAGCAGAAAATCTTACTCCAATCTTGTCTCTATTCATCCTTCCATCTGGGATAGTTTGTGGTCCGCTATCACATAATGATACAGGTCCTCGACAGTCAGCTTCATCGTACGCAGTTACTGTATTCGTCACCATTTCTAGTGCTTCCTTCATGGTATATAAATCAGGTTTTATATCAGCTAAGATTGATTTCAATGGCTCTCGTCTGCCATTGAATTCCACATGCAGGACATCAGTCATCATGTTCAATCAATACATTCATGCTTACCAAGTTTTCCTTATCTTGATATTAAGTTCCCTTTGGCACCAATATCCTAGCTCTTCTTGGGATATAGTGATGCACTTCTTCAGGAAGAAAATGTCTACAGAGATAATTTCTGCTGAAAATCTTTCTGTATTAACTGAAGACTGTGACAATTTTTACAGAAGTTACCAAATCTGATTTAAGTGATGTCCTTTCAGTAGGACTTTAGTTTCTGATGTACTTTTACTAATGTAGAGAGAAGTTTCTTTGAAAATCTTCAACCCTGTGAATGGTGTGTCTTCTTTGTCTCAAATAGTATTTCACTGCTTATGAATCCGGATTATCCATCAAACGTCACATGGCAGAAAACCTTAAAAACAAAAATACAAAGAGAAGAAAAAATATATATATTACGAATATTTTGTACTGACATGATACATGTTTCATGAATTGCTGCTCTTCAATGCAGGCATTTGCAAATACCTGTACATTGTTTAATAGGTGAAACCAGATCTAGTGAGACAGGCTGTATTTAATTGAATTGACATGCAATTTCATCTACCAGTGCTGTAAATGACCCCCTCCGCACCCCCCACCCCCACCCCAAAAAAATAATGTGCTTATAAAGCATGAAGCTGATACTAATAAAAAGGGATGGTCATCTTATATTTATATCTTATAACCATTTGAAGGGGTAAGTCTAAGAGGGTTTCAAAATTTCCATTTCCATAGTACAAGGAGGATGCCTGCTATGTACCAGTGTAATCTGCATAGAAAAAATATAATGGCAAAAAACAAAGAGATTTACACTTTTCTATTTTTTTAAAAATATAAAGTGCATGAGCAATAGCCTCTCCCGACATTTATGGAGTAATAAATGTGCTGGGCAGCAGACTCTCATTGAGAGCTTCCAGTGGGCCAATCAAATGGTTCACTGCTTTTCTAAATGAATAATTAACTATATTGTGAAACAAATTAACAAACTACACAAATTCTGAATAATATGATCATTTCATGTTGCATGTACATGAAGGTTAAGGAGGTATCTATCCACTCTGCATTTAAATGCCTGGGGTGATATTCTGAACACTGTTTTAACTGTGTTTTAAGTTCTGTTGTAACTTCTGTTTTAAGTCACTGACTTACAACACTGGTAAAACAGTCTTTAAACGGTATTCTGGGAACTGTTTAAATGGTGTTGTAAGTCATCAAAGCCACACCCATCACAAGAATATCATCCAATAGGGAAAGTCGTAAGAGATGGTTCTAAGATGATTCAGCCAATAAAATCGCCCCCTGGGGAAGGGGTGCGTGAAATGCGTGAACTTATATTCACGTTGTAAATGAGTGCATTCATTTGCGCTTAGTTTCTTGCTTGAATTAACTGATGCGATGATGATGTGACAGAATTAGTTGTGCAAATCATCTCTGATATTATCACAGACAATTGCCAAATTTCTCCACGCGAGGCAAAAATTCTCTCGAAATATTGTTTTGGAATATCAGAAAGGTTTACTGTATCTCACTATCCCCCTCATTGCAACCAAAAACACAATGAGCTAGAAAAATTGCCGCCATGACGTACCACATACAAAGTTAAAACACCTCCCACCCTGTTCATGAGCATGAATTGTCCAGTGGAAAAAGTTAAAACACAAGATAAAACGGTCTTCATAATACCGTTCATATGGCATTTTTACGCACTTGCGCACGATTTGCGCCAAGCATGCAGATTAACATGCACGGTTAAAAAGATAAAATAAAAGTTAAAATAAAAGTTAAAACAGAGATAAAATGGTGTTCAGAATACCGATTTGCTAAAATAGACTTAAAACAGAGTTAAAACAGTCTCAGAATACCACCCCTGAAGTCTAACATGTGAGACATTCCCTACAACATGGTCAAGGATGGAATTCCAAAAGTGAACAGCAGTTGGAATAAAAACAATAGGTTCTTCAAACTGGAAGAGGCCAAGAAAAGAAGAGGTCACACTCATTGTTTTGTGCAGTGCAAATTCGCAAAACCCCTTGGGGAAAGAAAATGAATTTGTTATCAATTAAATGATCTTTAAATCTCACACTAGACACTTGTGTTTATCAATACAACTACTCTAACTCTAACTGTCGCTTTGGAACAATTTCTTTCACATTATGATCACACAACCAGAACTAAAATTTATCTTTAAAGGAATATAAGGTTAACTGCTGAAAGATTTTCTTTTTTTTTAATACCAATGCTGCCCTTATTTTTGTGGAGAGAGAAAACTTGCATTTCTCTATTGTCTCGTAAACTAAAGATCTATGTACATGGAGAAAGCACTGCTGCAGCTGCAAATCTACAACAGTGAGGTGCCCTCCTCCTCCTCCACCTCGACTTCTCCTCATCATCTGATACAGGATAAAGGTGTTAGCCTGTAATTCCCAGTAACTTATTCCTCAAGAACAATCATGCCATTAAAAATCTGTGCAATTGCAAGATGAGTCAGATATTCTATGGGGTCAAAACGCTTATCCAACTAGAATTTATCAATAAGCCTTTTCGAATTTATCTGTAGTTGTCCATTGGATCATTTTTCTACTATCACCATATCCCTCCTGGTTTAAAAGTACACGATCGTACACTGGACGACTGAGTACAGCACTGTCATGGACAGACCTACATATGAACTCACTTACATGTACACGAATGCGAAATTGTAACTACATGTACATTGCAACCTTGCCCATATGAAGAGCTCAGTTTCAAAAGGTACTACATCCATTTTTCATCAAAATTTATTTTTTGGTCTTAATGTACTCAGTTTTAGGAGCTCTTTACAATGACCATTCCACAACACAATCAACGATTTGATTTTATGTTATACATGTACATAAACATACAAATCGTTTTCCATAGAGGCTCACATAACAATTCTTTCCATGCCGTACAGAAGGATATTTTTTGAGTACTACTTTTTCAACAATTTCTTTTATCTGGGACATGATGGTTCGGCATTAAAAGATTTTTTCCCTTTTTCATAATGATATTTTTAATAGAATTTATCGGCAACTTAATTGAAATGAATTGAACATATCCATATTCGAATTCACGATTCTGCTTTGCACGAAATTTTAAATATGCATGTATGTTGTTATGTAAAAAAGATACGTGAACAAAATGGTTATCAGCAGTGGGTTCTCAAAGAATTAATATACTATTTTCTTCAAAGTTCCTGCAACAATTTGTTATTGCTTCATACGACCTATGTTATCTGAATTTACTTGATAACGACGTATACTAAACACAACAAAAAAAGTAACTTCACCCTAACGAAAATGCTGTAACTTTTAATTTTAACGAAGAGGTTTTGAGGAAAATGATTTGGCAGAAATGTTCCTACACTTACTGACCAGCTTGTGTGTAAAAATGAGATTGATACGTCGAGTCATGGATGAGTGAGCATACATTAAAGGCAAAAATGTCACTTTTCAAAAGTCACAAGAGTCATTTATGAGGGTCTGTGAAACAAGATTTTGGCAAATTCTGTTTCTGGTGTCTGTTTAAGTGCTGTTGTTGTTTTATTATTCAATGTTTGATCGACTCACACCTATCCTGACACCTTTCATGCTCTTTCACGGTTGGGTGAGCAACTCACAAATGTTTCATCCATGAATCTTGTGCAAATCGTCCCCCTTGCCGCTACCACTGGCTGCATTTATTTGCACACAAATGAATATGTGCGCACGTTCCGGTCCCCTATTCTCCGGGTTTGCCCAAACAAAGAGCTGAGAAGAAAACAGTGGAAAATACGGTGTCTCTGAACTTCATTTTTTTTTTTTTAGCGGGGGGTATTCTAGAACCTACATATGGAACTCTTTCCCTACAACATGAGCTAGCCTAGAATAGATGGGCCTAGTCCTAGATAAGGCTAACAAAGTTAATGTTATTTGTTAACTGTTAGTAGACCTAGAGTACCGGCTCTGGTGTGCGGCTGCTTAAAGGGAATTTGCTGATTATATTTATTAATCAAAGACTCACACATAGTTCAATACCATCAACGGAGATTCCAAATACCTGCTAATTGAATAGAGGGCAAACTTAAAATTATTGACCAATTATGTGGTCAGTAGTGTCCATTTTTTAAAATGATGTTAGGGGTCCTGTGTGCGGCCGCCCCTACCCCTGTGGGCTGCCGCCTATCATTTGGCGAGCATTTAGCGCCATATTTGTGACGAAGTAAACTAAATTAATATTGAATTTTATGCTTTACACACCATTACTTTATGAAAAGTAATATTACTGTGTAGAAACCCATAAAATCTGTCAAAAGTGATGATCTACCAAATGCCGTGACAAGAAAATGAAGGCAGAGTACAATCTACAAAAACACAGGACCCATCTTGAAAAATGGCTCTGGTGAGCGGCCACCCCCATGCAACTTTTTCTCTGGTGGTATAAATAAGAATTTCTGCAGCAAAATATGGACCATGAACTTCATTCTCTTAAATAAAAATCAAATCAGTTATCAAATTGAACAAATAAAGCTTAAGTATTGGCTTAAGTATGTCAAAGTTTCTTAACTTAAAAGTTAAGAAACTGCCATTTTTCAGTCAGTGACTGGTGGTGTCGACTTCTAATGATATTCAGTGAGACTCATTATGCTTACTGCTTTCGCTGAGTATGTTTTTTGGTGCACTAGAACCTACCTGAGACTGTCCAAGGTAATTTTTGAAGGGATATGAAAAATATTTTTTAAATTTTTAGTTTTTATTTACCACCGCCCGCTCACTGGGGACGGCCGCCCACAGGAGCACATACTCTAGTGTTACTCACATCTAGACCCTACCGTTAGACTCTAGAGAGATTTTTCTCTCTAAAATGCTACTAATAGTCTTGACATTGTTTCTGCTACGTACTAAGTTAGGCTACTCGAAACCGGGAAGTCGTCCCCAGTGATGGTAACTGTAGTGTTATGCCATCTACGGTCATACTAGTTTCGACAAGTCGAGAGGGGAATCCCCACCATGCCCACGGACAAGCTATCGTCATGATCGTCAGATCGACATGAAAGTTATTTAGATCTAGAATCTAGATCTAGATCTATGCACTTATTTCACTGTAAAACAAAATAACAGTAGACAACAGAATGAAGTCTACTTATCTCTACTCAAACATACAGTCAGATAAAGAATAAGTTTGTACTTACGGCCGGAGGAATAACGGTAGTGCAACAAATATATGGTTACACCATGTACTATCGAAGTGTACGGGCGTTGACTAAAAATGGCGCTAGTGCCGTGCATGCTAGTATGATGGATATATATAGGTACGGTAGCTAGCTTGTGTATATTTCCGGAATTAGAAGCGGTTTTAAGCGTCGAGTCACAAGCGAGCGGCGCGTACGCGTACGCAGGCGCGCGCACGCTAGCCAATGACGCTAGCGCGCTACACATCGGGAATATGTGCGGCCTTTCTACAACATTCCCCGTACCAATCCCAAATTGATGCATTTGGCACCCGAGTATGCAATGGAGCTATTTTTACATTAAGCTGCTGTTCCCCGAACCCTGCACAATGAAGAAGAAGAAGAAGAAGAAGAAGAAGAAGAAGAAGAAGAAGAAGAAAGAAGAAGAAGAAGAAGAAGAGAAGAAGAAGAAGAAGAAGAAGAAGAAGAAGAAGAAGAAGAAGAAGAAGAAGAAGAGGAAGAGGAAGAGGAAGAAGAAGAGGAAGAAGAAGAAGAAGAAGAAGACGAGGAAGGAAAGGGAAGAGGAGAGGAAGAGGAAGAGGAAGAGGAAGAGGAAGAGGAAGAGGAAGAGGAAGAAGAAGAAGAGTTCAATTTTGCACCCCTCGAATGCAACACTGGAAGCTCCTTTATGAGTAAAACAAGAAGTATTCATTTGCACCCTTTTGAATGCAAAAAAATCTGCACCCTTAAAGGTGCAAAGTAGCAACTTAGGCCTAAGGGTGCAGACCGGCATTTCCGGGTGCAAACGAGTACAAAAGAGTCATGTAGGGTGCAAGATGGCACCCCAAAAGGTGCTGCCAGTGTTGCATTTAGGGTACAAAATTGAACCTTTCATTTTCAGTGTGCGAGTGCGACATTTTGAACCCTTCCTCTTCTTTCTCCTTTCCCCCGATATCTAATCGGAAGATGTTTATGTATTCTCATTTATTTTACCTCAACCACATGCAATACGAGAAGAAGTTAAATAAAAGGGTACACTGGACAGGTTGTCCAACATTTAGTAATAAGAAAACAAAAAAGGGGTGGAAAAAGAGAAGATAAAAATATTTAAAAGGAGTAACCGTTGTATATAGATTCCATCTTGGAAGGCATGGAAGGAGGATTTGTGTTTTCAAAATATTAACTTCTCATACAGATACCCATCACAGCTTAGGTTTGGGGTATGAATATTCAGAAAGGAAGAGAGAGAGAGAGAGAGAGAGAGAGAGAGAGAGAGAGAGAGAGAGAGGGAGGGAGAGAGAGAGAGAGAAAAGATGGAACAAATAAAATATATAATCCTTACGCTATTTAGGTAACACGTGCCAGCCAATGTGGATGTATTAACTCTGGAGTCTACAAAGTTATAGAGGGAAAGATGAGAAAAGATCTCTCAAAGGCATTTTTCAACTCCAGTATATTCTGTCTGACCAAAACTGTTACTAATGTATG
>CM057156.1:5494319-5580767 GCA_029962745.1 Echinometra lucunter
TGAGTTTCATGATCGATCAACTATTGACATGATTGAAGTGAATAAAAATGTACTTCGTGGGGGAATCAGCCCCACATTCAAACTATATTGTTAGAGGTGGGGCCTGAAACACGATATTGCCGACATTACTTACACACAAAACTGCTTGTCCCCTGAAACTAAAAATGTAACCACACTGAGAGCTTTTAAAATTCAACTTGAAAAGGACTTTAAATAGAATGTCAATTTTTTTTGCACGCTGCATTAGCAGCCTTGAGGCTAGACCGAAGTATTCTGGTCGGAGTGCCGACCCTACCTAAATACGAGGCTAACGACGACTGTTAGAGACAGAACACTTCGGTCTACCTTGAGGCTTGACCAGCTCTGGACACCTAAGTTACACCAAAACTCTAGACTCTAACTGTTAATAGTGGCATAGTGCTGTGTTTCAGCCATGTCCGGATTCCCCTGGCTTCAGAAATTCAGAGATTTGGGATAGAATGTTTCCCATTGCAAACTTAAACAAGTTAGAATAGAAACAAACCTTCTTTTACCCGCTCTGATCATGCTGATTGAATGGATCACACAAAAGAATCACTGTGGCAATTTGATGGTAACAATGTCAGCATCAATCAGTCAAATCGTCCAGTATTTGGTAGCTCAACCATAAACAACGCATTCACAGAGTCTAGTAGCCTAATTCAATTTGACCGCGGATATATACACTCGACATCGCGCGCTGATCATAATCGCTCAACGTAGCTAGCTTCCGGAAGACGCTGGGTAGGATGCCAAACATATCGACCCTCCCACAACTTTGCCCACAAACAGCTCGTCCACGAGCTCCTCATCACGGGGAAGTTTTTGTTAGAAAACTAAACAAAACAAAACATTAAAAAAAAAGAGCAAACAAACGATCAAAAACACCCCCAAAGTACCAACCGACTCAACGCCCCAAATTAACAACTGCCCCAAAATATGAAATACAGGGATATGCAAGTGCAACCTGCACGACTATGGGAATGAGAACAATTTGATGAGGCTAATGAACAAGTTAAGGCCAAATGAAAAAGTTAAGGCCAAATAAAAACATTTCCTGGTTTCTCATCCCCTCCTCCTTCCCTTTTTTCGGTGAATATAATTTTTTTTGTTATCTTGTTATTTTTGTTCTGAAGTGAATTAATTTTAAACTGAGTAGATCTAGACAATGAGGTTTCAAAAAAATCATTAATACCGTACATTTTCACATTGTTTTGTGCCTCTTAAGTGCTAATATTAATGGAATATCACAAGAAATATAAAAAAAGAGAAAAACTGTATTAAAATATTATTGTCCGAGTTGCATTTCACGCACAAAAAATATCAAATAACATAGAACCGCCTCCTCCTCAATTTGAAAATATCCGGACGAGAAACTAGGAATCAATTTTACTTGGCCTAGGGGACTGAGAAAATGACAGTAAGACAGAAAAGATGAGAAAGAAAGAGAGAGAGAGAGAGAGAGACAGAGAGAGAGAGAGAGAGAGAGAGAGAGACAGAGAGCGGGGGGGGGGGGGGGGGAGACGTATGTTAAGGTCTTATACGGTATGTTAGACGGTACCTATAGCTCCTGTATTTCACATACGAACTTCAATGATAGTACATGCTAGGAAAAAAAAAAGTATTCAAGTTTGAAGAATTAGATAAGAAAGAAATAAGATAGAAGAGGAAAAGTGAAAGGAAAGGAACAAAAAAAAAAATGATATAGAAGAACAAGAGATGGATAAAAGATAAAGAAATGAAGACTATAAATGCAACTCTAGCTCCTTACCCTTTCCATCCGTTTTAATCCTTTCATTCTTAAATTTATTTTTTTTTCCAATCTGTTTTTTTTTAACCTTAAGTTGAAAAAAAGATTTCAGCTGTTAAGTTCTTCCGTAGCCTCTTTTCCCCATGAATTTTGTTCTGTTCATCTTATTCATTCTTTTTACTTCTTTCTTCTTTCTATTCTTTTTTTTTTCAATCTCGTTTTTCCCTGAATTTGCAGTGGCAGTGCAGTGTATGAAAGATAGCTGGTCATTCCTGTCAGTCTATTATTAAGCTTTAAATTGTTGAATTTTGTATACTTCAGTCAAAAAATTGCTGTAACTATAGCAAGTAAGCCAGCTAGACGAGCCCGGCCCGCGCCGTTACAGCTTGTTATTCCGAAGGTTCTGTCGTGATTACGAATTAAGTTCGTTACTCCTACAGTTATTCTGAAGGTAAAAAAAGAAATTCTATTGAAAAAACAACAGTAAATGAAATTCCTTTTAACTTCTGCCATTCATGTAGAATTGTTGTGATTTTTATCTTAAAAAAGAAATTAATTAAAATTGTTTCGAAAACCGAGATTTTGAATAGGGCACATTTAAATTACCGATAAAAAGTCTGACCGGTATTGCTTAGGACGAGTTGTTTGCATCCCGTCCCTCCAGCCGAGCTACATCTAGACATGATCGAACTTGTCCTCTGAAGTGGCCTGCACGCCGCTCAAGCGAGGGTAATTCGGGGGTTCCCCTGAAGTAGCGCGCGTATTTGAATAAGGATTGTCATCATCTGCGTTCCTTGTTACTCCCGCTAAATGGGCAGTCAGAACTCAGAAGAACAGCGTATAAAATTGTGTTCTTGTTTTTTTTTTTAAAGAAATAATCTGATACCTACTTATCTAGAATCGTTGATATGCAAACGAACTGTAAATCACAGGACACGCTATTCTTTAAAATGCCCCCTCCAACTTCCCAAGGACAGAATATGCACACGAATTTCTTTCATATTCTGTCCCTGGGAAGTTGGAGGGGGCATTTTAAAGAATAACGTGTCCTGACACATTTCCATTGGCGTGAATCCCGGGGGGGGGGGGGGGGAATGGGGATATATACCCCCACACCTTTTTGAGAGGGGGGGATGGCGTGTACAAATATCCCCCCACTTTTTAAGGAAGAAATTATTTGAATCAATCTTCGAATATCATCTGTCGTAAACAACCATCATATTTTAGAATTTCTATTAAGTGAAAATGCGATTGAAAACCAAAAAAGTGGTTATTTTTGGCTCGCTCGCTTGGCTCGCTCGTCATATTTTCAAATTTTCATTTGAAAATGCATGGAAAACCAGAAAAGTGGTTATTTTTGGCTCGCTCGCTTCGCTCGCTCATCATATTTTAGAATTTATATTTGAAATGCGATTGAAAACCAGAAAAGTGGTAATGAATGAGGGGAGTCTGTGCAGGTGTGTGAGGGCGTGTGTTTATACTTAAATGTGAGTTCAACAGAAAAAAAAATCGGCAAAAAAGTCGATCATCCCCCCACTCCTCAAAGTGGATTTACGCCGGTGCACATTTCTAGTTAAAATGACTAGATTCTAGTAAATTTGTATGATTAGTCTACCGGATCTTTCTGGCACCAACACTAACCTGACTTTATTCTAGTGAAAATGACTATTCTGGTCGTTTTCACTATATTATATAGCCACATTTGACACTGAAAAAGAGTAAGTGCACGTGGTATCGCGTTTTTCTAGTCAAATAAGTTACAGGCAAACCTCTTATAACAAACTCCTCCGGACCAAGGAAATTATCTCTTTATATCGAAGCCTTGTTATATATCAGAGCTAAAAAACGATAAAATACAAAGAAGTGGAACCGACAAAATTACATTGTTGATTCCACTGTACTATAGCAATCTGGTCATTTGTACTAGAATTGTGTAAATTTTGACTAGAAAAATTAGTGTTCATTTTTCGTTAAATTGAATAGAATTCTGGTCATTTGGACTAGAATCTATATAGTCACATTTGACTAAAAGAGTAAGTGCCCGTGTGAACAGGTAATCTAGTCATATTTGACTAATTTGTTTTTAGAATGTATGCATTTTTGTGCTGCTGGACTTGAACCGAGTCCGACCCGAGAATGAGAGGATGGTCTCTCCTCGATCCTTCCAATACCTCACGCAGTCACGCCTCCAGCCCGGCTCCATACTGTTTCCAAATGGACTGATTCTCGGTCATCCGGAGAAAAGTGTTTTTATTTATTTTTTTAATTCGGTTAGTTTGCTCTCCCCCTTTCGGTCTTTTTGTGCGATTGTGGGAGCTCCTCCATGGAAAGGCAAAAAGGGGGAGACCCAGGAGAACGAATCGGTCTAATGAAGGACGGGAACCGCTGGAGAGAACTTGTCCGTGAATCTCTAGTCTAGAATCTGGACTCTTTTTATGAAGTTTTTATATTCCCCGAAACAGCTGCTAAACTCACTGTACGCGTCAAGTCGAGTGATGGCGCGATCCCGAGAACTCTGGGGAACCTGTCCGGGCGGACAGGTTCTCGGGATCGCGCCATCACTCGACTTGACGCGTACAGTGGGTTTAGCAGCTGTTTCGGGGAATATAAAAACTTCATAAAAAGAGTCCAGATTCTAGACTAGTGAATCTCGGGAATACTATCCGACATGCCTGATTGATTTGTGCTTGAATGCAGTTAAATTGGGATGCACTGATTTTGACAAATCACCCTCCTTATTTCCTTGCCAAAATCTGTACCTCTGTACAATCTCCGTAAAATCATTCTTTATCACTTCTCTCTCTTATATTTTCCCTCCTTCTCCCCCCCCCTCTTTCTCTCTTTATCTCTGGCCCAGAATTTCTTTTCTCCTTTCTCTTCTTCACCGAACTTTCCTCTCATTTTTTTTCTCTTCTTCATCACCCGGGCATCGTTTCAAGAAAGCTGTAAGCACTGACAAGTTTGTCAGTCACTGACAATTTCAGAAAAATCCTTGGTTTTGATTGGCTGAGAAGCACTGCTCACCGACTGTTGCTATGGTAACTGTCAGTGACTGACAACTTGTCAGTGCTGACAACTTTCATGAAACGGTGCCCCGTATTTACTTCTTGCCGTTATCTATTACCTCCTCTCCGGCCTCCTCTCTCGTTCGCCCCCTCTATCTTACTTTCTATCTGTCTCTCTCTCTCTTTAGCCAAGAATCTTTTCTCTTCTCTTTTTCTTTCTGCACGGACTCTTTCTTCCACTCCTTGTCTCTCTCCTTCACCTGTATTTTCTCTCTACCCTCTTTTCTCAAAATCTTTTCTTTTTAGGGCTCGCCAATGAATGCATGATCCCCATGCCATTTGGAGGAAAATGTACATGTTCTGTTAATGAATTTGTAAATCCTTCCAAATTTGGAAACTGCATGACTATGATTTTTTTTTTTCAATCATTGATTTTCAAGATTTTTCCTTAAGGGTAATTTTAGGTTTGAGGATTTGAAAATATTATTGTACTTGTTTTATTTGGGGAGGGGGGGGGGGGTGTTCATTTTTACTTTGTAAAGCACATAGAGAAATTCTATTTTGTGTTTTGGGGCTGTATAAATCAATCTAAAGTTACTATCATTATCATTATAAAAACCTTTATTTAATTCACTCAGGACAAATCAGGACCAGTGGCGTAATGAGCCAAAATATTTGGGGGGGGCTCAATCTTTGCGAGGAGCGAAGCGACCAACCCTGAGGGAGTATAGCGACCAAGCCGGGGTACCCCCCCCCCTCATGATACGGAGCTTTTTTCATTTTTTCGACTTAAAAATGTGCAATCTGCAAAACCTGAAAAGGAAATTCCAACTTCAGTTCAGTTCAATTTTTATTTTTTCTCATTTCCAACAAAAGGATTTCATTTTAGTGGGGCGGTAGTGAGCACGCGAAGTGTGTGAATCACTTACTGAGCGCGCGAAGCGCGCTCCCCAGGGGGGAGGGTGCAGGGAGGGGGGAATTTCCTCCCGCGCGAAGCGCGGAAGCTCCGACGTTTGATGACATGTTTCCATGTACTATTTTGGATAAGCGTGTCATGGATCTACCGACCGGAAAAGGATATTTTTTTTCATTAACTTAGAAACATGATTATGAAAACATCCAGTCCAAATAATCTTCTTGAGTTTCAAACAAATGCCAGCGTTACACAAAATACTTTATTACTTATGATAATAATACAGACCAAGACACTATGAAATAAAAGGGACGAGCATGGAGAGGGTGTGATGCGGTGGGGTACCAGGGTTTCACTCCCACAGTGGCGTAGCTAGGATTTCATTTTAGTGGGGCGGTAGTGAGCACGCGAAGCGCGCTCCCTAGGGGGGAGGGTGCAGGGAGAGGGGAATTTCCCCCTCCCGCGCGAAGCGCGGAAGCTCCGACGTTTCTTTGAATTCTTCCTTGTCTGCTCCCGCTCTTCTTACGTTCTCTTACCTTTTTTCTTTCCTCGCTCCCGCTTTTTTTCCTTCTACTTTTTTCTTTCTTTTTTTGTTGGCGTTTTGGAGGGGGTGACCGCCCCCATCGCGCCCCCATCGCCCCCCCCGGCTACGTAAGTGCACTCCCATGGTACAGGAGCTTTTTGCAGTATTGATGGTTTGCAACTCTGTAAAAGAACACTATTTGGCACTACAAACTTAAAGCCGGTGTCTAGTTTTGGTAAATCTAAGAATATTCATTTTCAAAGTTTGAATCCATTGTCAGATAAACAGATAAAAACCATGTGTTATATCAGAAAACACATTAGTATTGATATTATGAGTGTTTTCTGCCTTGCTATGCATGCTATTTGGGAAATCGTGAATGCGTTACTTAACAGTAGAAAGGGAGAAGTAATGAAATTCGCGTGATATCACTAATATAAAATTGAAAATAAACCATGGTTGAAATTTATTTGGGGGGGCTGGCGCCCCCCCCCAAGCCCCCCCTCCAGTACGCCAGTGACCAGGACCAAAAAAAAAAATACACACACAGTACCTTTTTTTCACATAGCTAACGCTAGTAAAATTAAAGTACGTAATATATACACGGATCTGTATCTTATTTTGTTTCATTAACTGAGATCCGACATTTCAAGAAGTGGAAAGAAAGTAATCGCTTTGTATCATGACAGACCTGGGGAGCGTTTCATGAAAGGACTTGTCGGATGTTTTATCCGACAAAGTCTGTTTTATCCGACAGTTGCCATAGTAACAATGCTTCTCAGCCAATCAAAATCAAGGAAAGATGTCAGATCTGACAACTTGTCAGACAACTTAATGTTGATGAAACGCTCCCCAGGTTACCATAGCTATGGGCGTTGCAAGAATGAAGAGGAGATGGGGGGGGGGGGGGGAGGGGGTGTGGATAGTATCAAGGATTTATCGGTCTAAAAAGGATATGTGTTCTTCTAATAAATATTTCGACAATATCAGATTTGCTAAGAAACGCTGTTGGATGAAGTGCGAGTGCTCACGTGTTTCTTTCATTCTCTATTTTTTAACACAGTCATGACATTCTTTATATTTTATGCAGTTTAGCTATTGTGGGGGGGGGGGGTGGGGGAGGGGAAGAGAAGCAGTCAAATCATTGCTGTATACGTGCGCGACCACAGGTTTTACAAAAACCACCCTAAACAAGTTTTATCCACTGATCAAAATCATAATTATGATATTGAGTGTTTTCGTGCTTTAGGGGAAAAGTTAGCTCTCGCACATAATCTTAAACTTGAAAATGAAAAGAATAAAACAAATTTTTTTCTTGTTTTGGGGCCTTTTAAGTCAATTTGACACGCTAAAAGGATTACGCATTTCACGTGCCTCAACCCTCAAAAGCTAGCCTTTTCACAAGTTTTTTTTCCTTTCATTTTTTGCCTTTTGCCTCGCGTGTGTACAGCAATATATCTGACTCCTCCCCCCCCCCCCGCAGGGCAGCTTACTGCCAGAAAATACAGAAATTTACGTTTGAGAAAATCAATGTAATTATTTGGGAAAAAATCTATTCCATGATTCCATTCCAAATTCACTGTCAAAAATTATTTCTACTCAATCTGATGCTAATCTTTTCATGACTGCGAAATCTTGTTTCATCTCTCAAGAAGTGGATGTTAACGGTGCCAAATGGCCCTCGTTGCATCTGTCATCGGTACAGCACCCAGTGTAGTCAGCGTGTGTACTATCTGGCAATTTACCGTACGCGCACGTCTTATCGCTAGTCAGGCATCCGCGTTCGACACTCTTCGTTGTGATTTTTTTGCCTTCGAAGTCGAGGTCGCAGAGGATTTCCGTCTAATATGGAAAAGGGGAAGAAATCCAAGGTATTGCACTGATGCGAACATGCGAACATGCGAACATGGCAAAGGGACAGAAATCATTTGATACCATGAATTGTCCCAGGGGCCACCTTGCCTTCTTTTCACAGAATAGAAGGCCAGATTTAAACCTGAAGATAGGGTCCGGCAAAGCCCGACGTTGCCTTGAGAAAGAGCTTTATACAGGACATGGAAAAAAAAAGCGTTCCAAAACGGTACTTTCATAACTGGTTACTAGCTCCAACGGCCAACAGATGGTCAGAGCCGTCACCCATGAAATAACTTAATGGACTGGACCTTCTCTACGTTACTTAATAAGAATAATTTCAACATCAAATCCCTAGCCAAATGTCACAAAGGTAACGTCTTAAGACAAACATACAAATTAACAATGGCCAATTCAAAAGCAGCGGCGTAACAGGTGCCTGTTATCAGGGGGGGGGGGCAAAGCCAAAAATTTCCCGGTAACTCAGTCTAGAATCAGTGGCGTAGCTAGGATTACAGCGAAGCGAAGCTCTGATGTTTCTTTAAATATTATTGTTGCTTGTCTGTTCCCGCTCTTCTTACGTTCTCTGCCTGTTATCGGGGGGGGGGGGGGGAGCTAAAAATCTTCCGGTAACTAAGTCTAGAATCAGTGGTGTAGCTAGGATTTCATTTTAGGGGCGGTAGTGAGCACGTTTCCCTTTTCTTTCTTCTTTTTTTCCCCTTTCCCTCATTTCTTTCATTCTCTCTTCTTCTTTCTCCCTTTTTTTCTTTCTTTCCCTTTCTGCCTTCCTTTTTCTTCCTTTCCCTTCCTTTCATTTTTTCCTGGTGGTTTGGTGGATTTTCCTGCTGAAATCCTTCGGGGGGGGGGGGGGGCACTCTGCCCCCCTGCCCCCCGGCTGTTACGCCACTGTTCAAAAGAGCTATAGCTAGGACTCTAACAATAATAGGAAACCAAATCACTTGTGAAGGTTTAAATCACTTCGGTAGGTTTAGAGAGAATATCTGGAGGCCTTGGGAGCTGCAAGCAAGACATTCCTTAATCGAATTATAATTATTCAAAAAGGATAGCGTTTATGGTTACAGTTCGTTATTCCAAAGGTTCGTTATTCCGAAGTTCGTTTATTCCGAAGGTTCGTTATTCCGAAGGTTCGTTTATTCCGAAGGTTCGTTATTCTGAAAGTTCGTTATTCCGAAGGTTCGTTAGTCCGAAAACAAATTAAGGTTCGTTATTCAGAAGGTTCGTTAGTCCGAAAATGAAATAAGGTTCGTCACCTCGTGAGTTATTTTCGGACTAACGAACCTTTGAAATAACGAACCCTATCTAATAATTTTCGGATTAACGAACCTTCGGAATAACGAACCTTATTTTCATTTTCGGACTGATGAACCTTCGGTATGAACCTTTGGAATAACGAACATCACCCGCGTTGGTTTATTATGACGTTTAAACGCAAAAATCACGACTCTGTTGCACTGTAATATGAGTTAAATATACTTGACGTTTTAAGAAATTACGATCTTCATTGCAACATTCAGCAACAAATTCACTCATTATTTGAGAGATTATTTTATGTTTGTCAGAATACTCATATGAGACAAGAACTAATGAAGTTTCCCTCATAATGATAAGAACAACTTAGGGAAACATCACAAATGGTTAATCTGTGGTGTAATTAATGATCCTTCTTGAAGAATATCAATTTGAATTTTAAATTGTAATATGTCTGAATGTAGCATTATGATATATATTCTTAAAGTTCCTTTTTAGCAAACTGTATACTGTGTTGAAATTTGCTGTATGCATGTGAAATTTGGTAATAAATGATAAATATCAAAATTAATATCGATATCTTATTTCACCACGTTACTTTTCTATTGAAATTGAAATTGTATTTATTAAAAAAAACACATGGCAGCCCAAGGGCTGAATTTTGTGGAATGTACATAGAAATCTGGTATAATAAAAACACAAATAAATCATAATGTGAGCATTACAATTTAATTGTACAATGCTATGAAAATGCTAGAGAAGAAGGAACCTGAAAGAAAGAGAGGGGAAGCATAAAGGAAAAGGCTAATTTTTAACGTCACAAATAAGAAATCAATTAAGTGAATTAACACATCAAAAATAGTACATTCTACATCACAATATAAAAAATTAAGAAGCGAATTAAAAATTAAAAAAGTGAAGCCATTTAAGTAAAATTTAGAAAAGGGGAGAAATATATACCGGTACGAGATAAAAAGAGAAGGGAGTGACTAAAGAACAAAGAGTTGGAGTTATATGAGTAGGGGTAAAAGAGGGCAGAAGATGAAGGCGTGACAAAAATCATAGACAATATTTAAAATATGGAAATGAAATTACAATAAAAATATTTTTTTTTAAATAACATTTTGATATGAACTTACGAAGCAACTGGTGACGCCCTCTGCACATACTTCAGTATGAACCTTATCATCTTTCTCGACATTCGTCACGCAGTAATCCCTGTCTCCACTTGCATGGAAGTCATTGCTGCAACTAAAACACTCCAGAGCCTCTGAACATCCTTAAAAGAAGAAGAAGAATAAGAATATATTAACTTCAAGGTATCGCAAATAATCGAAATTTTCATTAAAGGTGTCGGAAGAGCTTTATGCCACAACACTGAGCAGTTCTAAACTCTTTGATAACAGCATGGCAAAATGTATATAGGCATGTAGACTGAGCCCCGTTTCATAAAACTTGTTATCAGTAAAAAGTTGCGATAAATGTTATAAGCAACTGAAATCCTTGCATCTGATTGGTTCTACAGAGGCCCGAAATGATTTCCACATAATGTACTGGCAATCTGCATGGGGGAAAGGAAAGATTCGTTTAGTTCCAAAATGTTTTTAAGTCACTGGGGAGTCTGCTTATTCCCTAAAGAAAAACATTATCATTCTTGTCTGATAAGGCAATAAACATACATAAACAAGTCCTACACATGTGGATGTATAATAAATAACACCTAAGTGTTTACTAATACACTAATACACTAATACACTAATACAAATCAATGACTTTCATCCATTAGATACTTAGATTTTAATGGATCTCAGTTAAACCCATTTTTACCAATCATTACGACTGATCCCCACCAAAAACAAAAGCAAAAGCAAACAAAAACAAAAACAAAAACAGACAAAACAACGATAAAAGAACTTACCTGCCATCAAGATGAATGCGATCACAGGAAGCAGACCGTTCATTCTGAAGAATAGCTGAGACTATGCCTGAAATTGAAATGACCAAGTACAACTACACTGTAAAAATATTGGGTAAAATCTAAACCAGCACGAGGGTAATTATATGTCCATCCAAAAAAAAAAAAAATAAAAATAATTAAATAAGCAGTAATTACTTCAGAATGGGCAAAATTCCATCAAATTGGATAAAAAGAAATGCCCAAAGAAATGCCCAAATTACCCTCATCAGTGGCACATTCCTACCCAATATGTTTTAGAGTGTACACATTCAAATTTTGGATAAAGTATTGAAACAGAGAAAATGAATATAAAACAGTCTTACACTAAAAATTCTCGATTTCAGCAAGGTTGAATAAAATATAGCCTCATGCTACATATATATGTATATATATATATATACATCACATTTGCCGTGATATTAAGCGAAGTGATATGTTTGCTTCTTACCTAATATGAAAGATGTGTTAAAGGTGAAAGTTTCAGATACCTCTGAAGCCTAAAGCTGAATCCGAGTTCTTAAATATATTTTCATTGCATGGAACTATGTCATTTGTGGTAAGCTGCCTTTGCAGCCTTCTGTTCGAATACACTATTTTATCATTCTTTACTCTGACCCTGTTTAAATTTGTTCCATGATCTCAATCTACAAATTTGCATGAATTGTATCACAACAAATAACCATATGGCTTCGAGGCTGATATTATATAAAGGGGGGGGGGGGCGCAAAATCTAAATGAGTTTTAATATGACATTAATAATTACATTACAACAACAAAGCATACTGCACAGAACAAAGCTGCATTGATCAGGAGCACGTTTGAGTTAATTCCATTACTCAAATCTATAAATTTGGATATCATATTAAAAAAATAATCGTGTGGTTACGGAAGGTGACCTAGGCTTACATTACAATATGGGTTAAATTGTGTGAACTGTGAAGTTATGATAATGATCATGATGATGAGTTTGAAAAAGTCACTTAGAACTGTTAGAAAGTTATGAAAACGATTTGTTAAAGTAGGGGATCCCATTTTCAAAATATGGGAATACTCATGAAACTTACAAGGATCGAAAAGTATACTATACCGATCATGTGTATATAAAAAAATAACAGTCATGGGCTTTGCAACTTTTTTTGTAAGGCATGAAAAACTATTCCAAATCCCTTTGAACCGATAAAACAGTTTCAATTCAAACGTCGAATAGATGAGTGTCCGCACCAGGAAACATTTTGGCCGCAGTTAGGAGGGTTGCTGGTCGAAGCAGTATAATAAGGGTTGTTTATCGACGTCTCAGAAGCAAGGTCTTAACACTGATCGAAAAGATGGTCCTTTACATGCTGAAAACTGTAGGCCTATTACACTGTTAAACGCGGACTATAAGATAATTTCAAAGATAATGGCTAAACGAATAAAAGAAGTTTTGAATGATATTACATGTACTCATTCAGATCAAGTAGGTTACATAAATAATAGGCATATTGGTGAGGCTATACGTTTGATAGAATGATGTGATTTTTCACTGTAATAATTACCGTGAGGAAGATATATTCCTCACAGCAGTAGATTAAAAAAAAACCCAACATGTATAACGGAATAAGTACACGTAGTTGTGTTATCAATTAAGGTTTCTCTGCTGTTTTTTTTTAAATTTTGTTTTGTTTTGGTTTTTTTACATTAAGAGAGGAGTTAGGCGGGGGACCCACTTTCACCGTACCTGTTTTTGCTGGTAAATTTTGGCTCATGCTCTGAGAAGCGATGGGGTTATCAAAGGAGTTGAGTTTGATAATTTTGAAGTTCCACAAATTTTGTATGTCGATGATATGACTTTGTACGTTAAAAATGAAACCTCGATTACAAAAATACAGAATATATTCCAAGCTTTCTTTAATTAAGCGGTTTAATGTTTAACATAGAAAAAACTAATGTGATGATGATAGGAAAAAAAAAAGAAGAGAGTCGGGAACTTTACCTATGGGCAATATAGCAACGAGAATGAAAATTTTAGGAGTACATTTTTCATTGGACATATAAATTAGAGAAGAGTTAAATTCTAAAGAGGTTTTGAGTAGAATGAAAAGACTCTTCGGATGGTGAAAACAGACAAATTTGACAGTGATGGGGAAAGTGCGTTTTGCTTAAAACATATGCTTTGTCTAAACTGAACTGTTTCCTCATCATCAATTGTTCCAAAGTGGGTAACAGCAGAGATTAAGAAAATTTGTTTTGATTTTATATGGAATGGAACAGACCTAATTAATAGAGCCATCTACTACCAGGACTACCGGGATGAAGGCTTAAGGATGATAGATTTTGAATCGATTATGTGAAAACTTAAAAAACTAATGTGGCTAAAACGGCTGCTTTTTGGGGAAATGAAGATGGGATGGAAGCCTTACCTTGACTACAGCTTTAGAAAAGTGGGTGAAAGGTTTATATTCCTGTTTAATTACGATGTTTAATTATTGAATTATAAAGCACTATTGTTTTATTTAGAGATCTTAAATGCTTGGCACTGATTGATTGATTGATTGATTGATTGATTGATTGATTGATTTTATTTGCCAAGCCTCCAAAACACAACAATGGATATATAAATCGAAGAATAACAGATCAGTAAGCTTGACCAGGATAACTCACGAATGCTCGAAAGCTTCTTTCCAGTGGGGTCCTAGACATATACGAACAAAATAATCAATAAGTTAAAATCGCATTATTTACACGCAGAATAATAATCAGGAATAATATAATGATAGTAATGATAAGTTATACAAGAAGAATATGAAGAAGAAGAAAAGGGAAAGGAAGAAGAAGAAGAAGGAGAGAGAAAAAATAATAGAAGTAGAATAAGGAAAAAAGGGGGGAAAAGGAGGGGGAAATAGTAATGAATGTGTTGAATCTTTCTAAACGTACAAAACCATATTATATACAATAAAGAAAGTATTATAACATATCATTCGCTTCTTCCCTCTGACTCTCAAGTGAAAGACATTCTTTCAATTTCCTCTTAAAATGAACAAAGTTTTCTATTCCCTTTATATCATTGGGAGCATAGATTGGGAGTTGCGACCGTGAACGTATATGAAAATCAGCAAAATATAACTCTCCATTGTTTTTTTTTCTACTTCCATGGAGCTGTCTCGAAGCACACGATATTTGCATGGTATTTTGTCATGATTTTGAATATGATTATCCAACTCGGTTATAATGATAGCCTATTTATAATACAGTTATTTTGTATATCTACGGTATATCTTAATATTATTATAAAGACGTTTCCGAAATCTAAAAGCGCAGCACAATATTTTCTATTGTTTATCCGATTTCAGTCAAATTGTTGAGACATATGATTCCTTCATTTCCTTTCTACCTGTTCGAATTGAAAATATTAGTATGTTTATTACAGATCTCGACCAGAAAAATATACTGATGCAGGGCCATCAATTTAGAAGAGACAGAGAAAGGGGATTGATGAATGGAATGAGTGGGTGAAAGAGAGAGAGAGAGAGAGAGAGGGAGAGAGAGAGAGAGAAAGAAAGAGACAAAGAGAGAGATAGAGAAAGAGAGAGAGGGAGAGAGAGAGAGGGAGAGAGAGAGAGAGAGAGAGAGAGAGAGAGAGGGGGGGGGGGGGAAAGAATTGGGCAATGATGGAGGGAATTTGATTCCCCTCCCGGTCGGCTCCCCCTTTTTTTCTTTTTTAATGCACTTGGGGAAGCTGTGCAAAAATCTATATAGGGATAAGACACAAAATTCCAAAATAAATTATGCTGAACTGATTTTAAATTTATTATCATACATCTCTGCGTTCCTTGTTACTCCCGCTGAATGGGTAGTCAGAAGAACAGCGTATAAAATATCAGTATTGTGTTCTAGTTGTTTTTAAAGAAATAATCTGATACCTACTTATCTAGAATCGTTGATATGCAAACGAACTGTAAATCACAGTACACGCTATTCTTTAAAATGCCCCCTCCAACTTCCCAAGGACAGAATATGAAAAAGAATTTTTTTATATTCTCTCCCTGGGAAGTTTGAGGGGGCATTTTAAAGGAAAGCATGTCCTGACACATGTCTGGTCAAAATGACTAGATTCTAGAAAAATAACTTCACTAGTCTACCGGATCTTACAGGCACCAACACTATAACTTGACTTGCTTCTAGTGAAAATGACTAGAATTTTGGTAAAAGTTTGGTTAAACCAGAACCGGATGGCCCCCGTGTTAACTCTATAGGAATGAAAGAATTCAGTAGCCAACGGGTTAATGTTTACTAGAATTCTCGTCGTTTTCACTATATCTAGCCACATTTGACACCGAAAAGAGTAAGTACCCGTGGGATCCCGTGTTCTAGTCAAATAAATTACAGGCAAACCTCGTTATAACAAAATTCCTCCCGACCAAGGAAATTACCTCTTTATATCGAAACCTTGTTATAGCAGAGCTAAAAAAACAATAAAATACGAAGAAGTGGGACCGACAAAATTACCTTGTTAATTCCACTGTACTAGTATTCTGGTCATTTTTACTAGAATTGTGTAAATTTTCACTAGAAAAGTGTTTGTTCTTCGTTAAATTGAATAGAATTCCAGCCCGACTCCATACTGTTTCCAAATAGGACCGATTCTCGGTCATCCGGAGAAAAGTGGTTTATTTTTTTAAAAATTCGGTCTGTTTGCTCTCCCCTTTTCGGTCTTTTTGTGCTATTGTGGGAGCCCCTCCACGGAAAGACAAAAAGGGGGAGACCCAGAGAACATAGTATGTCGACTCACTACGAATAGACACTGGTCTCAATGAAACGCAAGAAATCATCGGTCTAATGAAGGACGGGAACCGCTGGAGAGAACTTGTCCATGGATCTTGGGAATACTACCTGACTGACTGATTGACTGGTGCTTGAATGAGGTTAAATTGGGATGCATTAATCTTGGCTCTTTTTTCTCCTCCTCCTTCTTCCCCTCTCTTCCTCTCTTGCCCTGAATTTCTTTTCTCTTCTCTTCATCGACTCTTTCTTATTATTCCTTTCCTTTTTTTTCTTTCCTCCAACCGTATTATTTCCTGATCGTACCTCGGTACAATTTTTATCATTCTGTATATGACTTCTCTCCCTTTTCCGTCTCCCCTCGATCGATCTCTCTCTCTCTCTTTATCTCTTTGTTTTGTTTTGCTCTTTTTTCTTCTTTCTTCTTTTTTTTTTGTGTAGTTTTCGGGAGGGGGCAGTGGGTGTGTGAAGAGTGTGGTGAGTGTGTGATTTTGTTGTTGTTTTTTAATTTTAAAATAACTTCCTCCAAAATTATTTTGATTAAATGATATTGTAAATGAAAAAAAAAATCATGTATAATTTGAGATTTACCTACATGTGTGTGTGTGTGTGTGTGTTTTTTTTTCTATGCAATTCATAAAGTTTCTTGTATCAAGATTCTTTTCTATATTACTATTCCTATTTTCATGATAAATTGTTAAAGAAATGTGTATAGATTTGATTCCAAGTTTACTTTTTTCGGATTTATGTAATTTACATTCTTTCATAATCAAGTAAGAATGTTTATGAATGAATTTTGAATTAATTATGTAAATGATTTCATGTAATATATCATTTTCATATGTTATGAGGAAGAAATAAAATATCATTTAAAACAGAAAAATCTCTGCCCCAGAATTTCTTCTCTCCTTTCTTTTCTTCACCGACTCTTTCCTCTCCTTTTCTCTCTGCTTCATCACCCGTTCTTGGTAAATCTATACTTCAGGACAATTGCGTCTTATATCTCTTTCCTCCTTTCTCCTCTTCTACTTTATCTCACTTTTTATCTCTCTCTTTCTCTTTAGCCAAGATTTTTTTCTCTTCTCCTTTTCTTTCCGTACGGACTCTTTCTTCATTCCACTCCTTGTCTCTCTCCTTCACCTGTATTTTCTACCCTCTACCCTCTTTTCTCAAAATCTTATTTTCTTTTTAGGGATCGCCAATAAAATGCATGAAGCCCCAACATTGATCCTCATGTCATTTTGAGGAAAATGTACATGTTTTGTTAATGAATTTGTAAATCTTTCCCAATTAGGCCACTGCATGACTGTGATTTTTTTAACCATTGATTTTGAAGATTTTTTCCTGAAGGGTAATTTTAGGTTTGAGGATTTGAAAATGTTATTGTACTTGTTTTTTGTTTTGTTTTTGTTTTTATTTTGTTTCGTGCTCATTCTTACTTTGTAAATCACATAGAGAAACTGTTTTTTGTGTTTTGGGGCTGTATATATCAATCTTTATTATTATCATTATTATTATAAAAACCTTCATTTAATTCAATCGGGACAAATCAGCACAAAGCAACAAAAACAAACAAAAAAATACACACACACACGTATATACCGGGTGTCCCCAAAAAAGCGGAACGGCGGATTTTTAGTACTTTACCTTCAAAAAGTATGTAATATTTCTAAATCATTGGGTAAAGCTTCCTCTACCGAGAAGAATGATACCAAGATCATTGAGTTTGGTGAAGCAATTTTGTTTCTGTGCCAGTTTCTTAGAACGCAGTCATTTTCAAATTTTTGGAGACAGGTGAGAGTAGAATTGTGATGGAACGCCCTTTCACAGTACGATGTTTGAGGGAAGCCCACTGATGTACATGAATAACAAAACATGCCATATGAAAGGCCATTCCTGACACCATTCTGCCCTCATCTGCAATTAAAAACATTCTAAATTGGAAAAAATGCTCTATTTTAAGAAATGGACATGGAATAAAAATTACTACACCAAAGTCAATGATCTTTGTATCAGTCTCTTTGGTAGAAGATGCTTCACCAATACATGTAAAAACTTTATTTACTTTTCTAAAGTAAAGTACTGAAAATCCGCCGTTCCGCTTTTTCTGGGACACCCGATGTATATATATATATATATATGAATACATGGGTATATATACATACATACATACATATATATATATATATATATATATATATATATATATATATGAATATGTGGGTATATATATATATATATATATATATATATATATATATATATATATATGAATATATGGGTATATATACATATATATATATATATATATATATATATATATATATATTGATTCAAAATGGATGACAGCTCTGGGGAACATTGAGGCAGCTACGCAATTATTATTCTCCCATTTTCATTTTTTTCAGTATATAATATATATATATATATATATATATATATATATATATATATAAACACTGAAAGAAATGAAAGTTGTTTGCATTTGTCAAATTTCTTTCAATACACACACACACACACACACACACATATATATATATATATATATATATATATATATATATATTCTTTCACTGTTTATTATTTGCAAGGGAGTTGCCAAAGTTGTTTGCATTTGTCAAATTTCTTTCAATGTATTTTCCCCTTATTCTGACTTATGCATGTATTCAGGCTTCTAGCTGGGATCCAACTGCGGCACCCGGCTCCCCATTGTTCATTAACTCATCTGCACCAAAACAAAGAATCAAAAGGGTGGGAAATCTGTCTCTCGGTCAATTGGATTCGGTCACGCCTAACTGCTGGCCCGCCTCTGTGGTCTTGTGGTTAAGGCATTGGCGTTCTAAGCCAGTAACCCGGGTTCGATTCCCGGCGGAGGCATTTTTTCAACCCTTGATTGAAAATGGATGAGAGCTCTGGGGAACATTGGAGAAGCTACGCAATTATTATTCTCCCATTTTCATTTCTTTTAGTGTTTATTATTTACAAGGGAGTTGCCAAAGTTGTTTGCATTTGTCAAATTTCTTTCAATATATATATATATATATATATATATATATATTTGTGAGACAATTGAGAGAATAATAGCGCAGCATAAATCAAAGTTCCCCAGAGCTGTCCTACCATTTTTGGAAATTTTGCAAAGGTTGAAAAAATGTCTCCGCCGGGAATCGAACCCGGGCCTTTGGCTATGAACGCCAATGCCTTAACCACTAGACCAAGGAGACGGGCCAGTGGTTTTGGCGACTCCAAATTCGCTTAACCGACAGATTGACAAATCTTCAACCCTCACTAATTAATTCTTTTGTTGGTGGCAGATGAGTTTCGAACAATGACCTACCGCACACCTCAGCTGGATCCGAGCGAATGCTTTGGTATACATGTATATAATAATATGGTCCATTCATACAGTGCGTCCCAAAAATTTTTTACACTTTTAAAATGGCTGCCAAATAAAAAATATATGATTCTGGCGGAGAAAGTTTATATGTAAGGATAGCTTATGGACTCAACTTTCACAGGAGACCAAAAAGGCCGAAAATAATTCATGCTTGGGTGAGCACTGCTAACTTTTGTAAAGGGTATGAAAATTAGGTTGCGCAGGAATTGCGCCTTCCAATTGTGAGAGGTGAGTTGTTTAGAGCTTACAAAATTGAGGGGGATAATGAATTCATGATCAATTGCAATCAGTTTTGTTTTGCTGATTGAATTTTATGGTTTATTAGATCAAAATTTTATGCATGAGTGAACATGAATTGCATTGATTATTGTTGCATTGTACTACTTTCATCAGTTTGTTCATGAGAGTCAGGATTGGGTGATGGTACATGGTGCAGGGGAAGTGAGATGTACTGTAAGGCAGGACATTGTTGGGTGGATGGGATAAGGGTCAAGAGAACATTGTATGCCCCTCTCCCCCTCCCCCCCCTCTCTCTCTCCCTTTTCCTGGTAACACAGTCAAATAGTCAATCAACCAACCCACCAGTTATTTTAGCAGTTGAGTTTCTCACAAGAAATATGGTAAAGTTTGTAAAATGAACATGTCAGTCTTTTTTTTCAGTTGATTTTCTTTTAAATTTTACAACTGTTTCATCCATCTTGTAAGAGAGAAAAAAGGATTTTAATTCATCTTGTAAGAGAGAAAAAAGGAATGTCACAGAATGTGGGCTACTTATTCTTCAGGTCAATGGGTGAGAGCAATAAGACCAAATTTGGGACATGATAGAATTCGGGATAAGGGAAGGTGGTCTTGATATTGTCGAGAGGATACCAATGAATATGAATTGTCAAGATATGCACTACCACACCCAGAAAACGAGAGAGAGAGAGAGGGGGAGAGAGAGAGAGAGAAAGGCGGGGGGAGGGGGCATAATGTCCTCTTGACCCTTATCCCATGCATCCACCCTCCCATTCATCCCATTCTACCTCTATCTCATCTCCCTTACAAAATGTACCATCACCACATCCTGACTCCATGAACACACCACTGAGTCTACCAGGGAAAGGTACAATGCTACAATAATCAACGCAATTCCTGTTTAATCATGCATAAAGTTTTGATTTAATAAACCATAAAATTCACTCATACCCAGACTGATTGCAATTGATCATGAATTTATCACATCACCCTCAATTTTGTAAGCTCCAAAGGACTCACCTCTCACCTATTGGACGGCGCAATTCCTGCGCAACCTAATTTTCATACCCTTTACAAAAGTGAGCAGTGCTCATCCAAGCATGAATTATTTTCAGCCGTTTTGGTCTCATGTGAAAGTTGAGTCCATGAGCTATCCATACATATAAACCTTTCCCACCAGAATCATATATTTTTTATTTGGCAGCCATTTAAAAAGTGTAAAGTATTTTTTTTGGGACGCACGGTATAGCGCAGCTACTATATGCATATACTCTACTGCGCTCTACAAAGTTAATATTATTACCCCTGCTGAAGGAGCTGCCATGCAAGGCGCTAACAGGAATTTCTTCCTGCCGGGTACCCACTTATACACCTGGGTGGAGAGTGGCAAATGTGGATTAATGTCTTGTCAAAAGACGTTAGTGCCAGGCCGGAATTCTAACCCTCAACCCTTTGATTAAGAGTCAAGTGACAGAATCACCTACACCATGACACCTCCACATATACCATGCTATATGCTGGAATAATAAATATTTTGTGATCAGGTAACATATACAACAGCTTTGGCAACTCTCATTTATACATATATATACATGTATATTTATGCTAACGCTAGAATATATATATATATATATATATGCTAACGCTAGTAAAGTTAAAATAATATACGTAATATACACGGATCTGTATCGTATTTTGTTTCATTTATTAAGATCCGACATAAAATTCAAGAAGTAGAAAGAAAGTAATCGCTTTCTATCAAGACAGATCTGGTTACCATGCTACGGGCGTTGCAAGAATGAAGAGGAGATGGGGGGGGGGGGGGAGGGGATAGTAATCATGGATTTATTAGTCTAAAATAGGGTATGTGTTCTTTAAAAGAAATTTCGGCAATATCGGATTTGCTGAGAAACGCTCTTGGGTTAAGTGCGAGTGCCCACGTGTTTCTTTCTCTATTTTTTGAATTGCTGTATACATGCACGACCACAGGTTTTACAAAAACCACCCTAAAGTTTTATCCACTGATCAAAATCGCATGTTATCGAGTGTTTTTCGTACTTTGGGGTAAAAAGTTACCTAAGCACCTCTCGCACATAGTCTTGAACAAAAAAATCAAAAATCAAAAATAAAAAGATTTTTTTTTCTTGTTTTGGGGGCCTTTTAAGTCAATTTGACACCCTAAAAGGATAACGCGTTTCACGTGCCTCAACCCTAAAAAAACTATCCTTTTCACAAGTTTTTTATGTTTCCCCCTTTTTTTTTGCCTCGCGTGTGTACAGCAGTAATTATATCTGATTCCCCCTCACCGGCAGCTTATTGCCAGACTATAAATATATTTACGTTTGAGAAAATCAATGTAATCCTTTAAGAAAAAATCTATTCTATGATTCCATTCCAAATTTACTGTCAAAATCTATTTCTACTAAATCTGAAGTTAATATTTTCATGACTGCGAAATCTTGTTTCATCTCTCAAGAAGTGGACGTGAATGATGCCAAATGGCTCTCGTTGCATCTGTCATCGGTACAGCACGCAGTGTAGTCAAAGTGTGTACTATCTGGCAATTTAACGTACGCGCACGTCTTATCGCTAGTCAAGCATCCGCGTTCGACGCTCTTCGTTGTGACTTTTTTGCCTTCGAAGTCAAGATCACAGACGGTTTCCGTCTGGGGAAAAGGGGAAGAAATCCAAAGTATAAGAATGATAGTTATTTAAGTACGCAAACATGGTAAAGGCA
Organism: Echinometra lucunter; assembly: GCA_029962745.1. Taxonomy (NCBI): domain Eukaryota; kingdom Metazoa; phylum Echinodermata; class Echinoidea; order Camarodonta; family Echinometridae; genus Echinometra; species Echinometra lucunter. The sequence continues at coordinate 5,516,735 of CM057156.1, forward strand.
CAGAAAGCATTTGTTACTATGAATTGTCCCTGTTGCGTAACTTTGGAGTACCAAGGAATACGAGAGAGAGAGAGAGAGAGAGAAGGAGAGAAGGATAGAAGAGAGAGAAGGAAAGGAGAGAGAGGAGAATGAAGGAAAGAGAGAGAGAAAGAAAGAAAGAAAGAAAAGAGAGGAAAAAGGAAAGGTGGAAAATGAATTTGACAAGGAAATCAAACAACCCCTTCTTTTTAGGGTGCGTTTAGATCACGTTCCATATCATTGAGAATCAACTTTTTGATACGCATTCTCTTTTAAACATAGTTGCCTGTTTCGGAATAACGAACCTTCGGAATAACGAACATCACCCGAGTTGGTTTATTATGACTTTTAAACGCAAAAATCACCACTCTGTTCCACTGTTTTATGAGTTAAATATACTTGACGTTTTAAGAAATTACGGTCTTCATGGCAACATTCAGTTTCCAATTCCTTCATTATATTAGAGATTATTTTACGTTTGTAAGATACTCATTTGAGACAAGAACTAATGAAAATCACAATGCTTTTCTTATAAAGATTAGAACAACTTAGGAAAACAGTCTGTGTCATATGGAATGCTCCCTGCAATGACACACAAATGGTTAATTTGTGATGTAATTAATGGTCCTTCTTGAAGAATATCAATTTGAATTTTAAATTGTAATATGTATGAATGCAATAATAGTTTAAGGGACTAACCTCCGTTAGCATTATGATGTTTTTTAAAGTTCCTTTTAGCAAACTGTATACTGAAAAATTTTGTTGTATGCATGTGAATTTGGTTATAATATCAGTATCAATATCGATATCTTGTTTCACCAAGTTACTTTTCTAGTGAAATTGAAATGGTATTTATTAAAAACCACATGGCAGCCCATGGGCTGAATATTGTGGAATGTACATAGAAATCAGACACAATACAAAACATGAATAAATCATAATGTGAGCATTATATTTTTATTGTACAATGCTATGAAAATAAGAGAAGGAACCTGAAAGAAAGAGAAGGGAAGCATAAAGGAAAAGGCATTTTCTTTTACTGTCACAAAAAAGAAATCAATTCAGTGAATTAACATATCAAAAACAGTACATTCTAAATCAGAATATAAAACATTTTGAAGTGAATGTGAATTAAAATTAAAAAGTAAAGCCATATAAGTAAAGTGTAGAAAAGGGGAGAAATATATACAAGATAAAAAGAGAAAGGAGTGATTAAAGAACAAAGAGGGGGATTTATGAGTAGGGGTAAAAGAGGGCAGAAGATGAAGGCGTGACAAAAATCATAGACAATATTTAAAATAGAAATGAAATTACAATAAAAACATGTTTTAAAATAACATTTTAATATGAACTTACGAAGCAACTGGTGACGCCCTCTGCACATACTTCAGTATGAACCTTATCATCTTTCTCGACATTCGTCACGCAGTAATCCCTGTCTCCACTTGCGTGGAAGTCATTGCTGCAACTAAAACACTCCAGAGCCTCTGAACATCCTTAAAAGAAGAAGAAGAAGAAGAATCTATTGACTTCAAAGTATCGCAAATAATCGAAATTTTCATTAAAGGTTTCGGAAGAGCGTCATGCCACAAAACCAAGCAGTTTTAAACTCTTTGATAAGACCATGGCAAAATGAATAGGCATGTAGCCTGAGCCCCGTTTCATAAAACTTGTTATCAGTAAAAAGTTGCGATAAATGTTTTAAGCAACTGAAATCCTTGCATCTGATTGGTTCTACAGAGGCCCGAAAGGATTTCCACATAATGTACTGGCAATCTGTATGGGGGAAAGGAAAGATTCGTTTAGTTCCAAAATGTTTTTAAGTCACTGGGGAGTCTGCTTTTTCCCTACAGAAAACATTATCATTCTTGTCTGATAAGGCAATAAACATACGTAAACAAGTCCTACACATGTGGATGTATAATAAATAAATAAATAAACATATATATATATATATATATATATATATATATATATATATCCTAAGTGTTTACTAATACACTAATACACCAATACAAATCAATGACTTTCATCCATTAGATACTTAGATTTTAATGGATCTCAGTTAAACCCATTTTTACCCATCATTACGACTGATCCCCACCAAAAACAAAAATAAAACAGACAAAACAACGATAAAAGAACTTACCTGCCATCAAGATGAATGCGATCACAGGAAGCAGACCGTTCATTCTGAAGAATAGCTGAGACTATGCCTGAAATTTAAATGACCAAGTACAACTACACTGTAAAAATATTGGGTAAAATTTAAACCAGCACGAGGGTAATTATATGTCCATTAAAAAACAAATTAAATAAATAATGAAATAAGCAGTAATTACTTCAGAATGGGCAAAATTTTCATCAAACTGGATAAAAAGAAATGTCCAAGAAATGCCCAAATGATCCTCATCTGTGGGACATTTCTACCCAGTATGTTTTAGAGTGTACACATTCAAATTTGGGATAAAGTATTGAAACAGAGAAAATGAATATAAAATAGTCTTACACTAAAAATTCTCGATTTCAGCAAGGTTGAATAAAATATAGCCTCATGCTATATATATATATATATATATATCACATTTGCCTTGATATTAAGCGAAGTGATATGTTTGCTTCTTACCTAATATGAAAGATGTGTTAAAGGTGAAAGTTTCAGAACCCTCTGAAGCTTAAAGCTGAATCCGAGTTCTTAAATATATTTCCATTGCATGGAACTATGTCATTTGTGGTAAGCTGCCTTTGCAGCCTTCTGTTCGAATACACTATTTTATCATTCTTCACTCTGACCCTGTTTAAATTTGTTCCATGATCTCAATCTACAAATTTGCATGAATTGTATCACAACAAATAACCATATGGCTTCGAGGCTGATATCAGATAAAGGGGGGGGGGGGGGGCGCAAAATATAAATGAGTTTTAATATGACATTAATTACATTACAACAACAAAACATACTGCACAGAACAAAGCTGCATTGATCAGGAGCATGTTTGAGGTAGTTCCATTACTCAAATCTATAAATTTGGATATCATATTAAAAAAAAATAACCGTATGGTTACGGAAGGTGACCTAGACTTACATTACAATATGGGTTAAATTGTGTGAACTGTGAAGTTATGATAATGATCATGATGATGAGTTTGAAAAAGCCACTTAGACGGGGAAGTTATGAAAACGATGGGTTAAAGTAGGGGATCCCATTTGCAAAATTTGGGAATACTCATGAAACTTACAAGGATCGAAAAGGATACTATACTGACCATGTGTATATAAAAAATAACAGTCATTGGCTTTGCAACTTTTTTTGTAAGGCATGAAAAACTATTCCCAATCCCTTCGAACCGTTAAAACAGTTTCAATTCAAACGTCGAATAGATGAGTGTCCGCACCAGGAAACATTTTGGCCGCAGTTAGGAGGGTTGCTGGTCGAAGCAGTTAATAAGGGTTGTTTATCGACGTCTCAGAAACAAGGTGTCTTAACACTGATTGAAAGAGATGGTCCAGATGCTTTATATGCTGAAAACTATAGGCCTATTACACTATTAAACACGGACTATAAGATAATTTAAAAAATAATGGCTAAACGAATAAAAGAAGTTTTGAATGATATTACATGTACTCAACCAGATCAAGTAGGTTACATATATAATAGGCATATTGGTGAGGCTATACGTTTGATAGAATGATGTGATTTTTTCACTGTAATAATTACCGTGAGGAAGATATATTCCTCACAGCAGTAGAATTTGAAAAAAAAAAATGTATAACAAATTTAGCACACGCAGTTGTATCATGAATGGAGATTTTTCTGCTGGTGTTTTTTTTTTTATCATATAGAGAGGAGTTAGGCAGGGTGACCCACTTTCACCGAACCTGTTTTTGCTAGTAAAATTTTGGCTCATGTTCTGAGAAACGATGGGGTTATCAAAGGAGTTGAGTTTGGTAATTTTGAATTTTGTATGCCGATGATATGACTTTGTACGTTAAAAATGAAACATCGATTACAAAAATACAGAATATATTCCAGACTTTTTATAAGTTAAACGGTTTAAAGGTTAGCATAGAAAAACTAATGTGATGAGGATAGGAAAAAAAAAAACAACAGAGGAGAGTCGGGAACATTACCTATGGGCAATATAGTAACGAGAATAAAAATTTTAGTACATTTTTCATTGAGAAGAATTAAAAGACTCTTGGGATGGTGAAAACAGACAAATTTGACAGTGATGGGGAAAATGCATTTGCTTAAAACATATGCTTTGTCAAAATTGAATTGTTTCCTTATCATTAGTTGTTCCAAAGTGGGTAATAGCAGAGATTAAGAAAATTTGTTTTGATTTTATATGGAATGGAAAAGACCTAATTAACAGAGCCATCGGTTACCAGGACTACGGGGATGGAGGCTTATAAGGATGATAGATTTTGAATTATTTGTGAAAACGCAAAGAGTAATGTGGCTAAAACGGGTTTTGGGTACAGGGAGACCAGTATAATAATACATGTATATGTAATACATGTAATATGATGTATATTGTTTCCCTGGTTAAGGTGGTGCTTTTCTATGGAAAGATTTCATTCAATGCGTTTGTTCTTTTTTCTTAATAGTTTAATTGGAATTTCAGTTGTTACATGATAGCATGCTATATTTGTTATATATATTCATTGAAATGTTGATTCATGATAAATGTATTATTATTGAAGAAATCACAATAAAGATGATTGAAAAAAGTGAATAGCTATATGTATGATGTTTATATTGACCAACACTGTTTTGCAAATGTCACGTATTACACGGAAAACAAGAAATATTTTATCAAGAAGAAATTTATTGAGTCTCTGATAAAAAATAGAACACGATAATGCAATATTATATTTCCAAACATAATACGTACTTCTCATATCAGCCTAGGTAATGTGCTATACAGTGCCTAACATTACAACACATCGTGATATACATCATGTTACACTCCCATAATTTTATCTGATATATCTCAATATAAATTTCATACAACCACACGATGAGGATAGACTACACTAAAGCCACTTCTGAATCTTATCTTCAATTACTAAGTAACTACTTCTGCTAGTTGAACACAGATGAAAACATACAGGCCTATTTGCTACATAAACTACAAACTGAAAAAAAAAAAAATCTTACTGACATCGACACCAATAACTTTTATAAAAGGCACGCTGGTAAACCTTATCACACCATTAAGTGTAATAAATCAGTTCGCAAATGCCAAGAGAAGGTCTAATCGTGAAACCGAAATTGATTAATACTTTCAGAAATAGTTTTTAAAGAATTTACTGTAAAGCAAAAACGATCAACTGCCTTCTAAGGACAAAAGGAGACAACTCTGCATTTGTTTTTCAAAATTGAATTTTTCTTGATTTGGGGTACATTTGGGGGTACATGATAAAGAAAATACAGTCACATGACCCCAAATTTCCGAAATAGAGACATAACAAAAAGGAAGCAACTCCATAGCTTTTCTCATAAAACGGCAACATATTATTTCATTTACTAAAAATTCATTTTACAGAGTTGGTTCCTTTTTGTCAATGGACGACAATTTTGGCGAAATGAAGTAAAATTTATGAATATTCACACGAATTATTTAGAAATTTCTCAGCTAACTATCTTATGACATTACCTATCTTAATATCTGTTAAAACTGAACGTTGTGACTGAACTTCTATTGGTGCAGGTATTGTTGTTTTGTAAACGAGTGTTCTTTTAAATAGGGTACTAGTCTGTGACATTATTGTGTTCTGGGTACATGCACAACATTAAATGCAAACGCCATCGCATCTATAAGAAATGTTCAGAATTTAGATTAGACAACTTATTTTCGTGCCTTTGTTGTTCGTAAACCTATTTTTTCTACTACTTGATAAAAACACCCAGCTTTATTAAAGCAGCATAGATGTGATGAAAAGTTAACCGCTTTGAGGATCTCAGATGATTCGTAGAAGGGGTTTACGGTTCACCATGCAAACCTTCCAACATCATCTGATCTCAGATGAATAATGACACTGTCATAATTATGTGAAACAAAGTAAGCGTAATATAGAAAAAAAGTGTTTTTGAAGTTTCCTTTCATATTCAACAGTACTTCATCCCTTCAAAAAAAGAATAATAAAATTTGGAACGATACCAGCACACAAAGTGTTTTATAATAGCACGCTGGAATGTACCGCATAAAATGGAGATGTTATTATTAAAATTGAAAAAAAAAAAAAAAAAAAAACACAGCAAAACAAAACAAAACAAAACAAAATCAGAAACAAAACACACAGACAAAAAAATAACAACAAATAACCTAACAACAGAAAAAAACAATGATTAGAATCCTGTATCATGATATACCTTCCCTGAAACAAATTCATACATACTCATAATGACCGAAGTATACGAAATACATGACATTCTTAACTAGACAGGAGTTGGTACATGCATATATTAAGCACACATCATGAAGACATAATCAGGTAGACATAATTACAGCACGATTCAAAACAGAATAAACAGACAAAGGTAACTGAGTACGAGATGGAATTATAAAGCATTTTCATTCATGACAGAAATCATGCAAAGTTTCGCGATCGATAGCTCCATTTATATACATTGTGTAATACATTTCTGTATCATAAAAGTCTGACACTACGTCGTTTCTGGTTGATCTCAGTTTATTTGGCATTGCTGTGCATTTTGGCCTTGGCTTTATCCTAAAAGGACCGATCGATTTCGAGCTTTTGATGACGGGGGGGGGGGGGGGGGGGGGGGGGAGGGGGTAGGGGCACGATGCCCCCCCCCCTGTAAATCTTGGCCACGACATGATCGATCAACGTGAGAATTTGTGCGGACCAGGAGAATCTCGAAAAGATCGCAAATCCATCGTTAATTACATGCGTGATTACTTGAACCAGGTGGTCCGTGTATTAAACCTATGGGAATTTGAGAATTTAGTCAACGACTTAATATATGGACTGATCATCCGGTAATGAAAGGCCTTGGAAATTATGCAATATGCAATAATTTACAAACCTTAAAACATAAGGTTTATAACACTAGAAAATATTTTGAGAGTGATATCAATTTATATGTATTCTATTGTTTAATGAATTTCTTATGTAATTTTCAATTCAATTCAATTTTCAATACATTTGTTTTTCAAATTTCAAATTAAACGTTTTCATTTTTTAAAGTCTGCTGTTTTAGGTTATTATGTGAATCAATATTCAGTTTAAAGATAAAAGCTTAAATGACCCACGAGAAAATGCAGTTTCTCATTCAAACTCGGAAATTCTCCGTTTTGGGTTTTAAATGAGGTCACAAAAGGTCACAGGACTCTGTAATAGTTTGACCAATTATGGTAAACTTGATGCCTACAAATATGACGCGCAAGACTGGACAAAAAAAACAACAACAAACAAACAAACAAACAGAATGTCAGAAAGTGGCTTGGCATGAAATGAGGCATTTGGAATCGGGCGTCAAAATTTGTCACGGCCCCCTTTCCTTATAGAGTTAAGTGATAAATTCTTCTGCCACTCTTTTGACAACGTGAGATTAATTTTTACATGAATAGAACAGACGAAATCTCAAAGGAAAATAACAGACAGGGGGAACATTTACACATCGAATTGCCGAGCTAATCATGCATTATCCAGAGCCGGTTTCTCGTAGACAGGATTAGCGATGCCGGGTTCACCAGGCAGCGAGACTGGATTGACGTTGTCGTTCTCCTGGTTCTTGTACTTGATGGCGAATGGCAAGTCGCCGCCTGATCGTCGAATGTAGTACCATGCGAACACAAGCATGATCACCACCCCGATGATGACCAGGGTTAGGATGATTCCAAGGGCGACGCTGGCCTTTGAACCACCGCTGCGTTTCTGATTCTCCCGTGTAGCTGTCCTTGCCTTGACTGGGACGGGTAAGAGCAAATATTGAATACAATTCGAATGAATGATAGATCACTTGTACAGAATATTGATCCAATGCAAATCTCCGCAAAAGTATATTGCTCGTTTCTTTATTCATACATGATACATGAATTTTGGACGGTTGAAAAAAAAGAAGAGATCATTTGACCTTCGTAAAAGTACCCGTATGTGACAGCAGCTTTTGCGCGCAAGATGTTTAGTACTTCGGTTGCCAAATACATATGATTACGTATATAGCATACATTGTCAAAGAAATAACTTAACGCATTTTTTGAAAGGAAGATTACCTTTTTGAAACAGAGTGGCAAGAAAAGCCGCCTCCTGAACGCAAACAATATACACATCAATATTCATTTTGCGTTCTGGACACGCGTTTTTTTGTTTTTTGTTTTTTTTTTGGTTGTTGTTGGTGTTTGTACAACACCTCCGACTTATCTGCGATTCATTCACGGCTTTCAGAAAATGTTTTTTTTTTTTTGACTGAACAGGGTTCAAGTTCAAGTTATTTCCATTTCCAACAATAACAAACTACTATTTTGAATAATAATCAAACATACAATGCACTGTACAATCATATGATACATTTTACAATACTTGGATTATAAAACAGAGGGTATACATAAATATGCAACAGTATACGGTATAACTATATAGTATGTTTTGTTTATTTTTAACGAAAGCGTGTGAAAATGGAGGAATCCCCTAAAAAGCAGTGATTTTAGAATGTGGATCCCTGAAATAATTGCAAACATAGCTTTTATTCTGTACATGTATAAAAAAGTGCATGGGCTTGTGCCAGTGACATCTGAGCCAACAGATATTCATTCGATCGCGTCCTCATGCCATGTCCTACATCGGTATCAGTGAGAACTACCGCCTAGATATCCTGAATTTTACCCGAAGCACAGAGGAAGGGGATCTGGTGGGTTTTAACTGTTCTCGATATATCAAAACTTGAACTAGCAGTTCTACAGAGGTCTTCATGAAAAACCAAAAAAGTGTTAACCCTAATACTCCCGGGGGGATTTTTGTCGGTACTTCCGAACGCCTCGATATTTTGAAACGAAATTTCATGACTTTTTTCTCTGATCCTTCCCGCACATTTTGATACCAAATTTATGGCGATCGGACCTACCGTGCGGGTGTCAGATTACGTTTACTGAACACATGTCACTGAAATTTCGCTATTTCTCTATATGACTGTGTATAACCCTATGGACAAAATCAGGAGCTTTTCCAATTTATGTAAATACTTTTCTAGTAACTATCATCATTGTTTCAAATAGTGTAAATAATTACCACACAGACACACACACCCTCACACACCCACACACACACCCACACCCACACATACGCATCTGAATCTTTACATAAAACGCTTGACGAAAAACAAAGAAATACATAAGAAAATTGAAAAACAATAAAATACATAAGAAATAATTACCACAACCTATCTTTTTCTTTCAGGAATTGATGAGGGAGTTATGAAAGACATTTGTACCAAAAATTGCTATTCCTGAGGCTTTATTTAGTGAGAAATACCAAAATCTATGATTTCTCGCATAAATTAGCATAGATTAATTAATTTAAAAAAAATAAAATGACTTTCGTAAATTTAGCTATACAACTTTGTAGATTACATAATTCTTGACCCTTGTGCAAAATTTTGAGGCAATCGGGCGACCCATGGCCGAGATCTCGGGGGGGGGGGGGCCATAATGGCCCCTCCCTGGTAATAACAAGCTTTGAAATACCCCGGGAGTATTAGGGTTAAGTCCCTGACCGTGATAGCTTCGTCATGCGACATAAGCATGTGACTTCTATGCGATGCTACTCACTATCACGTAATAAGCAAATATAAAGACTTACCCAAATCGCAAGTTGCTTGCGAAATAGTGACGTTATCTATGGCGATTATTCCGGTAGTCTTGTTGTTGCCAAAGTAAGTGATAAATTTGAGCTGTCAGAACAAGACACAGAAGTTGGATGTATGATTAGGGAACACAAGTTAACAGTTTAATTAAGAATATTTTCGCCCTTACTTCATGCATTCAAGGGCTCGTTTTACGCTTATCACTTAAAAATTAATAAATGTCGGGTGGGGACTATGAATGCAAAGATCTTATCCGGGATCTTATGACTAGTATGATACAGGAACTCCATCTGAGTTTTCCGTGAAAGGTGAAAAATCAGATTCTGGCTGCCACGGGAGTGAAGTATTTAATGATAACTAGTTGGCCTGAGGAAAGAAAGGCGCATTGAATGAATAATGAACGACACGTGACTACATCCGACAAATCATTTCATTCGGAGCTAGAAGTGCACTGTAGATATGACATTAGCAAATCACGTTTTCGTTCACAATAATAATAACAATAAAAAAATACAGACCTGAAAATTTTCTTCTGTTAAAATATTCAGATCCAAATTCAGATCAAAGTGAGTCCATTTTGCTGCATTGGTTGTATTGACGGTTTGTATATTTCGCCAGTTGGAGTTCTGAAATTCGACAGCGACTACGAGTTTCATAGCGGGGTCATTCTGGACGGTAACGTCATAAGATAGACAGTGATCCATTTGATTCGTCGGAACTCTTGGCGGGTAGAGGACGGCAGAATTGCTAGGAACTGTGGTATCGCCTCTGATGTACAAGAATGAACCAACCGGGTCTGTAAAAAGGCATCAGTAATAACTGCACGTTAGCAACGATCTTGCGCTCTCATTTTGTGAGTCACAGTTTCATTTTACTCAGGGAACAAAATACAAAAATTGGTGTAAATCCCAGGGTGGGGATGGAAGGGGGGGGGGGGGGGGGTCACATATCCCTCACTTCTTATGGGGGTCCGGAGTGGCTTGTACAAATATGCCACCACTTTTCAAAGAAGAAATAATATTTTAATCAGTCAGTTGTTGAATCTTTTTGATAAATCTATCATAAATGAACTGTTATGAGTATGTATGTGGGTGTGCGAGCCGATGGGTGCATGAGGGTGTTTGCTTACTAGTGTGTGAGTTCGCGCTGGAAATTTCTGTAAAAGATTTCAACCTTTCTGCACTCCTCAAAACAGATTTGCGTCGGTAATACACAAATTAATAAAAACTGAACACATTTGCAATCCTAAACCATTATCTTGCGGGTTTTGCAATGAACAGGCGGATGATTTCTTGGTACCTTTTCCACGGCGTTCTTGATGTTTCTGCTCATTCATTTTTAGGGCGGTTTATTGGTCTGAACGAGAACAATGAGGACATGCCATAGTCACACCACCAAATCGACTACACCATGACTCCATACCAACCGATTCATAGCAATTCAGGGTGGTGTAATTTTTTGCTTAGGAAGTTACGGCTTTGATCAATGTAGCTCTTTTGGTGTTTAATACTGGGATATTGATGAGGATTATATCCCTCATCGTAAGATTATTGCATTAGGAGTGTACACAACAAGAAAATGAACAGTTTTATCAGAAAAGACGTTTCCTCCGTATATTGTTAATTTTTCGTTACTGACATCACGCATATAGTTCATCTTTTCCCTAGGGAAAAGTGAACTATTCCCCCCCCCCCCCCATGGACTCGCGACGCGAAGGGAAAGAAAGCAGCGGCACAGCGCTGCTGAGCCAGCCTGCACGGTATCCCACGAGGCAGCACGGGCAACCTATGCGGCTAGCTGCGCTCACAGAGCATACGATGCAAAATTGCAGCGCCACAGTGATCATACTAAACTCTCGCTGAGCTGATGAGGAAGGTCTAGATAGCTGTTTCCTTCATTCTTTGATTGTGATGTGAATGTGAGTACATGTACTTACAGAAGTGTCCGAGGAACGATTAGGGATATAAACAAATATACAATGACTCATTCTTGGATCAAGCTCAAACTATTCGCACTCAAGAACATCAAACGCCAGTGGTTACTCCCTCAGTCCGATGGCCCTCGGGAAAATAGCACCGTTTGATGTTCCTTCGACGCGATAGTTTGAGCAAGATCCTCGAGTGTCATCGTATATTTGTATACTATCACCTGATGTGTTCCCGAAGGGTGAAGGTTCTGTGCCTCTGCTGTCAAACCAGATCCATTCCAATAGGTCTGCATCGTCTTGTCGGTAATAACAGGACTCGTAGTCCGAATCGAACCCACAAGTGCTCTCTGGTTGTAACCCACTGCATGGCTGGCGGAGAAACCTTACAAATTAGAACAAAAAGAAATGCCATTTCATATGTACCAGGTGTAAAACGGTAGGCCTATCACATAGAATAGTTCTTTCGCTCTGCTTTTGCTGCACCTGATTTTTTTATGATTTGAGTTTATTAACAACATATTTACTTATTTACATATTTACATGTCAACATAATAACATGAAATTATTTAAGAATACAATGATATGCAAGGTACTTACAGCTATACATGCATATAATACATACTTATATTTATCTTACAAGAATAGCAAATTGTGTATTTTGATCTCATTATGACATGTTGAAAATTGAAAAGACAAAAACATGAATAAGTATGTATAGACATATACATGGGCAAAGGTTCTGAAGACAAAAGAGAATGTTGTTTAAGGGAGAAATCAAAAGTTAGCACAAGTGTAAGTCTAGAATTAGTGCTATTCCGGGGTTATTCCCTATATGAGTTAATGAACCGGTGAACCAACCCCACATTAGACATATAATGCTATTGTGAACGAGGATATAATGTGTCTCGCCCCGTTTCTGTGCATTCATTCTTGTGCACAGGTAAATCGCAACGTTTTTAACTTTATTTGACCTTTGGCATACATACGTGACGTTTGACCCCCAATATACTGAGGTCCCTGTAAGGCACCTCCAAGTTTGGTTTCAAACAGGCTAGTGCAGGGGCGGCGCTACGGGGGGGGGGGGGGGGGGCAGGGGGACGACTGCCCCTATGATTTGGCACCGTCCCTGGGCTGGTGGTTCAAAAGTTACCCAACCCCAGTAGAGACTTGCGGGTAATTTTAACATTTGACCTCATTTGACCTTTGACCTACATACATGACCTCTGACCCCCAAGCAGCATTGAGGTACGTCCCTGTAAGGCATCTACCATCAAAGTTTGGTTACAACGGGCTAGTGGTTCAAAAATTACTAACCCCAGTAGAAACTTGCAGGTAAATTTGAACATTTGACCTCATTTGACCTTTGACCTACATACATGACCTCCACTCTCTCCTTCTAGGAAATTTTTAGTTTATGCACATCTCAACAGTAGCTAAAAATAAATTTCACTCATCTTTGACTATGTCTGCCATTTGGTAAGTTATCAAGAAAACATCATTTGCTGATACATTTCTGACCCTATGACTTTTGACCTACATACCCCTAAATCTAATCAGACCATCTCCCTATAGTAATCAAATATACCATACACTGAGAAGTTCTAGTTGAAATTATGGATTCTGAGGTGACCGGCATATCATTTTTTTTCTGTGGGGCGCAGCCCTGAAGAAAATAATAACTATGCTATTCATCGAAGAGTCCATGATTTCAGCTGGTACTTCAAAATGAGTGCATGGCATATTTGATTTATATCCTACAACACAAGAGACAAAATAAATACAGTAATAATAAAAAAGTCAATTTACCACATTTGCTCATTTTGCCTAGTCACACAAGGTCATTGCTTATAGCCAACGATGCAACAATAACGAAAAAAATCTTGAAGTAACCAAGAAACGATGAAAATTGGAAAACTTGAACACATTTACAATGTCTATAGTTTCATGTTTCAGTTATTTGTTGTAAATATTTACAACGCACCCATGAAAATATAATAGGATATAATCATACATACATACATTCTTGAGATATCGTGTTAATGAGGCTAACACCAGAAATTTCATATACTGACTACTGTGACCTTGACCTTTGACCGACATACCCTAAAATCTAATCAATTCGTCTACTTACTGTGATACATAGTAGGACCAAGTTTAAAGTCAATACCTCAAACAGTTCTCAAGATATCGCATTAACAAGGCTAATACATGAAATTTCGGAATTGACCTCAGTGACCTTTGACCTACCTACCCCAAAATCTAATCAGATCATCTTCCTATGGTGATGCATACTAGACCTAGTTTGAAATGCATACGTCAAATGGTAGTTGGGTAATCGTGTTAATTAACGAGGCTAACACCGGATATTTCATATATTTGCCTCTGTGACCTTGACCCTTGACCTACATACCCTCTAATCTCATCAAATCGTCTACCTACGGTGATACTTACTAGGACAACTTTTAAATTCATACCTTAAACAATTCCTGAGATTTAACATAAAAAAAGGGGGGGGGGGACGGACGGACGGACCAAAATATAATGCCTCTGGCATATAATGCCTCTAGCATAATTATAATGCCTCTGGCATAAAAACAAACAACGACCTTTAAACAGGAAAACATCAACAACACAAGAGAGAGAAGGTAAGAGAGAGAGGGAGAGCGAGAGAGAGATGAATGTGATGACAATGCTTTAAAGATAAGAGCTTACTTGATGTCATCAATGGCAATATCTCCTTGACTTCCCGAGCCAACGACAGCTTCGAATGTTATCTGTAATGATTTAAAACAAATGGATGACAGATGGAAACATGATACATTTAAGAGATTTAATTTCCTCCATGTAAGCTATGCGCGCACAGATCATCTTCTTGACTATTGTTTTCAAATTCTTTCGTCATGAACGGCCGTGCGTAATTTTCTCTCCGTATTCTCCATATTCTCATCGTTACTGATCAAAAATGTGGACAAGTTTCCAGCAATTTGACCACTAAGTCGTTTCGGTTAAGTTTTGGCAGAATTTCTCCTATTGGATTATCTCATTTCATCTATTATTTTCTTGATTTCTGAAAGATATAACTTTGTCGAAAACTTGGTGGAAATGTCTGCCAGACGCCATACCCGTTCTAAACACCGGGCTCAGACATCTGAAACTGTTACTTTTAGCAGCCCACATACGCCGGGAGCTAGAGCCCTGCTTTGCCCCCGTTACGTAAGAAGAAGCCTGCGCCCAAGGATTCACTGGCCCATCGAATACCCAAAGCTCGGAGCCTCAGTTGCTAGCCCGGCAAGTTCGCCCCAAACCAGCCACCATGAACATGCCTCATCCGTCGACGAAAAGGCTCAGCTCACTGAAGCTATTCGAAGCGCTGTACTATGCCTTCTATCTGAAAACGATTTTGTTAAGAAGCTTACATCACTAATAAAATCTAGTTGATTTCAGAAGTGGAAGAAACCATCGCCAAGCGCCTAACGGATTTAGTGAATTTCGACAGGGCAACTGCCGAGGAAAAAAGTCACGAAGCTCAACGATGGCATCGACGAGCTGGAATGCATAATTGACGACGGTGAGCAGTATTCTCGAAGGAATTGCTTAATGTTCTCCGGCATCGAAGAATCAGCAGGTGAGAATACTGATGATATTGTTCGCAATCTATGTTTTAACAAGCTTGGTGTCAACTTGATCGCTAGCGACTTCGACCGTTCGCATCGACTTGGCGCTCGAGAAGCTACCCCTAACCCCAACCTAAATGCAATCAGCGGGAATACTAATGCTATCCCAAAAAGGAGGAAACCGCGGAATATTATCGTGAAATTTGCTACATATCATGTTCACAGTGATGTTTACCAGGCAAGAAGCGAGCTGAGAGACCACAAAGAAAACAGTCAGGACCAGAACAGTATCTACATAAACGAAAATCTTACAAGGAAAAGATCAAATCTGTTCTGGAAAATTAAGAAAGCTCATTATGACTTCGTAGACAAAGTGTGGACCCAAGGCGGTAAAATCTTGCTGAAAGGCAAGAATAGATCCAAGCTTGCTCTAACAAGAGAATCCGAAATTCACAAACTCCAAACTCTGAAAGAATAACTTTGTAGCTTCTGTACTGTGCAATGTGAAGTACAGTTTGACATACACTTAGAATACTATAACATAATGTCACATTTTTGAACAGCTTTACGATCTATCTAGGATACACAACTTGCTTGTTTTCACATATCAATCCTTAGAAACGTAGATCTCTTTTATGATATAATACTGATCAACATCTGTTTTTTCTGTCAATTTGATCTTCTGCTTGTTTCATATTTTTCCATATTTTTTTTTAAAAATTGGTATGCCTTTTTACAGTAGTTTTTATCAATCTTTGCCAAACTTTAGGTATCTATATACATATATCTATACTTTTTGCTTTATTACTATCTTTATCATTGTAGACCAAATGGTTACCTCATATCCTTGTGTATTTTGTACTAAATCAGTAAAAAGAACCAAAAGGCGTTTTTATGTACACGTTGTAACTTATGGGCTCAAATTAAATATGCAAGTGTACCAGAGCTCCAGTACAATGACCCCAGTGAACATTTCGTAGACTGGATATGCTCCAAATGTATTCTCTCCCTTTTACCTTTTTTTTATGACACTGAAAGTGCAGATGAAAATTATCCTCATGATAAGCACTCTGATGTTGATATACCGAAAGGAGAGGATTATAGTAGATTTCAATTTCCCAGAGAAAAAGGCATGAAAGTTTCGCATCTCAATATATGAAGTTTACATGATTTAGAAATTTTGCTAAAAGATTATCTTTACGATTTTATGTCGCTCACAGAAACCTGGTTGGATGAATGCATTTTTAATAATACGATTGCAGTCAATGGTTACAAATTACAATCTAGAAAGAAAAGATCGAACTGAATATGGAGGAGGTGTTTGTTGTTATATGTATCGTACATAAGAAGGTATGATCTAGAGGATGATGAACTTGAATTATTATGGATTGAAATAAAGCCTAGAAATGAGACTAACTTTTTCGTCGGTACAATTTATAGACAACCCAGTGGCTCTATGTCCTTTTTTAATGCACTAGAAAATAATCTTGACAAGGCTGCTGCCTTTTCAGATAGAATTTTGTAACTAGGCGACTTCAATTGTAATATGTTGACAGTAAATTCTTTGTCCAAGAGGCTAAATGAAATAGGTTGCTCGACAGGGTTAAATCAACCTATTAACGAGCCTACGAGAGTGACGCCAAATAGCAGTACACTAATTGACTTGATATATGCCTCAAATTCCTTAAGAAAATTACAATGTGGAGTCCAGTCAATTGGGTTCAGCGACCATTCACTAGTTTATGCACTAACAAAGGCTTCAGCTCAACGGCTAAACCCCCCAAATCTCACGTTTTCCATCGTTTCGAACTTTTGACGAAATCTCTTTCCTTAGTGACGTAACTGCCATTGACTGGAATGCATTGTTAGTTGTTCAGGAGGATGTTAACTTAAAATGGAAGTCATTTCAGTCATTGTTCCTCCAGTTGTGTGATAAGCATGCACCTTACATTACAGTACGTAGAAAAATAAAAGGATCATCCTGGATTAACACACAGTATATTGAAATAGCAAGAGAAAGAGATTTTAAAAAGAAAAAGTTCAATGCAACTAGGGACCCACTTTTCTATGAAAAATTCAAATGTTACAGAAACAAAGCAAATAACCTTAACAAAAAGTTAAAGAGGGCATTCTATCAAGATCATCTACGTAACGTGAGTAATGACATGAAGAAAGGGTGGAGCATCTTGAAAGGCTTAATACCGAATAAAAGTTCAAGTACTGGGTCAAAATTGTGATTGATGGTGAACTAGAGTCAGACCCAGCCATAATAGCATCTAAATTCAATTCTATGTTTAGTAATGTTGGTAAAGCAGCATTAGACAGAATGAACAAAGAAGACATTGGAAATAAAGCTCTGAAGGACTGAAGCGAACCCAATCAAAATTTACACTTGAAGAAGTCTCTATTGAATTCATTTCAGTTCAGTTTATCCGAAGAATCGGGCATTGTTTGAATATAGAAACGGTAATCACCTTACTGCTACACGTGCTTATAAGCTCAAGCTAACTTTTCCATACTCGGCATTTCAGTAGTCAATTGTTTGTATGTAGTAGGAAGGTGAGGTGAAGTAGGTGAGGCGAAGGTGAGAGTGATTTGGCTTGTAATTCAATGGTGATAGTCTAAGCTCAGTTATAATTTCGTATCTGGGTTATTCTCAATGTTTATTTGTTGAAAATCATCATAACCTGCACTAAAAAAAGAAATTCCTTGAAAAATATTTTTTGAATGAAATTCCTTATCGAAATCACGTTTAATCAGAGTATTACAGGAAAAAATCCTTTGATAAAGACTTGAAGCTACGCTATAATGCAATACATGTATGATGTTCATCTCTACACCCCGGCTCTACACTATCTGAGATCAGTTGTGACGTCCAGTCTCTGTACGCTAGCTAGCCATTCCTATCATAGTAAATACGAGATTTTAGTAACGAGGAATGTTGTAGATCAAGATAGTTTCTACAAGAAGCATCAATTTTCCTTAGAAACAATATTATCTAGGTAACTTTTACATACAATCATGATTTGTCGAGTGCGTCTCTTAATCCCATCAGTTCTGTCTCTGAGAATTTGATGCAACGTCGTTTTGGGACGTAGTTTGACGTTTGCATCCCGGCCGAGCTTGGTTTTCCTTGTCAATTTCATGTCAATTTCCTACTTTAAATTCTGCTTTGACCAAAAAAGGAAAGAAAATCTACTCATCAATGAGGTAATGTAAATATTAAGCCACTGCAGTTTTGCCTCCTCTCTAAATACAAGTATCTAAAATCCATCAAATTGCATGCGATCATCTCAGTGCACAATGTTTTATTACGTGCTATGTCGTACTTGCAAGCGCTAGCTCGCCGCAGATCGTCCATGTGCCTACGTCATCACTGGGGACCCGTTTCGCTCGCAGCCACTTCCGGGTTCTGAGAATCAGAGGGACGTTTTTGGAAAATGTGTTTTTAGATAATTTCTTGGAATTTACAGGAGCAATAATGAACATCACTGTCTTCTACATACTTCCCCGTTTCCATCCATATATAATTAACCCTATTCAGTGATTTTCTTTGAATTTCACCTTCAACCAAGCTATAATTTTAATGCATTACTGGCAAGTCAAAGCCCCAGAGCACTGACATGCCACGTGAATGAGTGATCCTAAAATGAACATTCTACACTGAATTACTGGCGGATAAGTCCAGTATTGCCTACACAGACTAGTCTGGCGCAGATACATGTATAATGCAATCAAAATGACGTCTCCTGTGAAATGGGCATTACCCATAAATCATAACTCTTCAAATTACTTTGTAATTATCGATGATGTCTTTGATCTCGACGTAAGCTGACTGCCAGCGATCCGCCCATTTTTTCGGCTGGAAGATGGTTTTCTCTTCAAATCGAGGAGCACTCCACAGCACGTTCAGTTTCCCTATTTCGTCTCCGGTCATGTAATAGTAGAACTGCAGACATATGCGCTCACCAGTAGAGGCAAGAGCAGGAGTTGTAACGCGAGCTCTGTCTCCTGGGCGGCGGGGTTGCGATGCCTCTGCATACAGATAGTATCCTAAACAGTGCACAGAGAGTCGAGACGTTGAGGAAGTTTGGTTAATGATATTTCTTAAAACTCTTGGTGACAATTATTCAAAAGTCCCCATTTTCCCATTTTCTAAAATGCAAATTCCGTGTTCTTCTGTGACATGTACAAAACATATGATAAAGCAATTGTAAACAGTAAAAATCTTAGAGACTAAGTTACCCTAATATACACGCACATGCAGTATGCAGATAAAGTTTGGTGAACACACGCTAAACACTACGAACAGGTTTGATCTAGATTTTCCGCTAATGCACTGTTTTGTCTTATTGGATTTTGCTTTGTTTTCATGATTTTCATTGATTTTTCGTAATTCAAATTTTCTTGGCGTGAAAATTCGCTTTTTTCGTGAAATTCCGTTAATTCCGTGTTCTTCCCTAATTTCGTGAAATTTTTCCGTCTTCTGCATCGCGAAAAACTGAGGACTTAAAATTATTTGTTCATTTTTATAGTCAGAACTTGCATACGTTAATACATGCCAGGAAGACATCGGGAAAGTCAAAGGCAACTGGCCTGAAAAAGATGTCCAGACCACTGCTTCCTGTGCTGAAAAAAATCATGCTAAAGCCGTCATGTGTCAGCCTAAGAAAAGTGCAGGGCTTGTTCTGAAGCTCTTGTATTCATCTCTTTTGAAAGTTTTCATTCAGAATATACAGTGTCTGTTTTTCCCCAAATACTAAGGAAACACTGAATAACCTACCTGATGAATTCCTGTAGGTATGGTCATACGGAGGGCCTGTTTTAATGGTTGTTGTAGAACCGGTATTGCGCTCCCAGAGGAAGGTGTTCGGACGCTGCCACCACGAATACTGTTTTTCTTCCCGAACATAGTTGCACAGACCATCTCCATTTGCGTTCTCAAAATCACAGTCTGCGCTGATTGGCAGAGTCGTTGGAGTGGCTATAGAATGAGGCCACAGTGAAATAACCAGAAGTCAGGACAACTCTTTGTGCGCCATGAAATCACCATGAAATCATTATCGTTATTAAGTATTTAATGTCTCATCTATGCCTGACTAGGGAAAAATGAACTTCATCAATGCGACCTCCTGATATAACTAATTAGGACGCGCATGTGTACCACTACACCGGGGTTTTCCCCCTATTCTTTTTCGAACAGTGCAGTGGGTTCTTAACATTCAAAGTTGGTGACTTCCTGTACTTCTTTTCTCCTCATATGAATGTAAATATTTGATATGCAAATTTGTGAAATATGAATAAACTAACCCAAAATAATTTTCATATAAAACAGACGATTCGGTCATTACGAGAAAGTAAATGGTTAAAAATGCAATCAAAATGCAGTCTCAAAACAGAAGAAGTAAATGGGGAAGGATAAGAATAAGACGAAGTAAAAGGAAAATGGAAAGAAAGAGAAGAGGCCGGGAGCAGCGGAAGAATAAGGAGAATGAGAAAGAAAAACCTCCACCCCCCCCCCCCAAAAAAAAGGAAGAAAAAGAAAAAAAGACAGAAAAAAAGAAACAAGAGAAGATACTTAAAATGAAATCTTACGTCTTATGCACTTTTGGTTGAGTAGCATAATGTCGTCAATGGCTGTTTCTGTGGTGGCCCACATATAACCAATGACGCCTTCAAAAACGACCTGAAGAAAATCATTCCAGAAGAGAAAAATTGCAAGAGATAAACATGAAGGCTAACAAGACATGAAACAGAAAACAGAAGAGATGCAAATTTGCATGCAAAACAGTGCATAGCATGTGTAAAATATTTTTTTCTCTTTCTGCTCATGTATTTGATATTTTTTAGAGCTCTGCATGCATCGAATGATATTATGCAAAATGACATAAAATGGACGCCCTGTCACGAGTCAGTGGGATAGAGCAGAATGTTTCTCTTTCTCGCTCTCTTTCTCTCTCTCTCTCTCTCTCTCTCTCTCTCTCTCTCTCTCTCTCTCTCACACGCGCGAACACACACACACACAATCTACCGGGAGGGGCCAATTGCCATTCCTTCTCTTTCCTTCAAAATGCAAGCGAAAAACTTACATAGAATGGGTATGTTGACGGTGGGATGTCGAGATATGCTTGTGTCCATGTAGTTCCATAGTCACCATAGATGACAAGATCCGGATCAAAGCTCAACGTTTCACCGTGTTTTACGATGTATATGTTCAAAAAGTCCACATATCTCCCATTGTTGATAAACCAGAAAGACAGGCAGCGTGGATTAGGTGAACCCTGGAGAAGCGGGGTATACGTTCTCGCTTCGTCGTTGGTTTCATGAAACCACCACCACATGAACTCGAGAGCCAAAAAGTGACCTGTTTGTTCATTATGAAGTACTGCTAGTCAATTCTATGTTAATACAAAGCATTCTGAACTTGCTTTATCTTTAAAAAAAAAAGAGTAATATTTAAATCTCATATTTTCAATATAGTTTAGTGACTAAGAATCCCTATTAACATACAAAATATAGCCACGAATTATTTAAAACAAAACAGAAACATCCCCCCCCCCACACACATTTTAAACATCAACTTGGTTTAAAGGCAAAGTCAAACCCAGAAGTTTATCTGTTTCAATAAAAGGAGTTATAAATTTGAACAGCATTTTAAAAAAGAAATGAGCAAAATCGGTCAAAGAATTAAAAAATTACACTCAGCTCTGCAAATTGGCAACACTGATGACATCATATGCAAGCAGCTCTCCATTCATTTTGAACATGAAATTTCACATTTTCTCAATTTTCTTGGAAGTTACACATTTTCTCACCCCATAGTCAAAATATGTTATGTTAAAAGCAATTCTTCTGAACATACTCTGACTATGGGGGTTAGAAAATGTGTAACTTCCGAAGAAAATTGAGAAAATGTGAAATTTCATGTACAAAGTGAATGGAGAGCTGCTCGCATATGTCATCAGTGTTGCCAATTTGCAGAGCCGAGAGCAGAAAATGTAAATCAGTGTAATTTTCTTATTCTTTGACCAATTTTGCTCATTTCTTTTTTTTTTTTAAATGCTGTTCAAATTTAACTCCTTTTATTTAAACAGTGAAACTTCTGGGGTGGTCTTTCCCTTTAAACAGACTACATGAAATGAGTTGGTGAGAGGTTCAGTAATAGTAAAATACATGTTACAATACCTCACGACTACTTATAACTTGAGATCGCTTTATCAACGTAAATATTTCTTAAACATAATTGATCCAACGACTATGACGCGTTATTCATTCATTTATTATTTCTTGTTTATTTCATACTGCAGGGTGACCTGCTCAGTTATGCAAAACTGTTTTCCAAAGGCACCCTGCAGTTTAACAAATCATTCTGCATGAAAATACAAAACACATACCAGTTAGGTACCATGGTAAAATACAAAAATGGAAAGTGAATTGATGGTATTCTCAAAATACATAGATAGCACTGCTATAATTCCACTGAGTCAAGATTTAAGGCTCTGCATACTTTTTAAAACTTATGAAGGGATGTACACGTCTGAGCATTACCAGGGAGTGCTTTGTAAACAAACTGGCTCAAACATATGCAAAATAATTCTCTCCTTGGGCGTGGAAGTAAAGATTAAAATCATGAATTTTATACCTTGATTTGTGCCTAATGTGTGGTCCTTGTGGACGGTATCCATCCACCACCTCCACTTCATAGTACCCTGATGGCGCACCCAGTCAAAGATATCATTAAAGGCCTGGGTGAAGTTGCAATAGTCCTGCTCGAATGTACATTGAAAGTCATTCCAAGGTCTGGGGGTGGTTGTTGGCGGTGGTAAATCAGTGGTAACTGTATGAATAACAAATATACATACACATTCACCCTTATTACAGTATATACATATACATAAACACACACACACACACACGCACACAAGCACGCGCACAAACATAAGTGAGTGGAATATCCAGGGCAGTCTAGTAATAAAAATGATTGAATCAGAATAAAACATTAGGGGAAAATATATGGGGAGGGGGCAACAAATTGGAAAATCTCTTACAAATAAGGTATTCCTGAATCCGCCGAAGATGGCAATGTGGCTTCATATTACTTGGGTTTCTTAGATTTAAAGATAAACTGGAGTTCTGGTCATGCAATCGTAATGTGAAAGAAACTGCTCCAAAGCAACCGGGAGAGTTATATTAGTTGTACACAAATACAGGTGTCGAGCAGAGGCGTCGGAACGTTCTGATCAGACAAAGGATTGGAGGGGCAAGCCATTGTTAACACACAATGGCTTGCCCCTCCAATGTTTTGTCTGATCAGAACGTTCCGACGCCACTGGTGTCGAGTGTGAGATTTGGAGATTGATGAACCAATAAGAAATTCACTTAATACTTTTCAGGTTTTTTTGGTCATATTTCCTACATGAGGGCATTTGAAGAGCAATTCTTTCTAGGGGACATTTTACTATGATATTCTTCCTACCTGACATGGAATGAATGAGAAAGCTCACGAATTATTTTCACCTTTCCTAGAACTCAAGCTCCTCTTTAAAGAGAATGATAGAGATCTACATTCAAGAAATATATTTCCCGCCTAAAGTTTCTCTGCTGGACAGAACACAGTGTGAAACAGTGTGAACCAACAATGTTTCAAACTGTGGATCACACTGATAAACGTTGAGATTTTAACAGCGTGAACAAAGACAGTCAGACCATGGTGTGGACACACTGCGTTTCAGTGAGGCCACGCCGTTCATACCATTAAAACGCTCGAATTTGACACTGTGAAACCCCCACAACACCCACCACACTGTGAAACTTCACCATACTCTGAAACACTCACCACACTGTGAAATATCCACGACACTGTGAAACTCCACCACAATCTGAAACACCCACCACACTGTGAAACTCAACGTGACTTAACTTCGCTAGCTAGCAAGCAACCCCTTATCCCTACGTTCTTAAATAATTTGTCTCGTCGGTCAGAAATATTTCTTTAAAGAATTAAGTAGCAGGCCACTAAGCAATAAACATGGTATAGGGCTGATGTCTGTAGCCTGCATATAAAATTTGGGGTCTTAATTTTAACACTTGGTTGGGCAATTATGTTGTCACTAAAAATATTTGACAGACTCCCCCCCCCGCATCACGTGCTTATGCATGAATAGGCCTACATTATGTTATCAGGAATAATCAACAATAATAATCAACAATAACAAAGCGAGTGGAGCGAGTAAAATTACTCTCCTTCAGATTTGATGTAGAAGTATGATTTATCAATTTACTGCATAAAAAGAATTCAAGTTCGTATAACTTGATATTTTTGGTGGGCCGACCTCTAATCCGATTAGCTAAATAATAGTAGCTGCATTGTTGAGCAGTTGCATATCTTATTTCATTGGTATAATTTGTATTTGAACAGGGCGTATAAACCATGTCTGACTCTGACTCTCACTATGAACATGACGGACAAAGAAAGCGGACAAAATAAACAACCCCTCATTCTACCCTTCACAATGGTTCGGGAGTCAAAAGAACATCCCTTCACTGCTATTATCTAAAATATGTGGAACAGGTGTAACATGCATATGCACCTGGAACTACTGATTAAACATAATAGCAGTGAAGGGATGTTCTTTTGACTACCCGAACCATTGTGAAGGGTAGAATGAGAGGTTGTTTATTTTGTCCACTTTCTTTGTCGGTCATGTTCATAGTGTCTGCTGGTACATGATTCTACAAAATAAACTGTCTCTACGTATATATGGATCTCTCGTAAGACGACAGTTCACTTCTGAACTTAGTCTGATATTTCTCCATCATCTAGATGGAGCTCCATTCAGTTTTTTCCTTAATAGTTTATACATACATCTCCTATTCAAAACAGTACATACATGGTGGACAACTTCTGCTTTCGTAGAGGTGGACATCGTCCAAAGCAATGTCATCTCTTCGGGATACTCCTCTTTTTCCTTCGAACACCACCTGCGTAAAAGGAACGCAGAGAACGACAGGTTTGTATGGTGAATATTTAAGTCCTATACTCTACAGGAACCTAGCGATGGATGGTAAGTTCAGATCTGTTATATATTTGCTAATTGTGCCAGGGGGTGTTTCAAAAAGACTAAGATTGACTAAAATCCACTTAACTATGGCTGGCCATTCATACCACTGTTTCTTTCACCATGGATCTCTCCCCCCGTCTCTTCCCCCCCCACCCCCCCCCCCCCCCGGATCGCCGCTTATGCGGCTGGGATCTGCCTTAGCCACACGGCCCTACTATTATCTCTTTGTATACTCAATTAATTTCGGGAAAAAAATATATGACATATATTTTTCTTGTAATATTTTCTTTAAATTCTACTTCCCTTAGCGTATGCAGTATTGATACTGGTAATTATTCCATAGGTATCACTTAAGCAAACGAGCTATTTCATAGTTTCACTGGGACAATAGTGGAGGAGAAAGATTATTATTATTATTATTAATTTAATTGTACCAATGCGCACTGCTGCTCAAGGAACGAACAGCGAGTTAAAGCGAAGGCCCTCCCAGACCCAGAAAAAAGCCGATGGACCAACAAGTGCGATTTGGAAGCGATATATCAGAATGGTATAGCCTACAAAAACGTTGTCACCTTAAATGGCCGATTGAGCATATTGATGTCGACTGTTGCTCGATGCCAGTAGTCTCCTTGATCACCGCTCTGTGTCCAGCTAGGCGTAGTCGGCATTTCACCGTTAGACGCCATGATGTACACATTCAGTGTCTCCACGTCCTTGCCATACATGTGATACCAGAACTCGAGACAAGATGGCCGCCTCTGGGAGGGCACCTCGGGTGACGTGAGACGCGCGGCGGCATAACGTGGGGAGACCCAACTTGCCTCGATATACATGAAGAATCCTGGGAAAAGAAAGTGTGAAATATTAAATTGATATGACTTTCTTGGTCCCTTTGCCAGTTTGAACAGGAGCAAAATGGGCCTGAATAATCTCTTGGCTAATTTAGTGTGGCTGGCCCACTGGATCAATATCACAACGGCCCATTAAAAGACCATAAATCAACCGGCCCTCAGGTCAAAGTATGGAGCGGCTCTTGGGGAAAACTCCCCAGACTTCCCATGGCTAGTGAAATCCGCCCCCGATGGTGAATATGAAGAAGGCTTCATTCTTGATGTTTGAAGTTTTGCATGGTGATACGGATAATCGTAGAAAGGTTTACGGTTCACCATGTGGCAAGTCCTGAAAGGACTATAGGTAAGGTGGAAAGAGATGGAGTCGAAAATAAGAGGCGAGAAAGCGGGAGAGATAGAGGGTAGAGTATCTTTCTTGAAACTGGGTGAAGTCCTGAAAAGGACTATAAACCAGAGGAAGTGTGAAGGCTTGAGGTAGGCGAAGAGATGAGGAGACTTGGCTTGAGGTCGGCGAGAGGTGAGAAGACTTGAGGCAGGCGGAGAAGGAGAGAAGACTCGACGTTCCGGGCACCTTGGCTGTCCGTCTTCAGGAGACGGCTTTAATCCTGTCTCGACAGTGATGACAAGATTTTTGAGACTGCTCGTAACCTTGTCGAAAGGAGTGTAGGAGGCGTTTGATATTTCCATTGCGTCATGGAGGACATGATGACATCTATGCATGCGTAGGTACAGCTAACAATAAGGCACAGCTCTGAAGTAAGTTCTTAACTATGAAAAGACTTGGCTTTTTCAGAGGGCTTGAAGACGTAAATTTTTTCAGAGAATTACATAAAGAATACAAATCAGGTCATTTCGAAAATATGTTTTTTTTTAAATGAAGCATTTTTTTGAAAATTATATGCATAAATGCTGATTGATAACCAAGTAAGTTCTCTTTCGGTTCGCCATTAAAGGGGAAATCTGTTAGCTTTTGGGGTGTCGGTCACATGGGCAGGCGCTGTTATTAGTAATCCAGTAATGCCATCCTCCTCGGCATCACGATCATTATTGAAGTAAAAGGTTTTACGGTACACCAATTCTTCTTTCTTGAAGTTTAGTGTGGTCCTAAAAAGGACCTACCCACTCTCGACGTGTCGGTAAGCATGTTCTTACCGTCCTCAGGAGAATGCTTACCGAAACGTCGAGAGTGGGTAGGTCCTTTTCAGGACCACAATCATCTCCAAGAAAGAATAACTGGTTTACCGTGAAGCCTTCTACTTGAATACGTTCTACCACCATCAAAACCTCAAAGGATATTTACGATCATTATTCCTATGATTATCACTACGACAGTTGCTATTACTATCATTATTTGCGGAGGTGCCATGTTGTAACGACGTCGCACAGTGGGCCAGGGCGAAACCAAAGTGCGCCAAAATTCATTTTGGGCAATTTATTTTTTTCAATTTTTGTCATGCCCTATTGAAAGACAATACTTTGAAGAATACTTCAGTAAAATATTTAACTCCGGTATGTACATTAAGGGTGTGAATTTCCTACTTCAAACCGCAAAATTCGACATATTTCATGCGTTTCAGTGCAAACAGTGACCAATTTAATAAATAAGTTATTTCAACATGAAGTTTTTAACTTATCGATCTAAAATTGCTCCCACATATTCCTGATAGTTCATTTGACTGTATGAATGGATTAAAATGGATAGAAACACAATCTTCGCGAATATAATAGGGTAATTATCGATGAAAATAGACTGATTTTCCGTGTTTTTTATAAATCCATAAGAAACGTTTAGATTTCCACGGATTTCCAAATCAATTTTATCACCAGCGTTTTCCTTGATGTCTCAGCTTTAAGTTGATACCAAATTTGGCTGCCACCTTCTGCCACTTTTTATGTTATAGCCGATTTTCCTTGGCACATTACCCGGAAAATTAGGTTATTTGGGGCCGCGCGGCTGCTGAAGGATTCTCCGTCATTATACAGCGGCGCATGGGGGCGCGCATGATTCTTTACTGCTCTTTACACGCGATGCCATATAAGTAACAACATGGCGCGTTTTGTCTGCACGTTAGGCAAGCACAATATGCAAAAGAAATGGCGCCATGTTGTAGCCTAATGAAACCGAGTTGGCCAGACGCTCTCTATAGTGGTACTGTTTACACGGCAAGGTCCCATAAACACAATAAGAAGTAAACAAGACTTATATTATTATAGGACTTGATATTTTAGTTGCTGAAAAACCCTCTCTTCCAAAGGTTAGGTTGTACTAACTACAAGCTAAAACTTTCCCCTGCGATATATGTATGGTACATGAATTCCATTCTACACTTCACAGCTAAAACGTGACGATTCACATCGTATGGATTCCTAAAACTTATTCATTAATTTGTTTATTATATTTATTTCATGCAATTTTTCATACAACTGAAACCCTTTCTTAGTTGCTTAATTATTTACCTTTCATTTTCCTTTTCCTAATCTGCTTTCATTCCAGTAGTATTTAAAAGAAAAAACATAGTTCAAGGTGTTGAGCTCATGATTGATCGATTCGATCGATTTATCTTTTCATCTACCTATATATCTACAAGTATCCCTCTTTATCTATCCATCTATCCATCCATCCATCTACATCATCTACATAAATTATCTGTCTATCCATGATCTGTCATGATCCCTATCCCTATCCATCCGCCTATCCATCCGCCTATCTACGCGTATCCCTCTGTCTATCTATCCATCCATCCATATCCGTAGTATTCCTCTATTTATCTATATCCTATTCATCCACATATCTGTAGGTATATTTCTGTTTATTCATCCATCTGTCTCATATTCATCAATATATTCACTCCTGTGATTTACAGACATTTATATCTTTCTTTCTATCTATCTATCTATCCATCTATCTATCTATCTATCTGCAAATACTCTTTTAGGTAATTCTTCGGAAATAATTTCGAAGACTCTTCGAAGTTATGCATTCTTCTGACATTATGAACAATAGTCCTATTACGAAAAATGGACTGAAAGAATGCATGGACTTCATCAGTCAGTATCATGTGTTCGTTAACTCCATGATACCTGAAGAATTACTTTATACATTCATACCTATAAAAGACTTTCTGTACATTATACTGAGATATGTAGAGGAGAAAAAGCAATGATATAATGTGCAAAGTTTATTGAGAAGAACTTCGAATGGCTCATAGAGACATGAGCTCTCACTGATTTCGGCAGCCAATTAGAAATCAGTGTTTTAATGACGTCACATGTGTTTGAAATTGTTTTCATCGGATTCCACGTGTCTGATTACCCTTGAACCCATCATTTAACCATAATATTAGAGTAAAACTGAGTGAATATGAATTTTGGCGCACTTTGGAGCTATCCTGGCCCACTGTGCGTCGTGGTGCAGTGGTTCATTCACTTGACTCTCAATCAAAAGGATAAGGGTTCGATTCCTGGTCTTGCACTAACGTCTTTCGGCAAGACATTAATCCATATTTGCCAATCTCGATCCATGTGTAACAAGTGGGTACCCATTGGGAAGAAATTCCATATCATACTAGCTCAGTTACAGCCGGGAGGATAATGTGTAACTTTGTAAGAGCATATTTGTGTATAAGCGGCGCTATTCAAATGGATCATATTATTTATTCATATAATTCATTTGTCTCTTATTACTACGATGACCATTTTTATGATCGTAATTATCATTATCGTTATTACTATTAGGCCTATTATTGTTATTATCATTTTCATTACTATTGTTATTTTGATATCGAAAAATATTGTTATCTGTAATATTATTATTATTATATTTTTGTTATTATCAATATTATCATCATTATTGTTATTGTTATTACTATTATCATCATCATTATCACCGTCATCACCTGTTTTTCATATGTTTTACTGAATCAACAAAATCATGATACATGTATATACAAACAATTATGAAAGATTAGGACAATTAAAAACAAAATCAAACATAAATTTAAAAAAAAATGTTGCCATGTATATCATATTTGTATAAATGCAGCTTACCCTTTCTGACAGAGAAAATTTATTTTCTTTTACTTATATTTACAAACCAGGTCGTGTATTCAACTATTAAAACATAGAAACTAAGCCACTAAAACATAACCCTCTGTCAGAGAAGGAAGTGAGAAAAAAAAGAGGTCTAATCAAAGAATTTTGGATTTTGTATCGAAAAAATAGCAAACAGGATGGGCACCTGCGAAAACCCACCGGCGAACCTGCACAAGCCAACCAAATTACCAATCCATCCATCCCGCAACTCCCACGTCGGGGATCGACTCCATCTGCATGCAATTTGCACACTGATTAAATCACAAACACACACACACACTCACACACCAACACACCCTCCCACACCCCCTCCCTCTCACACACCCCCCCACACAAACACAAGCGCATAGACAACACCAGACCACTGTAATGCAATGGAGCCGCCCCTGGGCCTAGGTTGAGGCGAGCCAGACGGAAAAAAAAAAATAAAAAAATCATCCCGACAGCAGGCGCACGAGGGACCAGCCAGACACTGCAGAAACCCACCCTATCTACGGATAAAAAGTGGTCAGAGTAGGCTGCTGTAGATGCACAAATAAATAATATACAGTGCGCATAATAATATAGAGCTGTACATGAGCACACAACTTGGAATAGGATAACATGGTACAGTCTATATAGCAAAAGAAAAATAGTCACCTCATAAATATGTTGTCAGTCATCTTGAATTCCACAGTTTAGAGTAAATCATACATAGTATAACAAAATATAATTTGGCATTATTACAGTGGAAAATACCATCATAATTTAAAACAACGGCAAAAAACTTAATATTTGAATGATCACAATTTAAACTTCAATTTCTTAAAGTGAAGGGCTAACTTGGTATTCCTTTTAGCAATACATATTACAACTCCTTATTATTAACAGCGTATGCTTTGAAACCTTCAAAGGACGGCACTTTATTTTGAAATTTACATATTTAAATACAATATTTAAGTAAAAGAAATAAAAGCGTAAGAAATTTATCATTATCAAACATATTTTCAAACACTGTAGGGTTCAGAACTTGCTTTGCCTTATTTACAGTAACCTTAACAGCCTCTTTCCAGATAGGCTTGACAATAGGACACTCAACAAACAAATGGATATAAGTTTCTGGATCAGTATTACAAAAGGCACAGTTTGGGGAATCTTTCCTTTTTATTTTGTACAAAAACTCATTTAAAGCTACTGCTCTATGAAATAATTTAAAATAAAATGAACGAATACGTGTAATATTGGTGAATTTAAAATTATTGGCATGGATTTTTTCCCACTTGTCTTGATCATCATCACCGTTACTGTTGTAATGCATTATCTATTAAATAATAGCTCTTACCTAGTTCATTTCCGAGCGTGTGATCAACCGAAGGACCGGTAAACCTCCACCATGTACCGCGGTTATCCCAAGCCCAGTCAAACTCATCATCTTTGTTCTGTGTATAGTAACATATTTCAGACTCCTCGAAATCACAGTTCACACTGCTGAAATTCTTAATGTGATCTGCAAACAAGAATAGACATAAACATTGTATCTAGACTTAAGAATGAAATGAAAGAGAGAGAGCGATGCTGTAGCGTTTTTCGGATTTTTCTTATCTGAGATATCTATTATGATGCCCAGAAACTAACGTAGAACTGTAAATACTCCACTCCTGAAAACAGAAAATATGTAAAAGACGGAAAAGGATACCAGCATTTTAAAACAGTGCACCAAAAAAGATAAATGAAACGGTAAAACAAGCCATTGGCTCCATGACTGTAACACCATTTCTTTTTTTACAGAAACGATCTTAAATGTAATCTACAGAATGAGAAGAATCTATGCTTATACTCACGGTGTCCAGGACATTCTGTGAAAGTGATATTGACATCGTCAATGGCTATATCTCCTTGGTAACTCTCGCCTCTCTCAGCCTCAAATATAACCTGGTGGACAAATACAGGGGTTCCAAGGGTTTAATGACGTTTAAGTTATTATTAGAGTATTGAAACGAAAATCAAAAGAAGTGTGATTCCTAGTACTAGATAGCATTCAAATAGAGCCCAACTTTGATCTGAATACGGAATTTGCTCTAAAAGTGTTCAATATCTGTTTAGTCAATCTGAATACGAAATTTGGTCTAAAAGTGTTCAATGTCTGTTTGGTCGATCTGAATACGAAATTTTGTCTAAGTGTTCAATGTGTGTTTGGTCAATCTGAATACGAAATTTGGTCTAAAGGTGTTCAATGCGTCATTGGGTAAATTCCTGACATTATAGCTGTTATCATACTGTAAATTTTGGGAGACCACGGATACTTTAGAGTAACTTTGGACTTCACTTTTACTACCGACAAGTCTTACGTAATGCACGCATCCTCCATTAACTTCAGAAGAACCTCCCCACAAGGAAAAGTTATCATCAGAGAGATGACTAAGAGCTTTCCAAGTCTCTTTCAGCAATGATGCAATGCACATAGAAATGTTACGCCTGTGCCTTTGAATGGGTGGGGAAACTATTACGCCTAGATGCCATTGAATGGGTGGGGAAACTAAGCAGCATGATTTTACTTTTATCCCAATGGGCTAATTTGCAAGGTAAATGTTACCTGATAGTCATAAGGTGTGGTGATCACGACTTCGGCGGCCCGCCATTTATTACCGCGATTTCCGGAGAGACTCCAGACGGGGTCACCGATGTCCGATGACGTCGAGTTTTTGATGTAGACGTTGAGATCTCCCATCAGATATCCATACATGTGGTAGTAGAAGATAAGGCATGATGGTTGACCACCGTGTCCCGCCATCATCGGTGAGATTAGGCGAGCAACATGGCCCTGCTGTCGGTAGGATGTTTCAACGAACATGTAGTAGCCTTTGGAAAATTTCACAAAATATGCACGAGTATTTTGACAGATTTGTAAGAAAAGTTTGAACGAGGATTTTAGAACGATTACTTTGCAAATGATAAATACGGCAAAGGGAATAATAATGTAAAAGCATTTTTATTTCAAAATATATAAATTCAAATTGATTGGGAATTCATTTTTATATAAAACTGAGAGGTAACTTTTAGGGACAACGAAACGAATACAAAGCAAGTTAGAATAGTCTGAAGGACTCATGAAAGATGAAAACCATTTTGCATGCTTCAGCAACCTCTTTGTATCTGCTCTTTCTCATTTGATGTGTCGTACTTGGTTAAATTAGTTTCGTGTAGTTTCATATAAACAATTTCTTTCTTGATATCCCAAAATGATAATGTTCCATGATGCATATTTCTTTTTCCACTTTTATGAAACGTGTTTATTGAATGAGGTAGGATGAGGGACTATAACTCCCCTGGATTTCTCAGCCCCATAATGATCATGCAACCTACCAGTCGAATTCTTGTATGTATTGTCGTTACTAGGGCCTGTGTTCCAAGAACCCGTACTGCCTGAATTCCTCCAGAAATCAAAATCGTCCGTTCTGTCCTGCGTAAATCCACAGATACCCAACGTCTCGAACGTACACATTAGATTCTCTGTGTAAGAAAGTGTAATGATTAAACACGCCAGTTATCCCCGCCCCTGGGGGGGGGGGGGGAGATGTATGCTTCAATGAGGCCTTAACAGGGCATTTATTCAAGAATTGCACCATCACGTCTGAATTTGATACCATTCTCCCAAATTTTTGCCGTTTTAGATACCCTAAACGCGCAACGCGCGTTTTGTGCATGATGCTGAAAAAAGTACCCTTTTCGCGTTTTCATGTACGCGGATGCTGTACAGGTCTCCCCCCTACCCCCGGCCAGTATTATTTTTTTATAAACTTTTTACAAAAATGTTACTGACGCCAGAATGAAATCTACCAACGGTTATCTTTCAATTTTGAATTTTACCGCATTATGACCATAATTATTATGGTTCAGTAATAATCTACCCATAAAGATAACTTGGTCTTATGTTTTTATAGAAACTATGAAATGCTCTGACTCTTTGTCATAAAGTGAAAATTCAGTCTCGACCATGTTTCTACAAGGGAACTGACATTCTTTCATGTTGGAATGATGATGAAATGTCCTGAACGGTTTAAAAGAGAAATTAAATCTTTATAATTAGTAATAACAAATCATTCAAAAATGTTATGGTCTAACAGTTCAACGAATTTAGTAGC
This sequence comes from Echinometra lucunter, assembly GCA_029962745.1. Lineage (NCBI taxonomy): Eukaryota > Metazoa > Echinodermata > Echinoidea > Camarodonta > Echinometridae > Echinometra > Echinometra lucunter. Next base: position 5,551,252 of record CM057156.1, read on the forward strand.
AGCCAGAGCAGCGACACAAAGGAGGCATCCCCCAAGAAAGAAAGATATATGAAATGAAATAATAAGAACACAATAATAAAAAAATGAAAAATGAAATAAAACAAAATGAAAAGTAATAACGTAAAATGCAACCACAATATCCTGGCACGCCATGTTGATCACAATACAAAAAAATAGCAAAGCATATTTTCAAGATTTAACTTTTAACCCGCTTCCATATTCAGATGTTATGTTGATTAACAATTTACATTTTCTTTTCTTTATATCTGTTTAAATCTCTGTAAATGTAGCTAATATTGATGAAATACAGTTGTTTGTTATGTGTTATTATTTTTCTAAACAGCGACACTTGGAGGGCATATCAACCCTAATCACGCTGGGCTCTTTAAACGATGCTATACCTGGGGGTAATTAATTATGCTAATTTATGTGTAAATCAGACTTCTAATTATTATTATTAAACAATCAAACAGTGGGCATTACCGAAAAAAAAAGTCGGACTAATACGAAGAATGATAATGAAATTATGCAATGAGAAAATTCATCGATCGAATTTTATTTCGCAATGTTTTGGGCGAGTCTATATCCAGCTTACCTAGAGGACATTCTTTATCAAGAATAGCCACGTCATCAATTGCTACATCTCCTCTGTAACTCTCACCAACTTCACTCTCAAAGACGATCTAAAATAAAATGCGGATATGAAAAAGGGTGTCATATCAGGTATACTGAATATTACTCACCCATTATAAATGAATGTTAAAGAAAGATGCAAAATTGCCACCTACAAACACAAGAGCGAGAATAATCAGTTAAAGCTTATGGGCCCTGTTGTATTCCAACATAATAACAGCGATCGCCCAACTGCTGCAAAAATTTGCTTAAAGGTAGAGGGCAATGTAATCTAGACGACTAAATAGTTAGTTTCTTCAAAATTATTTTCTTTTATTGTATATGGATGAAGATATGTTAATTTATGAAAATGCGTGAAATCACATTTTCACTAAACAGAGCTTAAAGATTGCAAATTTTGGCATAAATATTCTTTGTAACATCCTCAGCAATAGCATTTGAAAAAAACCTGGTATCGATATTCATTTCCTATGTATTTTTTTTTTTCTAATTCTTGTTTATTCCTTAGTTTATTTCATTTATTTTGTTTTCATTTATGTTTTCCATCAATTTTTTTGGCCACACTTGCAATCATTAAAAGCCTGAAAGTACTTAACTTTAACTTGCAAAAGTAGAAATGATTATAATTGATTTATGAATTTTGGCAGAAAACACCATTCGAGGTGAAATTATACACAAAATCAAGTTTTTTTAAATGACGTACGTTTACGAAATGATATGTAACTTTGTCGAAAATTAGGTTTCAAAATATGCAAGGGATTCCGACAGAAAAGACAACCCAACCTTGTGGCGACAGCTTTGCGCGTTACGTAATTATGACGTAAAACATTGAGGGTTGGGGGGGGGGTTAATGGAAGAATTGGGGTGGGGAGAGCATAGCCCCACGTGCCCCTAGTCGGCGACTGCTACTGCTTATGCGTATGCAATGATTTTTGTTTTTTTTTACCTTATAATCTTCAGTTTGTGGGGAGATGGTGATTCCCAACATCAGCCACTCAGTGCCTTGGTGTCCACTCCGTTCCTTGAGTAGTGTCCCGTTGGTCTCGTTCCCGGCTCGGAGGAGTACCTTCAGCTTCCCGATGTCCTCCCCATTCATCTGATAGAAAAACGTGAAACAGACGGGCGTGGTTGACGGCGACATCGCGGGTGAGACTAGTCGGGCGAGGTGACCAGGGGTCCGTGGACGGGATGACTCGGTGTAGATGTAGTAACCTGTACCATAGAGGGATTTTAAAATAGTTTGTTCATTAGCTATACAGTTTGTTCTAGAAAAAATGTGACAGCGGAAAATGTCTCTCCAATTGAAAATTGTCTTTTGCTCACTCGAATGTTAACCCCCCCCCTAAGCTGACTGTGCAATTTATTTGAGGGATTCCAACGGTTAACTTTTTGTGGGATGCACTGTATAGCAGACTAACTTATATTATTCAAATGCACTTATATTACCAAAAAAAAAAAATAAATTAAATAAAAACAAAAAACTAATTCATATCTATCAAACCATACGGGAAGGTGCTGGTTAAAACTGTTCTTCTGGTTGCTTCTAGATTGGTACCATAATATCACCGTCTGAACAATACTTAAAACAAACATGAACGAATATACTTTAAAAAAAAATAATAAAAAATCGCGTGGTAAAGTAAAAATGAAGTAAAAATCTGCTCTCTGCTTTTTAAAGAGCCCACATTCAATCAATATTCACTCCTTCACAAGTGATCACTCCCAGGGGAAGTAAAAAAAATGGAGTGAAAATTCACTCTTTCAGTTTAGAGAATAAGCTATCCTAGATTGGGTTTAACGAAATAGAGGGTTCTAGGACGTTTAACCTCAGATGATAGTTATCCCCCGGGACAGTAAAATCCAGTCGATTCCCCTTCCTAGGACGATTATCCCGAGGGAGTGATTGTCTTAGAGGGTAATTGTCGGGGGTGGGGGGGGGGGGGGGGTCCTAGTGTTGCAACGAATCGCCGAAATTCCGATTCGATTCGATTCGGTTCGGATTCGTTTGATTTTTTCCTTCCCGAAATTCGTTTCGATTCGGATACGGAATTCTTTTTATTTGTTTAAAATAAAAAGTTGGAATATGGCTTTTTTTTTTTTACTTCCTTTCTTCTTTAACATGCGAAGCGCGGGGATGCACGATTACTGATTCGTTGTTCAAACAGAAATTATTCAAACTCCGTCATCTCTAAAAACAAACTTACGATAGTAGTAGAAATAATTCAAACTCCATTATGTTTAAAAATGAAAAGCAAAAGCAAAATTTATTTAAACCCCGTGTTGTCTAGAAAATGAACGCACGATAGAAACAGAAATTATCCAAACTCCGTAATGTTTAAAAAGAAACTTACGAGTGGTAGTAGAAATTATTCAAACTCCATTATGTTTACAAAAGGAACGCACGATAGAAGCAAAAATTATTGAAACTCCGTCATGACTAGAAAATGAACGCACGATAGAAAATGAATTATTTACACTCCGTAATGTTTTAAAACGAACGTACGATAGAAGCAAAATTTATTTAAACTCCGTCATGTCTAGAAAATGAACGCACGATAGAAAATTAATCATTTAAACTCCGTAATTGTTTAATAACAAACTTTCGATAGTAAGTAGATTTTATTCAAACTCCATTATGTTTAAAAGTGAACGGACGATAGAAGTAGAAATTACTTAACTCCGTCATGTTTAAAACATGTTCGATTAATGCTGGAGTTCCCGAATCTTCCGAATCAAGCAACTGAATTCGGTTTCGGCGGGATTCGTTTCGACAACGCAAACTCGGAAACAACACTAGGGGAGGGGGGTGGTGGGTTGTAAATGTCAAGCGGGTAGTTTAACTGGGGATTCTGTTCTAAGGGGTAACTGCCCTGGGGTAATTGTTTTGGGGGTAATTGTCCTGTACCTCCTGCTGACCCATACGTGTGATCGACTGTTGGTCCTGTATTTTCTGTGGCTGTTGCACCAGCATGTCTCGTCCAGTCGAAGTCATCATCCTCCTCTTGTGTGAACCCACAGAACGGGTCGGTTTCATTCTCGTAGTTACATGTCATGAGAACCACGTCGTCCTGCCCAAGACCTGATAAGAACATGAGGATCATTCGTTATAGTGAAAACAAGAACAACAACAATCATAAATGATAACAACAAAAGCACTATACTACTACTACCACCGCCACTACCACCACCACCTCCACCACTACTACTACTACTACTACTACTGCTATTACCACTACTACCTCTAATGCTGCTGCTGCTACTACTACTGCTGCTGCTGCTACTACTGCTGCTGCTACTACTACCTCTGCTGCTGCTGCTACTACTACTGCTATTACCACTACTACTACTATACTGCTACCTCTGCTGCTGCTGCTACTACAACAACAACAACTACTACTACTACTACTACTGCTGCTACTACTGCTGCTACTGCTACTACTGCTACTGCTACTACTACTACTTCTACTGCTGCTGCTACTACTACTACTACTGCTACTACTGCTGCTGCTACTACTACTACTGCTACTGCTACCACTACTATACTACTACTGCTTCTACTGCTACTACTGCTGCTGCTACTACTACTACTACTACTACTACTATACCACTACTACCACTACGAATACTATTACTACTACTTCTACTACTTCTACTACTACTACTACTACTACTTCTACTACTACTAATAATAATATTCCGTTCTTGTATAGCGCATATCACGTTATTATCTAACGTCTCTATGCGCTTCCAAAGGACTTTGGATATTATTACTCTGGCTTTAGCCCGGCAGCCTTTTTACAGCGTACAATCATTTCAAGGAATTAATTCCTGCCAGGTACCCATTTACCTCACCTGGGTCGAGTGTGGTAAATGTAAATTAATGTCATCGACTATTACTTCTACCACCACCACTACTACTACTACTACTACTACTACCACCACCACCACCACCACCACCACCACCACTACTACTACCACTACTACTTCGACTATTACTTCTACCGCTACTAGTACTACGACTTCTACTACTACTACTACTACTACTACTACTACTACTACTACTACTACTACTACTACTACTACTACTATACTACTACTTATGATGATGACGATGATAATGATGGTGATAATGATGAAAATAGTGATGATGATGATGATGATGATAATAACAATAATAATGATATTAATAATAACAATACTTCTAATACTACTAATAATTATAATAATTGTAGTAGTTATAGTAGGCCTAGCAGTAATAACATCTGCATTATCAGTACCCCGAGCATCAGATTAAAATACTGCTCTACACCAACTAGGCGCCATTTGACAAGCACACACTTGACATTGACGTTTGTATTCTACCTAGTACCCATATAGCACCTGGGTAAAGAGTGGCAAGCGTGGCTTGATGTTTTGCCAAAATACTTAAGTTCCGTGCTGGGATTCGAACCCTTAACCTTTCATTGAGAGTCAAGTGAATGAACCATTACACCCCGAAATTCCACCAGAAAGGTGGAATTCTAGCTTCACAATGCTTTCTGTTAACAAAGTCAAAATCACAGACAAAAATAAATCCTTAAGTATAGAATATAAATCGAACATTGTCACAGATTGTCATATATTCTGGCATCTTCTCTGATTAAGATGATTGGAAATATAACAAAATTATGCAAAGCCCTGTTAAAGGAACGGAGCCAACGTCTTCATCAAAGCCAGAACTTTGAAAATGACCGTCTTTAAAGACAATAAAAGGGAGACCAGAACAGAGTCTTAGGATACATATTTTTTTACTTAAAATAGAGAGGAACACCGGAAAGATATAAAGAATGAAGAAAAAACATAAAGGCAAAGAAAAATATTGGGAATCACGTTACCATGTAGAATGATAATAAAGATCAGGGATAGAAAGAGGGGTTTTGAGTAAGAGCGGGAGAGGTAGAAAGGTTATTGAAGTGGGTGAGAAAGAGAGAGAGAGAGAGAGAGAGAGAGAGAGAGAGAGAGAGAGAGAGAGAGGGGCAGGGTTAAAGAGTGAGGAAAGGTGGGAAAGTGCATCACATTTGTTTTATTTTGGACTTTTAATAATGTTGCTCGAGTACTGTAAACTTAAAGTTAACCGAACGGACTTGCCAAGAGTGAGTATGTGAATGACAGAAAGTTTTTAACTTTCAAGACAGTTAAAAGAAGTTTTTGCCAAGAATGCATAGGTAATTCGGTCACACTTTTGAACTGAAATAAGTAATACAATGTGAACACAATGAAACGAAACGAAAATTCTTGCCATACGCTGTGACGTAGGCTATCAGATATCTTGATCCCAGGTTGAACTCAATTTGTATCTCGATATTTTGTTACTCTCCACGAAAATGTGAAGCCTGAAACACGAAGTTCCATTGAAATCTACAAGTCCAGAGTACAAATCACCTGGAAATCCATGGAAGCAAACTAATTAAGCCTGATTTGCCTCGAAAATTCTACTTTCATTATAACATAATTCTTTTATCAAGGAACATAATTCAAAACTTAATACTGTCAAAGTTCAAGTTGATCAAGGGGGAAAAAAACTATGATTTAAACACGCACGTCTCTGAATTCCTTTTCTTGACATAAAATAGTGTCCTTAACTAACTTCATACAATGAAAATCGACACAAGTGTCTGGATAGGTGTAGAAGGAAGAACCTTAAAAGTAATTATAGCTGTACTTCCGTATCCAATCATGTCATATTGATATTTCACGAGTTTAAAGATAACAGCATTCTTGATATGGTCACATAATGCATACTAAATAAAGGTGGATGGTTAATGCATATCAGAAATATCACGGAAAAATGTATCTGACACGACATAATGTTGAGTTCACGGGGAGATAAGCAGCATCTTTAGAGATATTGGAGAAAATACTAAAGTTTGTGTACAAAACATATTGAGAGTTGTCTTTCTAAACCTGTCAATTTGAAGCAACATCGCCCATTTGAGGATCGCCATAAAAAGTAAATTGAGACTTTTCCAATTTTTAACTTTCTCATTTCGAAACCAATTTTGACGGATCTTGATTTGAGTAGCTTCTCTCTGTCCTCTCTTTTCATAAAAATTGATTTTACCCAGAGTTTCATTCTCCTTTAACCTGTATATTTACAAACATAATATTTGAGTTATCAGAATCAGTTTTACTTCCCTTTTAGAATGGTGTGAAGTACGGTCACGGTTAAATACACTAAACTCTTTATAATTTGAGAAATATTTGCATTGCAATTGTGTTCATTCGTTATGGGACGCCGTCTACTTGGGCAGGATTGGTCCAGGTGCTATGTCGGGGCTGTATTTTACCGTTTCATAACTGATAATAATCATTACTTCGAATATTTCCAAAGTTGAATTTTGATATCCTTGTCAAATCTAAGCTTCACCAATATGCAATAATGAAAATCAAGCCAGTTTTTAAAATCCATGAAAATCCACTGTAAAAGTGACTGCAAACAATCGCTTTTGTTTCAAGCACTTCAGTTCCAATCTTGTGAAGAAGTTCGAGTGTCAAACTGGTCCTATCTTATGGCCTACTTTAGGACTACTAATAGAGTACTGAACAAACATTAAATTCGATTTTTTTTACTTTGACACCTTCACATTTAAAGCCCTTCTATCTCAAAGAGAAGAACGTCCCCTCTGGCACGATTTTGACCTGAAATCAAACCACCGCCCCCCGCGCCCCCCGCCCCCCGTCAGATCAGTAACACCTCCAAAAGATGGGCGGACACATTTGCAACGCGAAACGCCACCTTTCCACGTATGCAGTACGCAGTCGTACAATTTCCCCGATTGCAGTACTTCGGCCTGCAAAGTGAGCATATCGTATATGTCTTCTAAGCCATTTTCTGATTGCAAAGTTTGATTCTCAGGAGTTACTAATTTGAGATCAGTTAAAAAGAAAAATGGGCAAAATTTGCATACTCCCCACAAAAATGTCTAGTTTACGCCCCTTTTGTTCAACCATGTTAAGAAACTAGGGGGGGGGGGGGCGTGTTACCAACTTCCTCGATAAAATATCAGTATTACAATACCAAGAAATCTACTCTATCTTGTTGAAAGCTAATGCTTTGCACCCAAAAATGGATAATTGGGAATACACACGTAAATATTCGGCGGAACACTTAACCCTTTACTTGTCATATTTTGAATAATAGGGAATCTATAAAAAGAAATCTTTGTCAGGAGATTATTCTATTATTTGATGTTCTTCCAAACTGACATATAGGATAAAAACTAAGAAAGCTCAAAAATTATATTTCATCTCCTCTAAGAACTCAAGCTTTTCTTTAATGATATATATATACACGGACCAATTCATGACCCACTAAAGTTATAATTTTACATAAATTACAATTACTAATTGGATGTAGTTCCAGAAACAAAACAAACTTCCCTCAAAGAAAGGAGCAATAAACCAACATACATGGGGATGATAATATCATACTGCATATGAAAACTGTAACAATAAATACCACGGAGTCCTAGACCTTTCTCTCTCTCTCTCTCTCTCTTTCCCCTCCATCTTTCATTTTTCTTCCTTCTCTCTCTCTCTCTCTCTCTCTCTCTCCTCTCTCATCTCTCTCTCTCTCTCTCCTACTTGAGAGAATTCCCGGGGGTAGCAAACATGACCTGAACTCGACAAAATTTAGGTTGTTTTTTTCCTTCAGCGAGCAGGTCAAGAAGGGAACCCGCGTGCCAGCCCGTGCCAATACATCCCTTCAGATATTCATGTATATCGCAATAGAACTTGCATAAACCAATCCACAACAACCGTAAATCTGTCACCAAGCTATTGCATGTATTTTTTCCAATTCATTTTCTTCCTTCCTTCCTTCCTTCCTTCCTTTCTTTCTTTCTTTCTTTCTTTCATTCTTTCTTTCTTTTTTTCTTTCATTCATTCTTTCTTTCTTTCATTCTTTATTTATTTCTGTCAATGGTGAAAGAAGTTCGCACTTGCATATTGCAACGAATGAAAGTCAAGTGGGAACAAATGAGTGAATAAAAATACAACGCAGGGGGGAACTAATGAACCTTAAATAGGCGAGAATATTTTAATTCATTTCTGATAATATGTAAAATTTAGCATATCTATGATAGCCAGTTTTTATTGTCGTCCAAGGTTCTCTTCCATGCATGGTCGCCTCAAATCGAAGTGTAGAGATACGTTTCCATGTTTGTTAGCAATGCAGGAAGATTTGTTTCAGAGCCGAGGGGAAAAGGATTGAAAGGATTTAGAGTGAGCTCGTTTTCCACTTTTGAGAACACCTGATGTTTCCTGTTTCTGGAAGAGCGATGAGATGCATATTACATAGAGCAGAACCATGGAGATGGGACAGTTGGTAGGATTATATGTTAAACGACGTAATGATTCTTAAACAACTGTTCTAACAGTGTACATTTCCTTCCAGTAGATGTAAGCACTCCAGTAGGCAGTAATAAAGCTCGGAGGCTTAATGGCAAGGCTTACTTACATCCGTTTCGAGGAGTGGAGTGTGGGGAGGGGATCTGATTGAAATCTTTCACCAAAATTTCGAGCGCGAACTCACACACAAGTATACATGCCCTCTCACACGCCGCACACCCACACACACACACACACACACATACTCTCCCATCCTATCTTTGTTTTTAATAGCATTTCAAATAGAAATTGCACCCGTCGTTTAAGATAGATTAATCAAAGATTTCAACTGATTGATTGAAATATTTTTTCCCCTTTTTTTTGAGGGGGGTGGGGCGGGGTATACCTGTGCACGCCATCAGTAGAGGTGCCGTAGTCGAGTGGTTTAAGGCGCTTGACTGGAGACGCGAAAGTCGGGGGTTCGATCCCCAGCACGGCACTTAAGCCCTTGAGCAAGGCATTTTATCTACATTGCTGTTTTATCGCACATCAAATAAATTGATGTGCTCTATTCATATTGATACAAACGTGTGCATGTGTTTGAAAAAAAAAATTCCCCCTCCCCCTCCCTAAACAGTGGGGATACATATACCCCCATTCCCCCGGATGTGCACCACTGCTTCATGGTATCATGTAAAAACCGGGTTTAGACATCTTTGTGAATTTGTTCGACTTAGAAATATGAAAGATTTCACTTAATCATAATAGCCAACATCACTACATGGAACCTGAAAGGTCGCCAGAACGGAATGTAAAAAATGTGTCATATCGCAGCAAGTTTTCATGTTAAACTTCTTGTGTTCGTGTCGTATTTTGCAAGAACAGTATCTCTTCACCTGAATATGGAAGCGTGGGATATGACAAACTGACTATTTCAGTCCTATATTTCTGGAAAGAGGGGTAGTGCCTGAACAGAAGCTTCATTTCCGTGTCGTTAGTTACTGGCAGGTGACTTTTCCTGAACGATTTTTACTTTTTCAAATTGCTTTAACAGTCAGTATGATATATTTACACTAATCTCCACCGTTCTTACAGAAGACAAATGAAAGATAGTTACCCATTCTAGCCAACCTGAAGGTAATTGTCATCAACAAGCAACTTAAATTTTTCCTAGTTGACTCGAAGTGCCTCAAGCTTTCATCATTTTCATCATTTTTCAAAAAAGGTAACTTGCCATCAAGCCCGCATTTTCCTTTGAATCATATTCTGAAACAAGCAGAGAGACACCTTTGCACTCGAGGGGCGGTGTCCTGTTATAAGTTGTGTCCTGAAGTGATTTTATTTCTAAACGATCTGCTTGGTAGGAACGAGCACGCAACCCATTGGGTAATTCTTACTTAAGTAAGGGCATCGCTAGAACATGTTGAAAGTGAGAAGATGCTCATAAGACCAGGAAAATTTTTGCCGTGAATGATATAATGGATTGGTGACAGAAATTTTGAAAGAGGCAAAAGATAGCCAACGGATTTCTACAAAAGGATTTCGACGATTAACAGTACATTTAAGTGAATTCTGATATAACATACTGTTATCGAGGCCCACTTGAACTAAATATTCCGTTAATTTGTTTCCGAGGCCTACTCCGTTACGACTACATTACACTGTTATACAAAATGTGTTTCGCAAAGTACATGTTCGTTTGACATAACTTTTGACTGATGTACTTGCATGCCTCCATGATATCTATTCAAACGCTGCTTGCAACTTGCAAGTTCTAACTTTGATTTATTGCCGAAGAGCTTAGCCACCTTGTTATCAAGCAGTGGCTATTATAAATGCGCGTTTACATCACATTTGAAAAATCGTAGGGAATGAAGAAATAAATCAAAATACAGGCAAAGGCATGGGAAAGGAAATTACTCTCAGAAAACGATAAATACCTAAATGTCCAAAATTTTGAAATGTTGTAGGGTCATCTTATTACTTTTGACGTTTCATATGATATTGGGAAACATATTTGAGAACAAAATATAACAGGATTTGCCTCGGCAATGAAAAGTGAATTCAGTGTAGGTTTGATTCTACACTTTAAAACAAATCTAGGCATGTTTGACTGGCCAGTACTGTTCTAGTAAAAAGTGACACAACACTGCGAAAATGACCAGAATTCTAGTACAATATTTGACTAGAACATAGGTTCTCACTGGCTCCAACACTTGACACGGTTCTAGTGAAATGACAAGAATTCTAGTAAATCTTTTTGATCATTTTGACCAGAATTCTGGTCATTTTCACTAGAATTTGTCAGTTTTGACTAGAATAGTGATGATTCTCGATTGTGCAGTCCTATGTCAACTTTACTAGAATTCTGGTCATTTTCACTCACAGGCATAAATCCACTTTTAGGAGGGGGGAGAGGATGATCGACTTTTTTGCCAATTTTTTTTTTCTGTCTAACTCACACTTAAGTATAAACACACGCCCTCACCCACCCGCACAGATCCCCTTACATACATTTTAATTTTTATCTTCCGAGCGAGCGAAGCGAGCGAGCCAAAAATAACCACTCTTTTGGTTTTCAATCGCTTTTTCAAATAAAAATTCTAAAATATGATGGTTGTTTATGACAGATTATTAAAAATTTTACTAACTAATTAATTCAAATATCATTTCTTCCTTAAAAAGTGTGTGTGTGGGGGGGGGGAATATTTTTACACGCCATCCTCCCTCTCGAAAAAGTGTGTGTGTGGGGGGATATATCCCCCATCCCCCCGGGATTTACGCAAATTATGACATTCACACTATGTCCCGTTGGTATTCTGAGTGCTGGTTTTTATATGTTTGAAGGAAAAGGAAACCATGAGGAAAAATCGGTCTTAATTTTAAAAAGAGAGGATAGAGAGAGATAATTTTTTTTTAAAGTTCCATCAAAATCGGTTACGAAATGTGAAAGTTCAGAAAGTTTTTAATGTTTCGATTCACTTCTGTGGCGATCCTCAAACTGGCAATGTTGCTTCAATATGGTAGGTTTTTGTGGACCACTCTCCATATGCTTTGTACCAAAAATTTCAGAATTTTCCCATTATCCCTCAAGATGCAGCTTGTCTCATTCTTAGCTCAAGATATCATGGGATTATGTATTTAACACAACATGTTGAGTTCACAAAGAGACAAACTGTATCTTCAGAGATAATGGAGAAAATATGAAACTTCATGTACATACGATATTGAGAGTTGCCCACAAAAACTTGCCATTTTGAATCAACATTGCCAATACAAGGGTTGCCATAGAATGTAAAAGGAGACTTTTAAAACTTTTCACAATTTCTCATTTTTTAATCGATTTTGAATGAACTTAAAAAAAAAAAAATCCTACTCTCTATCTCCTCTTTTCATTACAATTGACTTATCTCCAGTGTTTCTTTTTCCTTTAAATCTGTGGGGTGGTCACATCACATCGAACTCCCCAACATAATATGAGTCCCGGTCCGCCCCTGTCGATGGGTGCAGGGACCTTGGGAAGTTGGGGGTTCAGGGATAGGATGAGGAGTGCTGTGCAGCTAGACATGGAAAGTATGAATTCAAGCGGCAGCCCTATAGGATTAGGAACGATCAGGGCCTCCCCTACACCATGCCGTATATTTATGTGTAAACATAATGGTCTGATCGAGAATTTCTGTTTGTGTGTTCGTTGTCTTTCAAATATTCTACGCTTTGTCATGCTGGTGGAAAGCAACTTTACACAAAGTTATGAATGTGGATGAGACTGAATAAATTATCGATTACTTACCTGCCCTTTTCCATGAAAGACTTATTTTGTTTCAGTATTATTTACAGTTGGCATGGGCATAATTTCAGTCTCGATGAATACATTAAACTTTTCTAAGAAGAGAATCAAGATAGGTTTCGTTATGTGAGAATGAGACAAGTACAGAAACAATCTTACCTCCTTGTATGGACAGCAGAAAGAACAAGTAGCTGAGCGTGCAAGCAGCAACACAAACACGACGATAATATTGAACCATGATGAAAGCACAATGTAATCTATCATCAACTAAACAATGCGATTCGGAACTGGAAGTAATGACGATGAAAGAACGAATGGAAAGAGTTAGGAATGAGACTGCAGCTGAAAGGGGTATGGCTACCACCCTCCTACCAGCTCCCGTACAACCTGTAGACTGGTAGATGGAGGGTGTACAAGCTAGAGGCTCAAGCTGGTATACGCCCCCTGCAATTTGACATTGGTGACCGCAGATGAGGATGGAGAGTTTATTTGCGTCGCAGATGTACCCCAGCATAGAGGGGGTCGGCTAATCCTCCTATTAGGCTGTCTTCTGCGTTTAGCCTCAACCAGCTGGTAGATCCGGCTCGTGCTACTACCAGTACGAGCTGTCGGGGTACGTGTATACGTGGGTTAGCTGAGCTCAGAGTTGCTGTTAGGCCAAGTAAAATTGATTCCTACAGTTTCTCGTCCGAATATATTCCAAATTAAGGAGGAGGGGGTTCCATGTTACTCGATATTTGATAGTTTTGTACATTATTTCGACAATATACAAACTTCCTATTTTCTTTTTCGTTTTGATAATTCTTTTTGATATTTCTTTGATATAAAGAGGCTCAAAACGTGGCAATGAATGGTATTAAAACCTCATAGTCTAGACGTATTCAGATTTATTTTCAGAACAAAAATAATGAAATAAAAACAATAAAGAAAAAGAAAGAGGACGGGACGAGAAAATAGGAATTATTTTTGTTTGGCTTTATATGTATTTTAGATTTTATTGGCTCGTGACATTTTCAAGGAAGTGCGCATAAGCGTATACAGATATAGGCTACTTTTCTGGGTACAGTAATTCCAAGCCGATTCATGGAATCTGGTCGAATCCTCAATGTATCGGTTTTTTCCAGAGTGTGCAAAGTTACAAAAGGAGAGTAGATAGCTGTTTTGGGAATTCTTTGATTTCAACGAAATGTGTCTCGTGGCCTTCTCCAGAGAGAGAGAGAGAGAGAGAGAGAGACAGAGAGCGTTCTACAAGAAAGGGGTGGATCGAGACGATTAGCCCGTAGAGCCTAAAAAACAAAAATCACATTAGGCCAAATAAAAATAATTCCTAGTTTCTCGTCCTCTCCGCCTTCCCTTTTTCGGTGAGCCTCAATCTTTGTTTTTTATTTCGTTATTTTTGTTCTGAAATTAAATTGAGTTTAAGCTGAGTACGATTTAAAAAAATGCATTTTCACATTGTGATGTGCTTATACATGAATTAATGAAATATTTAAAAGAGAAATATCAAAAAGAAAAAAAAGAGGAAATTTATGTTAGAATTGTCCGAATAGTATTTCATCTTTTAAAAAAAAATCAGTTATCAAATAACATGGAACCCCCTCCTAAATTAGAACAACTAGGAATCTATTTTACTTCGCCTTACCAACATCAACATCAGAATCAGAACACGAGTCTCTGAAAATTCCTCTTGGAAATTGATAAAGTCCCAGTTGTTTTGGTCTTATTTTTTTCCTGATCTCTCAGCAGAATGTTAAAAGCCGGAGTATTCTTCATAAAGCTGCAAGTATGAATTAAAATATATATATCTCGGATATAAATGGCTCCTATATACCTATCATACATACGATACGCAAATCCATATAAACAGGTCTTTTCTATAAACCCACCTTCCATGTCACATTGGACCAACAGACCTACAACATGTTTCCCCCGACAATTAGTATGCAGGTTTTTTTTAAAGGTTGGGTCTTAAGAGGACTTGATGATTTTCTCAAGACCGTGAAGTCTGATACCGAGACCCTATTTATAATCGGTCTCCAGGCGGTCTCGAGACCGAGACTCACAACACTAGACTATGACCAGAGAAATATATATATATATTTTTTTAAGCGGTACTCAACAGGAGAGGGAGACATTTCTCGGAAACACGCTAATCTATTCAGTTTGGTGGTGTTTTATTATTTCACTTTTGTTCTCGAATCACCATTTTTGTTTTGTTTATAGTAGAAGTAGTAGTTGTTCCATGTAATTTAGTAGTAGTAGTAGTAGTAGTAGTAGTAGTAGTAGTAGTAGTAGTAGTAAAAGTGGTAGTAGTAGTTACAGTAATATCACTTCTAGTTGTAGCAGTAAAAGTGGTGGTGGTGGTAGTAGTCGTCGTCGTCGTCGTCGTCGTCGTCGTCGTAGTAGAAGTAGTAGTGGTAAGAGTAGTAGTCGTAGTATTAGTAGTAGTTGTTGTAGTGTATCAGTAGTATTAATAGTATTAGTAGTAATAGTAACAGCACAACGTTAATACAATCATATCAGTTGCCATCGATGCCGTACGCAGGATTTTTTCCGAGGGGGGGGGGGGGGATGGTGATATACGTTCAGTGATTGAGAAAACGAGCAAGCGAGGGAGCGAGGCTACCGAGCGGTTACGAAGGCGTTTTTGCATTTTTCAAATTGAAATTGAAGTATCTGGTGCACACTTTTAGTGGATTTTTAGGAAAATTTTCAATAAAAAGTAAGGCTTGAAATTTTCGAGGGGGGGGGGGGAAGCAACTGCCCATGCCCCTCCCCTGCGTACGGCCATGGTTGCCATTTTGCCTCCCTTGCACTGCACACGTAGGAGTCACCCTCCCATTTTTTTTCTTCAATAATATTTATTGACAATGCAATTGAAACGAAACGCTTCTATCAGGGAACGAACGATTTGAATGAATAACTATTCAATGAACAGCTATTCAAAGATATGATTTGGAATTCCCCATTGAACCTTGGAGCGTGCATTTAATAATTTCATAATACACGCCATTGCTGAACATACTTTAAAAGGCGCCATAATTGCTGCGGGTATCTAGTCATCACCAACGCATGTCAGTGATTGCCATCAACGAACAAGGTAAAGTATATCCTCCTCGTTATGATGATGATTATGATTATTGATGATTATAAGATGTATTATAATTGGTGTACATTAATCCTCATCAAAATATTGTTTTAATAATATGATTCTCATGTCAAATGATCGTTGGACTGGTAGCCTGCATGTATATTAGTCATAATAGTTACGTACGTCATGCTATTACAATTAAATATTGTCTTTTTTTTCTCGGCCTAGTAAGTCTAGACTATCTTTTTCCAGTACGCCAACGACCTCATCTCACGTTGTGAGATCGGGATATATCTGATCGTTGTATTAAGTTAAAAAAACCCTAGATTTTAATGAATGTAAAGTGAAATAACAGACATGCTTTTAGTTTATGATCAAAAACTCAACTCGGTGATGATTGCCTTCTAAAAAGATAAAGGAAGGTTGAAATCATGGTAATCATGGTAATGGGATGTATCAGGGTTAGGCTTAGGGTCATGTGTTTCGCATGACAATAATAATGATAAAATGATAACAATAATAATGATGATAATAATAATAGTATACCCAGTTGTTGTGTATCCGGACAGTCGATTTTAAACAGCCGATTGAAAAAGCTCACAAGCAAATCTCTTAAATGTTTTAGCACAAAATGTTAGACAATATCATAGAGAACAAATATTGATGATGATTAGCACAAATCAATGCATAGTTTTTGTTTAATCCAAAGACAAAAAAGAAGGCTTCATTTTTGTTACATGTCCGGACACCCAACCCCCCATCCTAATAATAATAATAATAATAATAATAATAATAATAATAATAATAATAATAATAATAATAATAATAATAATAATAATAATAACAACAATATGAATTTACACAGCGCAGCTACTATATAAAAAAATACTTTACTGCGCTCTGATGTAACACAGATCTCAACAATGCCACTGCTTAAACATACAATAATAATAAAAAAAAAACTACTGGTAATCAAAAACTTCTGAACAAAGGGGTGATTCTCCAACAAAAATTTGAAGACAGTAACCAGTGTGAGTAATTATGATGATCGTTACAGTCATTTCGAACATGTGCATGTTTTGTCAAATAAAACCAGGTATTTCGAAATGCTGTGTATCTTTATAATCCTTATATCCTCTAGTTACAGGTTTTTTTTTAAATATGTCTTTTTAATTGTTGTCTGTATGGTTTTTACCCGTGATCCTCTTGGATAGTTATTATCTGATTATATCATAACTAAAGCGGCAAACATGCATCAATAGATCAGAGAATTAATAAATAAATAGATAGATGAATCAATTAATAAATGAACAAATGAACATACTAAAATAAATGAATAAATACTTTAATATGTCTTAAAGTGATTACACAATGGTAAAAAAAATTATATATATGATCGAGAATAGGATTCTAAGAAGAATATTAAATATTTGATGATTTTCAATCGAAATCAATTTTTGGCTAATTTTCTCATGAAAAGTCAAGAGTTGACCAAAAAATTTGAGTATGAGTTATGACGAAAAAGTGAGTACCCAGCTTCGTGCATTGCAATTTTGCTGCGCTCTAGAATGTACAATATGTATTATACCTTGCGCGCATTTTGCTAGAATTGTGCGACAAGGTACCCACTTTGACGTCAAAGTGGGTACCCAGTTGAAACTGGGTCACAGCTGAGGGGTCAAAAATATCCTGAAATCTTACCACATTTGGGGGTTTCCTTGGCAACACGACTTTTTAAAAAAACTTTAAGCACATGATTTTCTGCTAATAAAATCATGCTCTTTTAAATGAACTAACATTGTTTCAGCATTGGGTACTCCTTTAAGAAAAAAAAATCTTGAGCTGTAATGACTGAACGAATTCTAAATGTTATCCCGCAGATGGCGACGGCTGAGAAAGAAATCATCACCGACTCCCTCAATCTGAAGATCGTCAAAACAATACCGCTGGATAAAATTAATTGTATTTTTGACGAGCTCGGTTTCGACAACGTGGAAATCGACAAGAGGAGAGTCATCGCACAATTGCATAATTCAGTTGATGATTTGATTTTGAGCCTTCTTTCTTCATGGAAGACGAAACATGGGTGCGGACTGGACCAGGCGGAGATACTGAAGAGTGCTATGATGAAACATGGGGTTAAAAAAGCTGTGAATTTCATACAAGAAGGTAACCCCCCCCCCCCGAAATTCAAACGATTAAAATGTTATTAGTTTGAATATCTTACTCAAGGTCTGCAATCTCCTCGCTGTTATTTTGGTTGTGCAGAAGCTATATGTTTGACGATTATCTGTAAACGGTTTTATTTCAACATTTACTCCCCCCCCCCACAGTCATGAATTCTGCAAAAAAAAAAATCTTTTCTAGAATGTTGAAAGATTGAACATGATTGCATTAGATGCAGTTGCAGTCAGTGTTGTATATTTAAAAGGAATCAAATATTTCTGCCGCATATTTATCAATTTTACCTATTTTTTTTTCGCTTGGCAACCTATTACACAATGTCATGAACAACCACAAAGGAGATAATTTGAAACCGTAAATGGTCAATTATAAGTAAACTATTCAACGGATGAAATACTTCGTAAATGTAACATGATGTATACGTTTGTTTCATTTTTTTTTTTTTACAGCCATTGACAATGTAATTCCGCCACCCCCAAGGACAGAACCTTTGGGTGACCAAAATGCTACTTCTACACCAGCTGATGGGGAGTCTGCCCGTGAAGAGCCGATCCTTGGAGAAGCCGACCCGTGAGCCCTTTTCTCAATCCTTAAGGAGTAAATTATTTTGAATGGGAAGACTTGTAAAAGAAATAAGTATTCATGATAAATTACTTAAATATATCCCCATTTTCAATCCTACTGGTAGAACAGACATATTGTTTTAAAGGGATGATCTTTGAAAATATGATATTCATAATAAATCACTAAAATATCCCTTTTATCATCCCTCACGGTAGAAGAAACATATTCGTCCTTGAAGGACCTGTAAGAATATGGTACTCATAATGAATTAAACACATTATCCCTCTCCCAGTGGTCGTGGTGAAGCGTTTTTTGTTTTTTTGTTTTTTGTTTTTTTGTTTGTTATGGGACGAGCAGTGAAATGGCATGCATAGCACTCATAACGTATCATGGACAATATGTTAACTCGATCATTAAAAGGTACAAAAAGAGCATTTTTCATAATTGTGCATACACGATTTATGAGTTCTAGTGTGACATCACACGAGAAATCAGACAAAATCTCTTGACCACGTTGGATATTCCCTAAATTATAATATTCCCTAAATTATAATAGCGATCTCAACTTTCCAGCAGGTGTAATTTGCATATTCTTAGTAGGATTCTTATTCGTTTTTTTTCTTCATAGTTTGGTCCTCTGATTTCCTGCATCTGTTCAGTCTGAATTTTCTTGAAGGGTTCATACCCTTTGAATAAGTACATGATGTTCCTAGGGGGGGGGGGGCAGGGGGATAGGGGGCAAGTGCCCCGGGCGGCACTTTGAGGGGGCGCAAAAAAAAAAAAGCAAAAGAGAGAGAGAAAAAAAAAGGAGAGGAAAATGAAGAAAAAAGATATTTTTAAAAGGATTTTTCGCCCCCATGCCCCATTTGCAGGGTAAATGCATCTCAAATATAGTTTTTGAGGGTCTAAAGATACATTTTTTCTAAAGTTCGGTCGTTTTGCTCCCTCGCATGATCATTTTCCTCAGAATCTCATAATTTCGCACACCCTTGTTCTTAAACTAGTCAATTCTTAAACAAGCTTTTAAAAACGGGATCAGAATGTTAAAAAATAATAATGATGCAATTGTCATTGTTTGCCTGGCTGTCATGTAAGTTTCATCTGCGTCTTGCTAAATACTGCTTCCCCATTGTGGCCTAATACAACATTTACAAAGGTTAAACATTTGAAAGAAATCTAACATCTAATAAGGGCGGTATTTGGAGTGGCGCAAAAGTGCAAAAGAGAAAAAGAAAAGGGAGAAAATGAAGAAAAATCATAATCTTTAAGGGATATGCGCCCCTTTAAAGCTAGTAGGAGAATCATAGTCATCATATTTTTGTCCTAAGACTGACCTGCTAAATGCAGTGTTTCAACAAAGCATGACCTTTCTCAATATGAAGACGAGTAGCAAGACTAGATGAAGATTTTCATCTGGTGGATCTTTTTATTCCCAGAACTGAATATCTACACCTCTCTTTCAAAAACCTGCTATGTAAAACCATACCTCCACGGTAAAACCGTTCGCTTTACCATGTTTACATTAACTGTAAAAAGAATAAACACAGATCGCTCAAAGGTCCTTTTATAAAGATTCATTCATCCGTGCACGCCATTCACTAAGTATCTAAAGAAATGCGGTTTCTCTCACGACCTACCCACTTTGTTTACGTGGTGTGCTTTTTAGAGAGTTCAACGTGTACATTAACAGTGCCACACATTATAGAACCACACAGAGGTTACTGTTTCGTAGTGGTATAGGGAAGAGGCATTTTGTATTAGTATACTGGATAGAATATTGGCCACAAATCTTGCTGGAAACCATGCAGTACTATACCAATTAAAGCAAACTTGTGATCAAGTGAAGTTACAGGGCACAATTATTACAGGTAAGCTCATAATCACCATTACCATGAAGAGTACACGCCACGCACTGATTCCATTCTAAACGTATAAAATGTACTAAATTGTTCATTGATTTAACTAGCTTGTGTTAGTTTTTTTTAGAGATTAAAACATGCAGACATGACAGAAACAGTTTTGAAATGGGCTGTCACTATGAACATGGCGGACAAAGAAAGCGGACAAAATAAACAACCTCTCATTCTACCCTTCACAATGATTCTGGTAGTCAAAAGAACATCCCTTCACAGCTATTATGTTTAATCATGTAGTTCCAGGTGAATATGCATGTGACACCTGTTCCACATTTTGACAATCGCAGTGAAGGGATGTTCTTTTGACTACCAGAACCAATGTGAAGGGTAGAATGAGGGGTTGTTTATTTTTTTCCGCTTTCTTTGTCCTTCATGTTCATAGTGTGTTGGGGTTGTTGTAAACTTTCGTCTCAAAGGTCGAAGGTCGTCTTCTACCGAATATTCAGTCCACCGCTGAGTGTATTATACTATACTATTCAGCAGATCGGGAAACCACATGCTTTCTACACAATACTTAGACCTGTTTACTAATTTTATGCATACTGTCTTGTTGAACAAAAGTTTCCTTTGACAACTAAGAAGCTTGTCAGAGGCTTGTCCGACATAGCAACAACTAATGTATGCAAAATGGATTCCATCTATTCAGATTCCATTATGCATAACAGCCTCTGAATAGTTGGTAACCAAGGGTTCTGTCCAGAAAGAAACGTGCATAAATTTGAATACATTAGTACACAGGTCTATGATATAATTATGTGGCTAAATCGCAGTGTTACTCTCAGATCATAGTTCCTTGTCGGCATATGTAATGTTGACAAGTCACTCCGGCTCATTAGAAACTGGTATTAGTATATGAGAGATTAGAAGAATACGAATAATATACATTCAAATTAGAAAGTGATGCATAAACTATACTTTATGCTTCTACGATCTTATGCACCAAAAACATACATTTCTCGTATCACAGGGGTGAAATCGGCTTGATCCATTCGAACCGTGTTCTTTTTAAATCTAAATCTGTCTTTACCATGATTACATTGAAGGGGATGCAAATATCACTTTAAAAATTCATTTCCAAACTAAAACATAAAAAATAAAAATACATGCTCATGCCTTTGCTTTTTATTTCTCTATTTCTGTCTAGTGTTCATACGTCGTACTCTCTTCATAATCGTCAGCAATTATCATCTCACAAAATGGCCACAACAAAACTCCGCCCCGATGTCATGCTCAGAATCGCAAAGCAGATCGAAGCCACCGACAGTAGTAAAACGGACACAATACGATCTCTCGGTGTTGCCCTTGAGCTCGACGAACCTATCGTAGAAAAAGCAACGACCCTCGGTGGGAAGTCATCAAGTCTTGTAGATTCAACTCACCATCTCCTCAACGAATGGGTAAACGAACACGGGAGTGACGACGAAGCGGTCACGAAGCTCCAGATGATCCTGGCAAAGAATGGGTATTCGAAGATGGCTGACATCCTTAAAGCAGGTAGGTTTTGGAGGAATGTCAAATGGGATATTAAAAGTTGTCTTCAGTCAAAAAGCGCACAGCTTTTAAATTAGAATCTCCCTTCATGCCCTTTTAAATAGTGAAAGATTTCAATATATTTTTTGAACTACGTGTCGGTCCTTTACAGTCATCATGGTCAGTTATTACCATTATCAATAGAATTTCTCCTTCTAAATTCACTGATATATACTTTTTCCCAATTCTAATGATCTACTAAATATTTTTCTTTCTTTCCCCTTTAGATTCTACCAAGAAACCCGTCGCCTCTAAACAAGGCCACACCCACGAGCAGCAGCAGCCACCCTCCACAACAGACAGAATCATCACATTGGTCACAACCATAGTAGTAGCCGCCCTTGCTATCGCCTATATCAATTACAGAGACTTTTCCTAGAGACTTTCCAAGTCATGGTGATATTACATGTATTTCACTTTTCCAGCCCAGACGTCTCATGTTTTGAGGCACTAAACTTGAAAAGAGTATAATGGAGCACGATGTTTGTGGGTGTGGAGGAAAAAAGATCTTCGAAAGACTGATTTCTTGGTAAGAAAAAAACACGATTCGACATGTTCGAAGACAAGGGCTGGCAGTGACTGAAGTTCAGATGGGAAATTCAGATGTTAAAACTACAGGCACTCGGATCTCTATCAACCAACGTCCAGAATACAAATCGACCGACCCTAAGACCAAAGTGCCTCGCAGCCCCAGAGGAAAACTCCCCAAGAAATGTGTCATCATCCTTGGCACTTGGCAGAGGCTGTAGTTCTGAAAATATTATGGTTACAGCATAGACTGAAGATATTTGGTGGAGACTATCGTTGAATTAATCCATGAACTTCATGATTATGCTTTATTCAGAACATTTCCACGATTGGATTGCAGCAAGGACAGTTGGAAGGATATTGCTGTTCCCTCGCCAAACGAATTCATCACTTCAAATAACGTTTCAGCTCCAATTTCGAGTGTCTCATTACAATCATATCAGAGACTGTCTTCAGTAATAATTAACGATTTTAATGTACGTAAATTAGCCATTCTTTTTTCCACTATCATGTAAAAGTAAATAGTGACGTTATAGGTTATGTCTGAAAATATTTTTTATTTCAGCCTCGAATGATACAGTCAGATTCTCGCTTTGAGGAGTTCCAAGTAGGATGTAAAATCCATTGTACGAGTACTGTAAAAAAGTTTTATGCCGACCAGGTATTAGAAGGAAGTGTGTTATGTATAATATTGTCAACTTTAATTGTGTATCAAGAAACCATAAAATGAAAAGTGGAGAACAATTTGTGAATATCTTTGAGTGAACAACCCCTATTTTATCACACAGTATTTTTCTCTTTGCATTGATCTACTGAAATTTAAGAAAAAGAGGTGGGGAGGAGGTAGGGATGAAAGAGGTTGAAGTTAGAACAGGCTTCTGTTCTGCGATAATGAGACGGTGAGAAAAAGAGAGATGTAAGGAGAAGGAGAAAGAGATGGTAGAGACCATGAATAATATTGTGATTATGAAAACGCAAGACCGTTTAAAGTGTTAGAAATGTTTTTGATGGCACTTGGAAACTCGTGAAAACTCGTGAAACAATAAGTTTAGAAAAGAAAAATGAGCGAGTGATTAAAAAATAACAAAACTGCTCTAAAGCAATTTTCTCTTTTCAAACAACTTTGTCTTTTTTCCATCGGCAGATGAAAAAAGAAAACAAAAACACTCAAGTGAACAAAAAAGAAACAAATAAAACGACATTCCGCTCTTTCATTCTTTGGAGACCCCTAAAATACCTGTAAGTCCTATGCGTGTTTTATTTTTCTGGCGAATCACTTGTTTTTGATATTGACAGATTTCATTTTTTTACCGCTTTAATTCTTCCTCCTCTATAAAACAAAAATAAATACAGCACAATATACTTCCATAAGTAGATACATAAATCACTTTTCCATTATAACAATATTATTTCATTTAAAAGAACCCCTCAATTTTGTCAGGTTTTAAACGTTTTCATTTAGAAACATATTCATCATGGGACTGAAGTTAATTTTTGCTTTAAACAGGGCGCCCGCCCCCTGTATCCACTTCGCCTTTGATAACGAGCAGTTTTTAGATTTAAGCCATCTCTAACTTCCTCGTCATTCAAGTTTTCACCCACGTATCCCAATTTTACCTGTGTGGACAGAGGATGCTTCATTTTAGCCTGATTTAAACAACAACGAAAAACAAAATAGAATAGAATTGAACGCCAATTAATTCGTCCTTGCCTTTTCCAGTATACCAGGAAATTTATTCTGGAATTTGCAGAGAGAAATTATTCAGGGGTCTCTCCAAACCTTTTCATCCCAATTTTCTTTGTCATGAAACAATAAGTTGTAAGCA
This sequence comes from Echinometra lucunter, assembly GCA_029962745.1. Lineage (NCBI taxonomy): Eukaryota > Metazoa > Echinodermata > Echinoidea > Camarodonta > Echinometridae > Echinometra > Echinometra lucunter. Next base: position 5,575,678 of record CM057156.1, read on the forward strand.
TAATTATGTACTCTCTCTCTATATGTTTTTTTTTCAACATGTTTATATAAACATGGGTATTTATATCGTGAATGGTATTATGGAAAACTCACTTACACTTATTTAGTATATATACAAAGGGTAGAAAAGGTGAAAAAGAAAACCCATTTGAGATTAAAATTGTAGAATCCAGCTTTTAAATTAGAAGTGTCATAAAATATTACCGTCCTACATTTTGTAATATCTTTTGTAATAGCCTGCATGAGCAAAGAGATCAACATGGAGATAAAGCATTTTGGCGCCATTCTCCGGGGACCTCCGGGGAAAAAAATTACGCCTCCGGGGACCGAAGTTCTTTTCCCGATGAGCATGTATTTCAAAAGGATCTGTGAAGCGTGGTTGTTCAACAACACTTGTTTTGTTCAGCACTGAAAGTATTGCAGTCAGTGATATTTGTATTACACGGAATACTTTATTCGTCCGTTGCGAAAATCCCTATACGCTCTTAGCCATTTAGTATATAGGTCTAATTTTTAAAATCTGAAAAAGGCACTTCAAAGCAGATATACCGGTCCTATATTTGGCTACTCTAATTTTCTGAGTATCAAGCACGCTAAGAAAAAAAGGTTCAAGTTTGCACCCTAAATGCAACACTAGCAGCACCTTTTTTGGTGCAATCTTGCACCCTACATGAAAAAAGTGCAAAACTGCACCCTTTTTTCTTGTTTGCACTCGGAAATGCCCGTTTGCACCCTAAAGGGTACAACTTTGCACTTTTAAGGGTGCAGAAATTTACAACTCTGCACCCTTTAGGGTGCGAAATGTAGCTAACTGCATCCTTGAAGGTGCAAAAAGCTTCTTAAGGTGCAAAGTTGCACCCAAAAAGGAGCTCCCAGTGTTTCATTAGAAGGGTGCAAAATTGCACCTTTTTTTTCTTAGTGTGTGATAGAATGATATTATTGTTTAGAAACAGTGTGGGAGCTGTAAAGGGGGCACGAGCCACATACACCTTTATCGACTGACTATATTGAAGAGGAACATAGAAACGAAGGAAGGTGAACGGGAATGCTGCGTGAAGAGAAGATTTTTGCACCTTGTCGCACCCTCGCCCACTCGATGGATCCTTTTCCCCATTGCACTTCATTATATAGCTTCCCCAGATGATTCCAGCGTCCATGAATATCTGAATCCAAGCTACGCCCATTATAGTAACATGGGATTCCCCTGATAATAAATTCATGTGTATAGAGCAGCACACGATATGGCTAACAAAAGTGTGACGCTCTATGCTTTTTGTTATTGAATGAATCTTCTCAATACTTTTTCACAATGAACTTCTGCGTCAGAAGAAAACCGCATCTGTTGTTTTGGTGGGGACAAAGTACATTATCGTTATATATCTGGCAAAAAATATACGCATATTAGCAAGGCTACAGGTTATGAACAGTGTCGAAATGATTGCTGAATGAAGTTTCACGAGGTTTGGTGACATTTCAACAATATTTCAGGTACTGCACGTTTGTTACTCTTCAGTTGGAGGATAGGTAATTGTTTTACAAGTTATATATTAAGCTGGAAATAAGGATGATTTAAAAAGTAAATGTTTGATGGATACTCACTTTACTTTCCAGTCAGATCGCAGCGCACGATAATTCGCACGTATTTAGTCAGCTTGTATTCATGGTTTTCCGAGGTCATGAATATTCATGAGAGTGCAAGGGTTTGGTAAATCGCCGTTTTTAAAGAATTCTGTTATGTTTTGCCCATGAATTTGGTATCTATATAAAGAAGAAGAAACAAAGATTTTAAGTATCTTTGTTTCAGAATCAGATCTTATATCTTAAAGCGAAAAATCACGCTGACATATTGCCTTCGAAATGCTTTTCATTCATGTGTCTTTGACGACCCATAAACATACTTTATATTACTTGCGTCATTCAAATTTTGTAATGGGCTTGTAGCTGCACTATTCTTCTTGAAAATGAGCTATAAACCATTATGTTTCATTTTTGTGGCTCCTCCTGAACAACACATTCATCGCTGTTTTACATTGTTGTTCTTATCCTCTTCTCGGAAGGGGGGGGGGGGGCGTGAAATATGTTGCTGTATACACAATCGTGACCCCCCAAATGCGAAAAGCGGGGTTCTTTATTAGGATTAAGGCACGTGAAAAAGTGTGACACATTTAGGCTTATAACCGAAAAAACCCCGAAAAATAAGGATAAAGGGTATATTTTCAAAATTTTAAAATATGTTCAATAAACAAGTAATTATTGTGTATTTTTTAAGCGCGAAAACCTGAAAAAAGCTATGATTTCAATCAGTAAATAATACTCGTTTATGGTTTTGGAAAACTTGTAGTCATGCGTGTTTACTGTGATGTTCTGACTGTCCCGTGGGCCACTTCTGGTTCTCTTTTCTTTGCAGTTTGCAATGGCAGGTGACATTTTGACTGACAGTTTCGTTCTTGAGCTATCTCGGGAGATCAATAATGGATCAGTCCCTGCACAAAACCTAGCCATTTACCTGGGATTGAATATAGCGGCGGGTAACAATGCCATGATGATGGGTTTTGTCCAATTAAATCCAGGAGGAGCCACAAGTGATTTACTTTTCAAATACAGATTTAAACACGGAAAGGGTAAAGACAGCGCCCTGAAACTAAGGAGTATATTCGTCGAAAAAGAGATGGATGACCCGGCCACTCTACTCGAAAAAGGTACGTAAGTTAAAGCCTTCTATAGAATCAGTCGATTCTGCTAACAACGTCCCTTATTATTTTGAAGTAGGCAATAAGCCTCCCCATCTGTCTTGGCGATATTGTTATAGGGTTGTCTTATCATGACCAATGCATATAGATCTAATCACGTTAGGTTTAATGGCAGCATCAATAACATGGAACTTCAAGTTGTACCTACAATTGCAGTGGCAAATATTCTTTGCCCTAAGAAATCATCGTTAAAAAATGACCTACCATGTTCGTCCTGATGGCAAGCCGTTTTGCTATTTCAATTAAAAAAGACGGCCTTGCAAGACTAGCACATACGGGGTGGCCCAAAAAGAACGGAACACCTTTAATCCTTAAGTTCAGTGAGATAAATGACATAATGTGATAATTGGTCATTTGGTTCAAAAGAAAATTTCTGTTCCTTGAAAATGACACTAAAGTCATTAATTTTGGCTTTTGCGTTCAGATGTTAGGGCTCGTTCCGTGAGGCAATGTCATTTTCAAAATTTGCTACTTTTGCGATTGAAATCATGTGAGATGAAGGGAAAACCTTCCACCTGACGGTATTTTAGAAACGGCTCGCTGCCTTAATAATCTCGTTTTCATTGAAAGGAAAATCAACCACGAGTTTTTTTCAGGCAAGGAGCCGTTTCTATTGAGTACCGTCGGGTGAAGAACTTTCTTTCAAGTAACAGGAATTCTGTCGCTAAAGTAGCACATTTTGAAAATTAAATTGTCCCACAAAACGAGCCCTAACATCTAAACGCGTGAGTCAAAATGGATGATTCTGGGGTGTCAATTTACCTGAAAATAGATTTTCTTTTGAATGTAGTAAATAATACTCTCCTTATGCCAATCATCTCGCTGAAATTGACGATCACAGGTGTTCTGTTCTTTTTGGGCCACCCTGTATAGAGCATCGCGGCAAAGCGAACGCGTGAGAATGTATGATAATTGTAAATAACATTCTTTACCCTGATGCGAAGCCTCATCAACATCACTGCTTTTCTTCCAGGGGGAAGAAAGAAAAAACATTCCATTTCATTCGGGTATCCTACTCCTTTCACCCATTCTGTTCTGGTTTTACGACGTCATTTTCTCCAACAAACCCTCAATTTCTGGTGCAGATTCACAATTTTAAAGATTAACTTCAAGTCTTTTGGCTAACAAAAATTTTGAAAAGAGAGTACTGATGTACAAAAACAGAGAAAGAGAAAGGAGAGTTTTCACATTAATTGTGCATTTTTCTTTTCTTTTTAACTCCTGTTTCTAGAATTACAGAAGCATAACATTCGCTACCCTAGCCGTGCCGATACAGTAATAGGTGAAACTCCTCCTCTACCTCCTGTTCCTCGTCACCACCCAGGTAAGAGAAATAAGTGATACAATTGGCGTAATTCCCGGGGGATGGAGGGGATATATCCCCCACTTTTTGGAGAGGGGGGGGGGGATGGCGTGTAAAAATATCCCCCCACTTTTTAAAGGAAGAAAATATATTTTAATTAATCAGTTAGTAAAATTTTTGATAATCTGTCATAAACAACCATCACATTTTAGAATTTCTATTAGAAAATACGACTGAAAAACCAGAAAAGTGGATATTTTTGGCTCGCTTGCTTCGCTCGCTCGCAAAATAAATATTAAAATGTGTGTAAGGGGGTCTCTGCGGGTGGGTGAGGGGTGTGAGGGGGTGTGTTTATACTTAAGTGTGAGATCGACAGGAAAAAAAATCGTCAAAAAGTCGATCATCCCCCCACTCCTCAGAGTGGATTTACGCCGGTGGATGATACAGTATTTATTTTAAAACTAACAGTAAGAAAGGGGAGCAGACAATAAATGCCTTTTCCATACATTTACTTTTTGATATTTGCCTTTCAACAAGAACTGAATTCTAAGGACAGCAGTAATAAATTCATTTATTTTTTATACAGCGAAGGGGCTTGTCGGTTTTATTTTTGTATGGCTCCAACCGGTCAGGAGGCCAAGAGACACTTCAAGAAAGCATGTTACGTGCTTGACTAAAAATTATCGTAAACTTCATGTATGGGTTAACAGGCGGAGGCCGCAGGTGCAAATGGGACCTCTAGTGAAGTGCACATCCCACTCATATGTAGTCTATGTTTTATTCATTAGAGAAATACTAATACTAAATATATTTCGATTTTCTTCTTTATTACTACTGTCAGGTACCGCGCCTGCGGAGGAACCATGAGAACCCACAAAAAGAAAATATCAACCCTTCTGAAGACACCGCTGAGCCACGTCAACAAACCAACGAACTTCTTCGACCAATCAACAAAACCCCTGGGGTGGTATTCTGAGACTGTTTTAACTCTTGTTTTAAGTTTGTTTTAGCAAATCGGTATTCTGAACACCGTTTTAT